>JAVUPR010000004.1:0-378324 GCA_036785695.1 Gentiana straminea
ATAGTCATAATAATTAATCTTTAACGTTTGTTTTGTCTCGTTATCATCCTAATTCACATGGGGGAGTTATAATCTACTAGCGTAATCAATACTATTTGTCTAGATAATATCAACACTATTATCCGTGTTTTAGTAGTCTTTAGACTTGTCTTTGTGGTCTTTTGTGTCTCGTGGTTGTCACTATTTTATTTTTACGCATTTAGTTGGTCGTAGACCGCCCTTTCAATTTAGTTTAATAGGGTAAAGTTGTGTTTTATTTGTGCCGAGTCTCCGTGGGATCGACCTCGACTCTGCTGGCTATACTACAATTGAACCTAGTTCTCTTGCTAGTGTGTTAGTAGGCATCGAGTTAATAATTTAACTTGACCTCCATCACTTGACACCATACAAATAGTGTCTCCAAAGCTTCGAGCAAAAACCACCGCTTCTTGCCAACTCCAAGTCGTGTGTAGGGTAATTCTTCTCATGCACCTTTAACTACCTAGATGCATAAGCAATTACCATTCCCGATTGCATCAAAACACAACCCAAACCCACGACCCGATGCATCCGTATATACATCATAATTATCAAAAACTTCTAGTAATGCTAACACGGGTCTTGTGGTCAACTTTTCTTTCAAAGTCCGAAAAGCTTCCTCACATTCATTGGTCCACTCATACCTAACATTCTTTTGAGTGAGCCTCGTGAGAGGTGTAGCTATCTTAGAGAAATCCTGCACAAACTTCCGGTAGTACCTAGCTAAACCCAAGAAACTTCTTATCTCATTTGCGATGTCGGTCTGAGCCACTTAGAAACGGCCTCTATCTTCGCCGGATCCACCTTCATTCCTTCTCCAGAAATTAAATGCCCAAGAAAACTAACCGGTCCAACCAAAACTCGCACTTAGAAAACTTGGCATACAATTTGTTCTCCTTTAAGGTCCGTAGAACTATCCTTAGGTGTTCTTCATGCTACTCTTTCTCATCCTTAGAATATACCAAGATATCGTCTATGAAAACTATCACAAACTTATCGAGATAAGGAATGAAAACTCTCTCGCATCAAGTCCATGAACTTCGATGGAGCATTAGTGAGTCCAAATGGCATGACCAAAAACTCATAATGTCCATATCTCGTATCGAAGGTCGTCTTAGGTATATCGACACCTTGATCTTCAATCGATGATAACCGGACTTAAGTTCAATCTTAGAGAACACCTTCTTACCTTGCAACCGATCGAACGGATCATCAATCCTTGGTAAAGGATACTTATTCTTAATTGTCAGTTTATTCAACTCTCTGTAGTCGATGCACAAACGCATACTCCCATCTTTCTTCTTCACAAACAAGACCGGTGCTCCCCACGGCGATGTACTTGGCTGGATGATGTTTTTCTCTAACATCTCCTTGAGCTAAGTTTTCAACTCTTTCAACTCCGCTGGTGCCATCCTATAAGGCGCTTTAGCCACTGGTGATGCTCCTGCAATCAATTCGATCTCAAACTCTATGGCCCTATCAGGCATATGTCTTGGCAAATCTTTCGGGAAAACTTCAGGAAAGTCCTTGACCACACAAGTCTCTCCTAACTCGGGCCTATGCTTTTCCTTATCTAATGCATAAACAACGAAACCCTGGCAACTCCTCTTCAAAGCTTTTAGGGCTTTAACTGCTGAGATAATCGGATAACGACCCTTGCTAGGCTTGTATACGTTACCCAGAAATGTCTTAGCTGATTTTCCTGGGGCCTTAAAGATCACCCTCTTACCTCTACAATCCAAGTAGACGTAATTCTTGGACAACCAGTCCATACCCAGGATAACATCGAAATCCGAGAAATCCAACACCGTCAAAGCATGCTTTCGGCACTTGTAAGTCCCAACTCTAATATCAACTTGGGGTGTGACTTGAGCACATCTAGTAACTCTGCCCAAAGGTGTGGTTATACTCAAAGGTCTCTCTAATTCCTTAAGGGGTAGGTTCAACTTCTTAGCTATCTTAGAGGAAACAAAAGTCCCTGAAGCTCCAGTATCAAACAGAGCTGAAAGTGCTAGATTATATATGATTACGGTACCTAACAAGTGAATCAATTTAAGTATAAATATGTAATATCATATGCGCACTATATCATATTAAATATCTATAATAAACACAAACACTGAAAAGTACCTGTCACCACAAGGTCATCTAACTCTTCCGGTTCTGCATCTGCTGCGAAGACACGAACTGGTCTGCTACCTGTGGTACGATTACCCTGCTGGTTACCTCGTCCTCCTACCTCCGATTACCTTGAGAGAGCTTCTTAGGACACGCTCTCGAGTAATGTCCCACTTCCCCACAAAGGGAAACAACTCACGCTACCCGCCATGCACTCTCCTGTGTGTGTCTTCTTACACTTAGCACAAACCGTTGGCGTTCCACTTGCAGAACTCTTCGTAGCCGGATTTCCTGTCCTCTTAACATTCTGCTGCGGTGCCCTCTATTACTTCCTTGAAAATTTGAGAAAGACCTCTTATCTCCAACTACAACCGTCTGTCTACTGGCAAATCTCTCCGCAATCAAAGCTCTATCCATGACGCTTGCCATGCTCGTAGGTCTATCTCCTAGCATGCCCTTCGCCACCTCGTGTGACAATCCTTCCATGAATTTATCAATCTTTTTCTCTTCACTTTTCATGATCTCAGGGTAGAATCTGCCCAACTCATGGAACTTCTGGGAGTACTGAGTTACTGTAGTATATCTCCCTTGTTTCAAACTCAGGAACTCATTAGCTTTCGCATTCTGTGCTGTCCTAGGAAAGTATTCCTTGTAGAACAGATCCTTGAACACTGCCCAATATGTGATCCTCGGGTTAACCTGCTCATACGCTTCCATCCAACTTTCTGCATTCTCTGCCAACAAGGATATGGCTAAATGAGCCCACTCAGATTCTGGAGCCTTCACATTTCGCACGTCCTTTCAAACCCACAAATCCATAAATCTCTCGCCGCCGGCTCAACATTTCCAAAGAATTCTGGCACCCTGTGCTTCTTCATTTTATCATACCAATCCACTTGTCTGTCGTAGCCCCCAAACTGATGATGCTGTATCGGCTGCTGAACTGGTGGAACACTCTGATACTGTGGTTGAGGCCGCCGAACCCTTCTTTGGGGGTGAGTCTCGTTGCGGGTAGGTGTAACCAGTGCTACAAAAGTATCGGATCTAGGCGGTGGTGGAGGTAGAACCGTTGGCCGAGGTGTAAAACTTAGTGGTGTGGAGGGAAACACCGATGCCTCGTGGTCGACCGAAAAGCCCGACTAGCCGGTGGCACAGACGCTTGCTGAGGTTGCACAGAAACGGTTGTGAAAGTACTCACCGGTGGATGAGAAAGTCCTAGTCCTGTCCAGCTTGTGGTCATTGGAGACACAGACACTCCTGATGTCACCCCTGCTGAAGTAGTGATAACCGGTATGCGGGGTTAAACCGTGAGGGACCCCCTTGTTCCACTCTTCCCCTGATGACAATGCCTGGTCCTTGGTTCACCCCATGCATGACGTTACTCACGACGGAGTGTTAACTTGGGAACTGTAGGCCCCGGGTAGCTAGTCCACTTCTTCTCCTTCTCGGAATCACAACCCCGGTAAATCCTGCCTCAATGTTACCCGTCTGGGTGTTAGCCGCCTCGGTGTTATTCGTATTAGCTCCTCCTCTAGTAAGAACCATTCTGTAACCAAGAAAAGAGAGGGGTTACTAAAGCTCTAACACTTATCTTAAGGAAGAAATCAAGTCCTACACAGTAAGGAAAACCTTTGTCTCTGATACCAACTGTAACGCCCCATTCCCAGACACCGAGTCCTTATCCAGAAAGAGCGCTCGGCACATATATTATCAAATAAATTCAATAATATATGTAAGACTTACGTCATACATCGAACCAAACGACGCGGAAGATAAAACAACTCAACAACTCGGGGAAACCAAAAGATCGAACACACGGTAATGATGACGGTCAAATTATACCCGTAAATGTCATCAACATTATCCTTAAATCGAGATTAATAATGTATATTTCATATTAAATCACTCATTTATATTTATTATTTAATGTTAAGTGATTATTAATATGATATTTGGTATTTAGTCGTTTTTATTATTAAAAGACCGATTTATTGTGCGATAAATGTCGATTTTGTAGATCACGACAAATCGAGAGGATAAATGTCATTCAATCAAGAAATCTCAAGATAATAGAGGAAGAAAATCGGAGCATTAAATGAAAGATTAATCGATCAACACGCAAGCGTGCAAAGTGGGGAACAAGATAGACGAGAGAAACGTTTAACACGTGCGTAAAAAGGGCTCGGTCGACCGAGCCCTATCATTCGGTCGACCGAGTGTGTCGGTTCGGTCACTTATGGGATTTTTGCGTGTATATCTTCTAGATCCTCCCTAGGTCGGTTACAACCTCTATATAAGCAAAGAGCCTACGAAATTTGTAAAAACACACCAACAAATCCCTTCATTCTTTCTTCAATCTTACAATTCATAATACAACTTTGATACAATGTAGAATAATTTGAGGGTTTCCAAAGCAATTTAAGGGCCGCAATATGTAAGCCTTTATTTTCTCGTTTCTTTCTTTTAAGTAATTAATCCCCCCAATTATGATTTATCGTTTGAGTTGATTAATCATAGCTAGATGATGTAGATCTAGGCTATGACGTTGGGAAGGTGGCGATACCTTGTCTATGAGGATCCCATAACCTACGTCATCTACTTAGTTTCTATCCATGAATCTGCATTGTTTAATTAATGTGTATCTAAGTTAGTTTATATGAATGCTTTACGAATTACTGTTTAATCCGTTGTGTATGATGAAACGCCGAGAGATGTATTCGTGGATGCAACGGGGGAAAGGACCATTCGGTCGACCGAGTGTCTGTATTCGGTCGACCGAGCCCCATGTTCATCCGTTAGATAGCCATGTCTTTATGGTTAGGTTAACTTAATAGAATTTATTATCTCAGTAGGTATGGCTATGGCTACGTTACTCGCTTAGTTTAATTAAAATGTGTAAAAAGGAAATACCAATATAAAACTCTTAGGTAGGCTTATGAATTGCTCTTCACGGACGTTCGCCGTTATCTAGGTAGGTTTATATTTGGGGATTGCTAGCACTCGATTATACATACGTCGTAGATTAGCATGAGACTATAACTTGGTAATTGCTAGTTGGACGAGAGCTTGAGTAATCGTTTAGGAAGTACGCCTAACCATAGGAATGTTGCCTAGACGAGGTGTACGGTTAATATCGGCATCCTTAGAGTCGTAAGCGTGTGAGTTATATGAGATGGAGGCACTTAAAAGGCGAAGTCACGTAACAATATCACAAGTTGATCTAGTTGACCTACCGGTGCTAAGTCAAGTTAAAGAGGATGACTCCCGTAGCCAATCTAAGATAGATACAAACGGATTGACAAGCTAATAAGTTCGTTTATTATATAAATTATCTAGGTCCAAACGATAAAGACTATAATTGGGGAGGTTAATTACGTTGTGTCGAGTCGTGTCTTTACCTTTCTTGTCTTATGTTGGTCGTAGACCGCCTCTATGTCCTTGACATGTTTAATTAATTGTTTGTATATAAGATGATCCACAATTGGTTCCCCGTGGGATCGACCTTGATTCACTATAGCTATACTACGATGGGCCTAGTCCTCTTGCTAGTATTGGTTTACGGTGGTCAAGTATATTATAACCCGATTGACCCCGATCAAGTTTTTGGCGCCGTTGCCGGGGAACCAACGGTCAATTTTATATATAAATAATTTTCTTATTCATGTCAAGTTTTCTCGTTTTAGAGTCCGTTTTTACGTTTTGAGTCCCTCTCGGTTGTCCGCTTCCGTCCGAAAATTCCGATTCTAATTTAAAAAAAAAAAAAAAAAAATTTATTCGGTCGACCGAGAGACCTAATTCGGTCGACCGAGAATTTATAATTTTTTTTGTTTTGTTTTGTTCGTTCGTTTACACGGTTTCGATTTGTGTTTTTCGAGTCCGGAATTTCGCGTGTCCGTTTATCCCCGTATGTTTAATCCGTAGGTCCGATAGAAAGCATGGGAAACCATGTTAAAATCGCCTACGGTCTGTTTTGTTTTTCTTCTCGTTTGCGTAAACCATGGAAGCAATAATCCGAGTCGTAATTTTTCGCGGGCACGAGAAAATAACCCAAAGAACATGTGGAGCTACGAATTTAAGATGGAAAAGCGATGGAAGCAATACCTTTAAAGCACCAAGATGGCTCCGAAAAAAAAAAATTTTAAAGGCTTAAATTCTTCGTGGTACAATGTTGAAGGCAAGGTACTACCTTTTTTGCTTATGTTTTACTACCTTTTGGTTTTTTGAGCATAAGTTAGCCTATACATGAACCTTAGTATGAATCTTAGCCCGGAGTTGGTTTGTAAGATTAATTTTATTAGTGTGGAAGGTTTCGCCCCAAATCGTCTCATCTAGAGGGTGTAAGGAAACATGTAGTCGTTGAAAGGAAGCAAAGTGAATAAAGAGTTCCTCGTAGTTCCGTTAAAATCTCTTTGTCATATGCATGAGATTGCTTCTACTGGCCAGGGGAGCAACAAATTGTGTAGTTTAAGCATTCACAATCTAAAGAAGACGTTGAGTTTTGAGAGAACACAATCTTCTGCTTTCGTTGAGTTTTATGGTGATGGCTTCTCGGTGAACCCACCTTAAACAAACGAGATTACGCTTTGGGTGACAATTTAGAAATCGGAGACTCTTAGTACATTGGTTCGGAAATGGTCTAACCATGGCTGGGCGAGTTCAACCGAGCTTCGGCTCAATCGACTCCCCTCCACGTGTGATGTACGTTACGGCAGTTCCGACAAGACTTAGCATAGCCGATAAGCCTTCGGGCTAAACGGGGCTTAATCTTGACGGATTGGCCCGAACTCGTCACATATGTTCCAACGAATAAGACGGCGTAGGCTTGCCTACATAACCGACCTTATTCGGAGTACTTTGATTCATTGTTTCTTATTGTCAAGGCCAAAACCGTAATTTTAACCGAGTTTCTTAGAATTCACTAATTCCTAAAACGAGAGCCGAGGTAAGAGCTTTGGATAAATGGTATGGATAAATGTCGTTTCCTAGGTCTCACAACCAAGGGAAGGGTATTAATCCGCAAAAGCAACAAGCCCACCTCTTATAGTGCTCAGAGGGTCAAAGTCTGGCGATCCAAGAATGATAACTGACAAGGATAATTTTTGGAAAGTCGAGCTGAGGACTTTAAACTCAGAACTACTTCTTTAAAACCCTTAGGATTTCTTTTTAGGATTTTAGGTTTTGTTTTCTTTGAGTCAAATAAGAGTAACGTGACATATGTTGAGGTTTTTTATTTTGCCGTGTTCCGATGGCCATTGGGCTAAGGATGTGCAAAACTTTTTTACTCAATATAGGCCACGTGAATTAGAGTTTCTTAGGAGAGTCGAGAAATTGCTAAAGAAAAGGAAATTTAGCAATCAATCTTAAGATGGAAGCATTAAGAGAGCTTGAGAATTACTGAAAATGTAACAGAGAATGATTGGTGTGAACAAGAACAATCTTGGTCAAATTCTAAAACCTTTTAGAAGGGTGATCCAAGTGAAAATCCAAAGTGATGTGCAATTCATTCTGCAATTATCCTTATCTTTCCCTTTACACTTTTTCACCTTCAAACTTTTCGATCCTCTCACCAATCTGCCCCAACAAAGTTCACATTTCTAACCATTCTTTCATCGCCTCTCTTTCTTTCCATCCTTTTCACTCTCCCACCCAATCTCAATGCCTTAACCATTTTCAACCCACCCATAAACACAATTTCTTACCCACCCTTTATCTTTTCTTCCCATCCTTATGTGTATCTTTTTCTAAACCCATCATAGTCTCAACCTCCATTTTGTTTACAAAATACCTTGTGTTGCGGAATTTGAAATATTGCTAAGCTTTAATGATTATCTTTTATCATTTTGATTTTCATGATCCTAGTTGGGGGTAAGTGTAGCTCTGACCCTAGCTAGATTTTAAAGGTTTTTGGTTCGATCAAAGTACGACTTATCTTTCTACCGGAAGTTTTAAATTTCACATTTTTTCCGTCTATTCCGGCATTTCTAGATGATAAGTTTTGTTCTGAACTATCACACCGATCTGACCTTGTTGATGACGGTTATGACTTTTACGTGCTGCATTGGGTTATTAGTAATTTCAAGGAGTAGCTACATCTCCCTAAGTTCTTGATATCCAATGCAAGCGAGAAGTTTCTGCGCTAAGTATTCAATTTTATCTTTAGCCTATAGGTCGCATTGCATCTGTTATACCTTACCAAGTTTCTCTTTTATACTGGAATGAATACATAGTGAGCCACTCCACCTCGTGTTTTCCCACATGGGGTTATGCTTTTTGATCTTTGTCTTATCCACCCGGTTTTTAGATGAAGACCACCATCTTTAGTTGCTTGTTTATTTTTCTTTCTATTTAGTATTTTTTTTTTTGGTTTTTTCATTGGTTGTATAAAATAAAGTGGCTTAAACTGTTTTTAGGTATTTATACCTCATTATCGCCACATTATTCTATAACTTCCATAGACATGGTGTTATTAACGGTTTCGTGGAGTTTGTCTCGCGTTTATACAGGTTTTCACTTGCTTCTCCACAACGTGCTGAAATTTACTCCGATATTGTTCCTTTACTTGAGAGCCGTTTCCAGAGCTAAGTCTTTTTCTTAAATTCTCATTTATTTTTGTCATTGAGGACAATGCCATGTTTAAGTGGGGGGTAGGAGACTTAGCCATGTTATGTTATAATTAAAAATTGAATGAAACGGCACATGATTGAAAAAATTGAATAATACCATATTATGTATCTCGTACCCTTAGAATTGTGAGTTCCTAGCTAAGAATTGATAGGAAAGGAACCAAGTTTCATGAGTACGTGATCATTTTATATTTATGTTAAGTAAATTTAAGGATATTCATGCCCGTTTTTGCAAGTAGTTATTTATTATTCAATTACTCAATCCGTGAATCGAGTATACCGCGCAAATCATAATAACCGAAGAAATTATGTGTACATTGCATAGATGATTGGTTATGTGAACTTAGTATCAATATCTATCTGCCGATGCATTCTTATCTTTTAGCCATTAAAGCGAGTAATAAGCTTGAGACGTACCCGTGTTTTAGCAAAATGTTAAACACTCGGGCTTGTAGTAACATTACCAAAGTAGCCCCGCGCTTGTGGTAATATTCGATGCTATACATGATCTAAGATAGGGGGATACTCTAAAAAGTTTTCTTCCTTGAGATTGATAGTATTTGAAAAATATGAAGATATGAAGAATATTCAACTTTTTAAGAGGCTTTGAGTAGTACTCGGTCTCCAAGTCCAAAATCCCTATAGATACGCTCTTGCTTATTGCTCTAGTGCTCTAACCATTGCGAGGCATAAGAAGTATGAATGCAGAGGTTGGTAGGTTGAGATTGCGAAGTTAGCATAAACTCTAATCTTGCCACGAATATATAAAACTAAATGCACATGCACACATCACTTCGATTCATAGTAAGTAGTGAATAATGGATATCTTATGAGCATGACTAGTATGAGTTGACTTGAGTTTCTTGTGTAAGTATGATTTGACCATAGAAAATGTTGTCTTGGGGAATGACTTATTGATGCTTTGTTCGGGACGATCAAAGTCTAAGTGGGGGTAGTTGATGACGGTCAAATTATACCCGTAAATGTCATCAACATTATCCTTAAATCGAGATTAATAATGTATATTTCATATTAAATCACTCATTTATATTTATTATTTAATGTTAAGTGATTATTAATATGATATTTGGTATTTAGTCGTTTTTATTATTAAAAGCCGATTTATTGTGCGATAAATGCCGATTTTGTAGATCACGACAAATCGAGAGGATAAATGTCATTCAATCAATAAATCTCAAGATAATAGAGGAAGAAAATCGGAGCATTAAATGAAAGATTAATCGATCAACACGCAAGCGTGCAAAGTGGGGAACAAGATAGACGAGAGAAACGTTTAACACGTGCGAAAAAGGGCTCGGTCGACCGAGCCCTATCATTCGGTCGACCGAGTGTGTCGGTTCGGTCACTTACGGGATTTTTGCGTGTATATCTTCTAGATCCTCCCTAGGTCGGTTACAACCTCTATATAAGCAAAGAGCCTACGAAATTTGTAAAAACACACCAACACATCCCTTCATTCTTTCTTCAATCTTACAATTCATAATACAACTTTGATACAATGTAGAATAATTTGAGGGTTTCAAAGCAATTTAAGGGCCGCAATATGTAAGCCTTTATTTTCTCGTTTCTTTCTTTTAAGTAATTAATCCCCCCAATTATGATTTATCGTTTGAGTTATTATCATAGCTAGATGATGTAGATCTAGGCTATGACGTTGGGAGGTGGCGATACCTTGTCTATGAGGATCCCATAACCTACGTCATCTACTAGTTTCTATCCATGAATCGCATTGTTTAATTAATGTGTATCTAAGTTAGTTTATATGAATGCTTTACGAATTACTGTTTAATCCGTTGTGTATGATGAAACGCTGAGAGATATATTCAGGGATGCAATCTGGGGGAAAGGACCATTCGGTCGACCGAGTGTCTGTATTCGGTCGACCGAGCCCCCTGTTCATCCGTTAGATAGCCATGTCTTTATGGTTAGGTTAACTTAATAGAATTTATTATCTCAGCAGGTATGGCTATGGCTACGTTACTCGCTTAGTTTAATTAAAATGTGTAAAAAGGAAATACCAATATAAAACTCTTAGGTAGGCTTATGAATTGCTCTTCACGGACGTTCGCCGTTATCTAGGTAGGTTTATATTTGGGGATTGCTAGCACTCGATTATACATACGTCGTAGATTAGCATGAGACTATAACTTGGTAATTGCTAGTTGGACGAGAGCTTGAGTAATCGTTTAGGAAGTACGCCTAACCATAGGAATGTTGCCTAGACGAGGTGTACGGTTAATATCGGCATCCTTAGAGTCGTAAGCGTGTGAGTTATATGAGATGGAGGCACTTAAAAGGCGAAGTCACGTAACAATATCACAGTGATCTAGTGACCTACCGGTGCTAAGTCAAGTTAAAGAGGATGACTCCCGTAGCCAATCTAAGATAGATACAAACGGATTGACAGTTAATAAGTTCAGTTTATTATATAAATTATCTAGGTCCAAACGATAAAGACTATAATTGGGGAGGTTAATTACGTTGTGTCGAGTCGTGTCTTTACCTTTCTTGTCTTATGTTGGTCGTAGACCGCCTCTATGTCCTTGACATGTTTAATTAATTGTTTGTATATAAGATGATCCACAATTGGTTCCCCGTGGGATCGACCTTGATTCACTATAGCTATACTACGATGGGCCTAGTCCTCTTGCTAGTATTGGTTTATGGTGGTCAAGTATATTATAACCTGATTGACCCCGATCAAGTTTTTGGCGCCGTTGCCGGGGAACCAACGGTCAATTTTATATATAAATAATTTTCTTATTCATGTCAAGTTTTCTCGTTTTAGAGTCGTTTTACGTTTTGAGTCCCTCCGGTTTGTCCGCTCCGTCCGAAAATTCCGATTCTAATTTAAAAAAAAAAAAAATTTTATTCGGTCGACCGAGAGACCTCATTCGGTCGACCGAGAATTTATAATTTTTTTGTTTCGTTCTGTTCTGTTTACACGTTTTCTAATTTGTGTTTTTCGAGTCTGGAATTTCGCGTGTCTGTTTATCCCCGTATGTTTAATCCGTAGGTCTGACAGCAGCATGGGAAACCATGTTAAAAATCGCCTACGGTATGTTTTGTTTTTCTTTCGTTTGCAGAAACCAGGGAAGCAATAATCTGAGTCAGTAATTTTTCGCGGGCACAGAGAAAATAACCCAACAAACATGTGGAGCTACGAATTTAAGATGGGAAAAGCGATGGAAGCAATACCTTTAAAGCACCAAGATGGCTCCGAAAAAATTTTAAAGGCTTAAATTCTTCGTGGTACAATGTTGAAGGCAAGGTACTACCTTTTTTGCTTATGTTTTACTACCTTTTGGTTTTTTGAGCATAAGTTAGCCTATACATGAACCTTAGTATGAATCTTAGCCCGGAGTTGGTTTGTAAGATTAATTTTATTAGTGTGGAAGGTTCGCCCCAAATCGTCTCATCTAGAGGGTGTAAGGAAACATGTAGTCGTTGAAAGGAAGCAAAGTGAATAAAGAGTTCCTCGTAGTTCTCGTTAAAATCTCTTTGTCCTATGCATGAGATTGCTTCTATCGCCAGGGGAGCAACAAATTGCGTAGTTTAAGCATTCACAATCTAAAGAAGACGTTGAGTTTTGAGAGAACACAATCTTCTCGCTTTCGTTGAGTTTTATGGTGATGGCTTCTCGGTGAACCCACCTTAAACGAAACGAGATTACGCTTTGGGTGACAATTTAGAAATCGGAGACTCTTAGTACATTGGTTCGGAAATGGTCTAACCATGGCCGGGCGAGTTCAACCGAGCTTCGGCTCAATCGACCCCCTCCACGTGTGATGTACGTTACAGCGGTTCGACAAGACTTAGCATAACCGATAAGCCTTCGGGCTAAACGGGGCTTAATCTTGACGGATTGGCCCGAAC
Organism: Gentiana straminea; assembly: GCA_036785695.1. Lineage (NCBI taxonomy): Eukaryota > Viridiplantae > Streptophyta > Magnoliopsida > Gentianales > Gentianaceae > Gentiana > Gentiana straminea. The sequence goes on from JAVUPR010000004.1 coordinate 12,657, forward strand.
CGTCACATATGTTCCAACGAATAAGACGGCGTAGGCTTGCCTACATAACCGACCTTATTCGGAGTACTTTGATTCATTGTTTCTTATTGTCAAGGCCAAAACCGTAATTTTAACCGAGTTTCTTAGAATTCACTAATTCCTAAAACGAGAGCCGAGGTAAGAGCTTTGGATAAATGGTATGGATAAATGTCGTTTCCTAGGTCTCACAACCAAGGGAAGGGTATTAATCCGCAAAAGCAACAAGCCCACCTCTTATAGTGCTCGAGGGGTCAATATCTGGCGATCCAAGAATGATAACTGACAAGGATAATTTTTGGAAAGTCGAGCTGAGGACTTTAAACTCAGAACTACTTCTTTAAAACCCTTAGGATTTCTTTTTAGGATTTTAGGTTTTGTTTTCTTTGAGTCAAATAAAAGTAACGTGACATATGTTGAGGTTTTTTATTTTGCCGTGTTCTATTGGCCATTGGGCTAAGGATGTGCAAAACTTTTTTACTCAATATAGGCCACATGAATTAGAGTTTCTTAGGAGAGTCGAGAAATTGCTAAAGAAAAGGAAATTTAGCAATCAATCTTAAGATGGAAGCATTTTTTCGTACCCATAGAGTACTTAACTGTGTGATTTTTGATTCCTTGTACAAGGCCATTCTGGCCTCCGTTTTGCTTGCCGTTTGCGCCGGCGTGCCTTATTTATCGTTCTGGTGGATATCACATCAGTACTTCAAAGAGAATTACAAACGTTTTTTTTCGTACTTTTTTCGTACCCATAGAGTACTTAACTGTGTGATTTTTGATTCCTTGTACAAGGCCGTTCTGGCCTCCATTTTGCTTGCCGTTTGCACCGGCGTTCCTTATTTATCGTTCTGGTCGATATCACATCAGTACTTCAAAGTGAATTACAAACGTTTTTTTTTCGTACTTTTTTTCGAACCCATAGAGTACTTAACTGTGTGATTTTTGATTCCTTGTACAAGGCCGTTCTGGCCTCCATTTTGCTTGCCGTTTGCACCGGCGTTCCTTATTTATCGTTCTGGTCGATATCACATCAGTACTTCAAAGTGAATTACAAACGTTTTTTTTCGTACTTTTTTTCGAACCCATAGAGTACTTAACTCGTGTGATTTTTGATTCCTTGTACAAGGCCATTACGGCCTCCGTTTTGCTTGCCGTTTGCGCCGGCTTGCCTTATTTATCGTTCTGGTCGATATCACATCAGTACTTCAAGGAGAATTACAAACGTTTTTTTTCATACTTTTTTTCATACCCATAGAGTACTTAACTGTGTGATTTTTGATTCCTTGTACAAGGCCATTCTGGCCTCCGTTTTGCTTGCCGTTTGCGCCGGCGTGCCTTATTTATCGTTTCGGTCCATATCACATCGTACTTCAAAGAGAATTTTTTTTCGTACTTTTTTTCGTACCCATAGAGTACTTAATCGTGTGATTTTAGATTTCTTGTACAAGGCCATTCGGCCTCCGTTTTGCTTGCCGTTTGCGCCGGCGTGCCTTATTTATCGTTCGGTCGATATCACATCGTACTTCAAAGAGAATTACAAACGTTTTATTTCGTACTTTTTTTTTCGTACCCATAGAGTACTTAACTCGTGTGATTTTTGATTCCTTGTACAAGGCCATTCGGCCTCCGTTTTGCTTGCCGTTTGCGCCGGCGTGCCTTATTTATCGTTCGGTCGATATCACATCAATACTTCAAAGAGAATTACAAACGTTTTTTTTCGTACTTTTTTTCGTACCCATAGAGTACTTAACTCGTGTGATTTTTGATTCCTTGTACAAGGCCATTCTCGGCCTCCGTTTTGCTTGCCGTTTGCGCCGGCGTGCCTTATTTATCGTTCTAGTCGATATCACATCGTACTTCAAAGAGAATTACAAACGTTTTTTTTTCGTACTTTTTTTCGTACCCATAGAGTACTTAAGCGTGTGATTTTTGATTCCTTGTACAAGGCCATTCGGCCTCCGTTTTGCTTGCCGTTTGCGCCGGCGTACCTTATTTATCGTTCGGTCGATATCACATCAGCACTTCAAAGAGAATTACAAAAGTTTTTTTCGTACCCATAGAGTACCTAACTGTGTGATTTTTGATTCCTTGTACAAGGCCATTCTGGCCTCCGTTTTGCTTGCCGTTTGCGCCGGCGTGCCTTATTTATCGTTCGGTCGATATCACATCGTACTTCAAAGAGAATTACAAAAGTTTTTTTTCGTACCCATAGAGTACCTAACTCGTGTGATTTTTGATTCCTTGTACAAGGCCATTCGGCCTCCGTTTTGCTTGCCGTTTGCGCCGGCGTGCCTTATTTATCGTTCGGTCGATATCACATCGTACTTCAAAGAGAATTACAAAAGTTTTTTTTCGTACCCATAGAGTACTTAATCGTGTGATTTTTGATTCCTTGTACAAGGCCATTCGGCCTCCGTTTTGCTTGCCGTTTGCGCCGGCGTGCCTTATTTATCGTTCTGGTCGATATCACATCGTATTTCAAAGAGAATTACAAAAGTTTTTTTTCGTACCCATAGAGTACTTAACGTCGTGTGATTTTTGATTCCTTGTACAACGCCATTCGGCCTCCGTTTTGCTTGCCGTTTGCGCCGGCGTGCCTTATTTATCGTTCGGTCGATATCACATCGTACTTCAAAGAGAATTACAAATGTTTTTTTTCGTACTTTTTTTCGTACCCATAGCGTACTTAATCGTGTGATTTTTGATATCTTGTACAAGGCTATTCGGCCTCCGTTTTGCTTGCCGTTTGCGCCGGCGTGCCTTATTTATCGTTCGGTCGATATCACATCGTACTTCAAAGAGAATTACAAACGTTTTTTTTCGTACTTTTTTTCGTACCCATAGAGTACTTAACTCGTGTGATTTTTGATTCCTTGTACAAAGCCATTCGGCCACCGTTTTCTTGTCGTTTGCGCCGGCGTGCCTTATTTATCGTTCGGTCGATATCACATCGTACTTCAAAGAGAATTACAAACATTTTTTTTCGTACTTTTTTTCGTACCCATAGAGTACTTAACTGTATGATTTTTCATTCCTTGTACAAGGCCATTCGGCCACCGTTTTGCTTGCCGTTTGCGCCGGCGTGCCTTATTTATCGTTCGGTCGATATCACATCGTACTTCAAAGAGAATTGCAAACGTTTTTTTTTCGTACTTTTTTTCGTACCCATAGAGTACTTAAGCGTGTGATTTTTGATTCCTTGTACAAGGCCATTCGGCCTCCGTTTTGCTTGCCGTTTGCGCCGGCGTGCCTTATTTATCGTTCGGTCGATATCACATCGTACTTCAAAGAGAATTACAAACGTTTTTTTCCGTACTTTTTTTTCGTACCCATAGATTACTTAACCGTGTCATTTTTGATTTCTTGTACAAGGCCATTCAGGCCTCCGTTTTGCTTGCCGTTTGCGCCGGCGTGCCTTATTTATCGTTCGGTCGATATCACATCGTACTTCAAAGAGAATTACAAACGTTTTTTTTTCGTACTTTTTTTCGTACCCATAGAGTACTTAAGCGTGTGATTTTTGATTCCTTGTACAAGGCCATTCGGCCTCCGTTTTTCTTGCCGTTTGCGCCGGCGTGCCTTATTTATCGTTCGGTCGATATCACATCGTACTTCAAAGATAATTACAAACGTTTTTTTTCGTACTTTTTTTTCGTACCCATAGAGTATTTAATCGTGTGATTTTTGATTCCTTGTACAAGGCCATTCTGGCCTCCGTTTTGATTGCCGTTTGCGCCGGCGTGCCTTATTTATCGTTCTGGTCGATATCACATCAGTACTTCAATGAGAATTACAAACGTTTTTTTCGTACTTTTTTCGTACCCATAGAGTACTTAAATGTGTGATTTTTGATTCCATGTACAAGGCCATTCTGGCCTCCGTTTTCTTGCCGTTTGCGCCGGCGTGCCTTATTTATCGTTCTGGTCGATATCACATCAGTACTTCAAAGAGAATTACAAAAGTTTTTTTTTGAACTTTTTTCGTACCCATAGAGTACTTAACTGTGTGATTTTTGATTTCTTGTACAAGGCCATTCTGGCCTCCGTTTTGCTTGCCGTTTGCGCCGGCGTGCCTTATTTATCGTTCTGGTCGATATCACATCAGTACTTCAATGAGAATTACAAACGTTTTTTTCGTACTTTTTTCGTACCATAGAGTACTTAAATGTGTGATTTTTGATTCCATGTACAAGGCCATTCTGGCCTCCGTTTTGCTTGCCGTTTGCGCCGGCGTGCCTTATTTATCGTTCTGGTCGATATCACATAAGTACTTCAAAGAGAATTACAAAAGTTTTTTTTCGAACTTTTTTCGTACCCATAGAGTACTTAACTGTGTGATTTTTGATTCCTTGTACAAGGCCATTCTCGGCCTCCGTTTTGCTTGCCGTTTGCGCCGGCGTGCCTTATTTGTCGTTTCGGTCAATATCACATCGTACTTCAAAGAGAATTACAAACGTGTTTTTTCGTACATTTTTTCGTACCCATAGAGTACTTAACCGTGTGATTTTTGATTTCTTGTACAAGGCCATTCGGCCTCCGTTTTGCTTGCCGTTTGCGCCGGCGTGCCTTATTTATCGTTCGGTCGATATCACATCGTACTTCAAAGAGAATTACAAACGTTTTTTTTTCGTACTTTTTTTCGTACCCATAGAGTATTTAACCGTGTGATTTTTGATTCCTTGTACAAGGCCATTCGGCCTCCGTTTTGATTGCCGTTTGCGCCGGCGTGCCTTATTTATCGTTCGGTCGATATCACATCGTACTTCAAAGAGAATTACAAACGTTTTTTTTCGTACTTTATTTCGTACCTATAGAGTATTTAACTCGTGTGATTTTTGATTTCTTGTACAAGGCCATTCGGCCTCCGTTTTGCTTGCCGTTTGCGCCGGCGTGCCTTATTTATCGTTCGGTCGATATCACATCGTACTTCAAAGAGAATTACAAACGTTTTTTTTCGTACTTTTTTTCGTACTTATAGAGTACTTAATCGTGTGATTGTTGATTCCTTGTACAAGGCCATTCGGCCTCCGTTTTGCTTGCCGTTTGCGCCGGCGTACCTTATTTATCGTTCTGGTCGATATCACATCAGCACTTCAAAGAGAATTACAAACGTTTTTTTTCGTACTTTTTTTCGTACCCATAGAGTATTTAACCGTGTGATTTTTGATTCCTTGTACAAGGCCATTCGGCCTCCGTTTTGATTGCCGTTTGCGCCGGCGTGCCTTATTTATCGTTCGGTCGATATCACATCGTACTTCAAAGAGAATTACAAACGTTTTTTTTCGTACTTTTTTTCGTACCCATAGAGTACTTAACTCGTGTGATTTTTGATTCCTTGTACAAGGCCATTCGGCCTCCGTTTTGCTTGCCGTTTGCGCCGGCGTGCCTTATTTATCGTTCTGGTCGATATCACATCAGTACTTCAATGAGAATTACAAACGTTTTTTTCGTACTTTTTTCGTACCCATAGAGTACTTAAATGTGTGATTTTTGATTCCATGTACAAGGCCATTCTGGCCTCCGTTTTGCTTGCCGTTTGCGCCGGCGTGCCTTATTTATCGTTCTGGTCGATATCACTTTAGTACTTCAAAGAGAATTACAAACGTTTTTTTTCGTACTTTTTTTCGTACCCATAGAGTACTTAACTGTGTGATTTTTGATTTCTTGTACAAGGCCATTCTGGCCTCCGTTTTGCTTGCCGTTTGCGCCGGCGTGCCTTATTTGTCGTTCGGGTCCATATCACATCGTACTTCAAAGAGAATTACAAACGTGTTTTTTCGTACTTTTTTTCGTACCCATAGAGTACTTAACTCGTGTGATTTTTGATTTCTTGTACAAGGCCATTCGGCCTCCGTTTTGCTTGCCGTTTGCGCCGGCGTGCCTTATTTATCGTTCGGTCGATATCACATCGTACTTCAAAGAGAATTACAAACGTTTTTTTTCGTACTTTTTTTCGTACCCATAGAGTATTTAACCGTGTGATTTTTGATTCCTTGTACAAGGCCATTCGGTCTCCGTTTTGATTGCCGTTTGCGCCGGCGTGCCTTATTTATCGTTCGGTCGATATCACATCGTACTTCAAAGAGAATTACAAACGTTTTTTTTCGTACTTTTTTTCGTACCCATAGAGTACTTAATCGTGTGATTTTTGATTCCTTGTACAAGGCCATTTCGGCGTCCGTTTTGCTTGCCGTTTGCGCCGGCGTACCTTATTTATCGTTCGGTCGATATCACATCGCACTTCAAAGAGAATTACAAAAGTTTTTTTTCGTACCCATAGAGTACCTAAGCGTGTGATTTTTGATTTCTTGTACAAGGCCATTCGGCCTCCGTTTTGCTTGCCGTTTGCGCCGGCGTGCCTTATTTATCGTTCGGTCGATATCATCGTACTTCAAAGAGAATTACAAACGTTTTTTTTCGTACTTTTTTTCGTACCTATAGAGTACTTAAGCGTGTGATTGTTGATTCCTTGTACAAGGCCATTCGGCCTCCGTTTTGCTTGCCGTTTGCGCCGGCGTGCCTTATTTATCGTTCGGTCGATATCACATCGTACTTCAAAGAGAATTACAAAAGTTTTTTTCGAACTTTTTTCGTACCCATAGAGTACTTAGCGTGTGATTTTTGATTCCTTGTACAAGGCCATTCGGCCTCCGTTTTGCTTGCCGTTTGCGCCGGCGTGCCTTATTTGTCGTTCGGTCCATATCACATCGGTACTTCAAAGAGAATTACAAACGTGTTTTTTCGTACTTTTTTTTCATACCCATAGAGTACTTAAGCGTGTGATTTTTGATTTCTTGTACAAGGCCATTTCGGCCTCCGTTTTGCTTGCCGTTTGCGCCGGCGTGCCTTATTTATCGTTCGGTCGATATCACTTCGCACTTCAAAGAGAATTACAAACGTTTTTTTTCGTACTTTTTTTCGTACCCATAGAGTACTTAACTGGTATGATTTTTGATTCCTTGTACAAGGCCATTCCGGCCTCCGTTTTGCTTGCCGTTTGCGCCGGCGTGCCTTATTTATCGTTCTGGTCGATATCACATCAATACTTCAAAGAGAATTACAAACGTTTTTTTTCGTACTTTTTTTCGTACCCATAGAGTATTTAACTGTGTGATTTTTGATTCCTTGTACAAGGCCATTCGGCCTCCGTTTTGATTGCCGTTTGCGCCGGCGTGCCTTATTTATCGTTCGGTCGATATCACATCGTACTTCAAAGAGAATTACAAACGTTTTTTTTCGTACTTTTTTTCGTACCCATAGAGTACTTAACCGTGTGATTTTTGATTCCTTGTACAAGGCCATTCGGCCTCCGTTTTGCTTGCCGTTTGCTCCGGAGTACCTTATTTATCGTTCGGTCGATATCACATCGTACTTCGAAGAGAATTACAAAAGTTTTTTTCGTACCCATAGAGTACCTAAGCGTGTGATTTTTGATTCCTTGTACAAGGCCATTCGGCCTCCGTTTTGCTTGCCGTTTGCGCCGGCGTGCCTTATTTATCGTTCGGTCGATATCACATCCGTACTTCAAAGAGAATTACAAACGTTTTTTTTCGTACTTTTTTTCGTACCCATAGAGTACTTAATCGTGTGATTTATGATTCCTTGTACAAGGCCATTTCGGCCTCCGTTTTGCTTGCCGTTTGCGCTGCGTGCCTTATTTATCGTTCGGTCGATATAACATCGTACTTCAAAGAGAATTACAAACGTTTTTTTCGTACATATAGAGTACTTAAGCGTGTGATTTTTGATTCCTTGTACAAGGCCATTCGCCACCGTTTTGCTTGCCGTTTGCGCCGGCGTGCCTTATTTATCGTTCGGTCGATATCACATCGTACTTCAAAGAGAATTGCAAACGTTTTTTTTCGTACTTTTTTTCGTACCCATAGAGTACTTAATCGTGTGATTTTTGATTCCTTGTACAAGGCCATTCCGCCTCCGTTTTGCTTGCCGTTTGCGCCGGCGTGCCTTATTTATCGTTCGGTCGATATCACATCGCAGTACTTCAAAGAGAATTACAAAAGTTTTTTTTCGTACCCATAGAGTACTTAACAGTGTGATTTTTGATTCCTTGTACAACGCCATTCTGGCCTCCGTTTTGCTTGCCGTTTGCGCTGCGTGCCTTATTTATCGTTCTGGTCGATATCACATCAGTACTTCAATGAGAATTACAAACGTTTTTTTTCGTATTTTTTTTCGTAACGATAGAGTACTTAACCGTGTGATTTTTGATTCCTTGTACAAGGCCATTCGGCCTCCGTTTTGCTTGCCGTTTGCGCCGGCGTGCCTTATTTATCGTTCGGTCGATATCACATCGTACTTCAAAGAGAATTACAAACGTTTTTTTTTCGTACTTTTTTTCATACCCATAGAGTACTTAAGCGTGTGATTTTTGATTTCTTGTACAAGGCCATTCGGCCTCCGTTTTGCTTGCCGTTTGCGCCGGCGTGCCTTATTTATCGTTCGGTCGATATCACATCGTACTTCAAAGAGAATTACAAACGTTTTTTTTCGTACTTTTTTTCGTACCCATAGAGTACTTAACCGTGTGATTTTTGATTCCTTGTACAAGGCCATTCGGCCTCCGTTTTGCTTGCCGTTTGTGCCGGCGTGCCTTATTTATCGTTCGGTCGATATCACATCGTACTTCAAAGAGAATTACAAACGTTTTTTTTCATACTTTTTTTCGTACCTATAGAGTACTTAGCGTGTGATTGTTGATTCCTTGTACAAGGCCATTCTCGCCTCCGTTTTGCTTGCCGTTTGCGCCGGCGTGCCTTATTTATCGTTCGGTCGATATCACTTCGCATACTTCAAAGAGAATTACAAACGTTTTTTTTCGTACCCATAGAGTACTTAACCGTGTGATTTTTGATTCCTTGTACAAGGCCATTCTGGCCTCCGTTTTGCTTGCCGTTTGTGCCGGCGTGCCTTATTTATCGTTCTGGTCGATATCACATCGTACTTCCAAGAGAATTACAAACGTTTTTTTCATACTTTTTTTCGTACCTATAGAGTACTTAACCGTGTGATTGTTGATTCCTTGTACAAGGCCATTCTCGCCTCCGTTTTGCTTGCCGTTTGCGCCGGCGTGCCTTATTTATCGTTCGGTCGATATCACTTCGTACTTCAAAGAGAATTACAAACGTTTTTTTTCGTACTTTTTTTCGTACCCATAGAGTACTTAATCGTGTGATTTTTGATTCCTTGTACAAGGCCATTCGGCCTCCGTTTTGCTTGCCGTTTGCGCCGGCGTACCTTATTTATCGTTCTGGTCGATATCACATCAGCACTTCAAAGAGAATTACAAAAGTTTTTTTTCGTACCCATAGAGTACCTAACTGTGTGATTTTTGATTCCTTGTACAAGGCCATTCTGGCCTCCGTTTTGCTTGCCGTTTGTGCCGGCGTGCCTTATTTATCGTTCGGTCGATATCACATCGTACTTCAAAGAGAATTACAAACGTTTTTTTTCGTACTTTTTTTCGTACCCATGAAGTACTTAAGCGTGTGATTTTTGATTCCTTGTACAAGGCCATTCGGCCTCCGTTTTCCTTGCCGTTTGCGCCGGCGTGCCTTATTTATCGTTCTAGTCGATATCACATCGTACTTCAAAGAGAATTACAAACGTTTTTTTTCGTACTTTTTTTTCGTACCCATAGAGTACTTAATCGTGTGATTTTTGATTCCTTGTACAAGGCCATTACGGCCTCCGTTTTGCTTGCCGTTTGCGCCGGCGTGCCTTATTTATCGTTCGGTCGATATCACATCGTACTTCAAAGAGAATTACAAAAGTTTTTTTTCGTACCCATAGAGTACTTAAGCGTGTGATTTTGATTCCTTGTACAACGCCATTCGGCCTCCGTTTTGCTTGCCGTTTGCGCCGGCGTGCCTTATTTATCGTTCGGTCGATATCACATCGTACTTCAAAGAGAATTACAAACGTTTTTTTTCGTACTTTTTTTCGTACCCATAAAGTACTTAAGCGTGTGATTTTTGATTCCTTGTACAAGGCCATTCGGCCTCCGTTTTGCTTGCCGTTTGCGCCGGCGTGCCTTATTTATCGTTCTAGTCGATATCACATCGTACTTCAAAGAGAATTACAAACGTTTTTTTTCGTACTTCTTTTCGTACCCATAGAGTACTTAATCGTGTGATTTTTGATTCCTTGTACAAGGCCATTCGGCCTCCGTTTTGCTTGCCGTTTGCGCCGGCGTGCCTTATTTATCGTTCGGTCGATATCACATCGTACTTCAAAGAGAATTACAAAAGTTTTTTTTCGTACCCATAGAGTACTTAAGCGTGTGATTTTTGATTCCTTGTACAACGCCATTCGGCCTCCGTTTTGCTTGCCGTTTGCGCCGGCGTGCCTTATTTATCGTTCGGTCGATATCACATCGTACTTCAAAGAGAATTACAAACGTTTTTTTTCGTACTTTTTTTCGTACCCATAGCGTACTTAATCGTGTGATTTTTGATTCCTTGTACAAGGCCATTCTCGGCCTCCGTTTTGCTTGCCGTTTGCGCCGGCGTGCCTTATTTATCGTTCGGTCGATATCACATCGATTTCAAAGAGAATTACAAACGTTTTTTTTCGTACTTTTTTCGTACCCATGAAGTACTTAATCGTGTGATTTTTGATTCCTTGTACAAGGCCATTCGGCCTCCGTTTTGCTTGCCGTTTGCGCCGGCGTGCCTTATTTATCGTTCTAGTCGATATCACATCGTACTTCAAAGAGAATTACAAACGTTTTTTTTTCGTACTTTTTTTTCGTACCCATAGAGTACTTAAGCGTGTGATTTTTGATTCCTTGTACAAGGCCATTCGGCCTCCGTTTTGCTTGCCGTTTGCGCCGGCGTGCCTTATTTATCGTTCGGTCGATATCACATCGCATACTTCAAAGAGAATTACAAAAGTTTTTTTTTCGTACCCATAGAGTACTTAATCGTGTGATTTTTGATTCCTTGTACAACGCCATTCGGCCTCCGTTTTGCTTGCCGTTTGCGCCGGCGTGCCTTATTTATCGTTCGGTCGATATCACATCGTACTTCAAAGCGAATTACAAACGTTTTTTTTCGTACTTTTTTTCGTACCCATAAAGTACTTAACCGTGTGATTTTTGATTCCTTGTACAAGGCCATTCTGGCCTCCGTTTTGCTTGCCGTTTGCGCCGGCGTGCCTTATTTATCGTTCTAGTTGATATCACATCAGTGCTTCAAAGAGAATTACAAGCGTTTTTTTTCGTACTTCTTTTCGTACCCATAGAGTACTTAACTCGTGTGATTTTTGATTCCTTGTACAAGGCCATTCGGCCTCCGTTTTGCTTGCCGTTTGCGCCGGCGTGCCTTATTTATCGTTCGGTCGATATCACATCGTACTTCAAAGAGAATTACAAAAGTTTTTTTTCGTACCCATAGAGTACTTAATCGTGTGATTTTTGATTCCTTGTACAACGCCATTCGGCCTCCGTTTTGCTTGCCGTTTGCGCCGGCGTGCCTTATTTATCGTTCGGTCGATATCACATCGTACTTCAAAGAGAATTACAAACGTTTTTTTTTCGTACTTTTTTTCGTACCCATAGCGTACTTAATCGTGTGATTTTTGATTCCTTGTACAAGGCCATTCGGCCTCCGTTTTGCTTGCCGTTTGCGCCGGCGTGCCTTATTTATCGTTCGGTCGATATCACATCGTACTTCAAAGAGAATTACAAACGTTTTTTTCGTACTTTTTTTCGTACCCATTGATTACTTAAGCGTGTGATTTTTGATATCTTGTACAAGGCTATTCGGCCTCCGTTTTGCTTGCCGTTTGCGCCGGCGTGCCTTATTTATCCTTCTGGTCGATATCACATCAGTACTTCAAAGAGAATTACAAACGTTTTTTTCGTACCCATAGAGTACTTAACTGTGCGATTTTTGATTCCTTGTACAAGGCCATTCTGGCCTCCGTTTTGCTTTCCGTTTGCGCCGGCGAGCCTTATTTATCGTTCTGGTCGATATCATATCAGTACTTCAAAGAGAATTACAAACGTTTTTTTTCGTACTTTTTTTTGTACTCATAGAGTACTTAACCGTGTGATTTTTGATTCCTTGTACAAGGCCATTCGGCCTCCGTTTTCTTGCCGTTTGCGCCGGCGTGCCTTATTTATCGTTCGGTCGATATCACATCGTACTTCAAAGAGAATTACAAACGTTTTTTTTTCGTACTTTTTTTTCGTACCCATAGAGTACTTAACCGTGTGATTTTTGATTCCTTGTACAAGGCCATTCGGCCTCCGTTTTGCTTGCCGTTTGCTCCGGCGTACCTTATTTATCGTTCGGTCGATATCACATCGTATTTCGAAGAGAATTACAAAAGTTTTTTTTTTTTTTCGTACCCATAGAGTACCTAAGCGTGTGATTTTTGATTCCTTGTACAAGGCCATTCGGCCTCCGTTTTGCTTGCCGTTTGCGCCGGCCTGCCTTATTTATCGTTCGGTCGATATCACATCGTACTTCAAAGAGAATTACAAACGTTTTTTTTCGTACTTTTTTTTCGTACCCATAGAGTACTTAACCGTGTGATTTTTGATTCCTTGTACAAGGCCATTCGGCCTCCGTTTTGCTTGCCGTTTGCGCCGGCGTGCCTTATTTATCGTTCGGTCGATATCACATCAATACTTCAAAGAGAATTACAAACGTTTTTTTTCGTACTTTTTTTCGTACCCATAGAGTACTTAATCGTGTGATTTTTGATTCCTTGTACACGGCCATTCGGCCTCCGTTTTGCTTGCCGTTTGCGCCGGCGTGCCTTATTTATCGTATCGGTCGATATCACATCGTACTTCAAAGAGAATTACAAACGTTTTTTTCCGTACTTTTTTTCGTACCCATAGAGTACTTAACTCGTGTGATTTTTGATTCCTTGTACAAGGCCATTCGGCCTCCGTTTTGCTTGCCGTTTGCTCCGGCGTACCTTATTTATCGTTCGGTCGATATCACATCGTACTTCGAAGAGAATTACAAAAGTTTTTTTCGTACCCATAGAGTACCTAACTCGTGTGATTTTTGATTCTTTGTACAAGGCCATTCGGCCTCCGTTTTGCTTGCCGTTTGCGCCGGCGTGCCTTATTTATCGTTCGGTCGATATCACATCCGTACTTCAAAGAGAATTACAAATGTTTTTTTTCGTACTTTTTTTCGTACCCATAGAGTACTTAAGCGAGTGATTTTTGATTCCTTGTACAAGGCCATTCGGCCTCCGTTTTGCTTGCCGTTTGCGCCGGCGTGCCTTATTTATCGTTCGGTCGATATCACATCGTACTTCAAAGAGAATTACAAACGTTTTTTTCGTACTTCTTTTTCGTACCCATAGAGTACTTAACTCGTGTGATTTTTGATTCCTTGTACAAGGCCATTCGGCCTCCGTTTTGCTTGCCGTTTGCGCCGGCGTGCCTTATTTATCGTTCGGTCGATATCACATCGTACTTCAAAGAGAATTACAAAAGTTTTTTTTCGTACCCATAGAGTACTTAAGCGTGTGATTTTTGATTCCTTGTACAACGCCATTCGGCCTCCGTTTTGCTTGCCGTTTGCGCCGGCGTGCCTTATTTATCGTTCGGTCGATATCACATCGTACTTCAAAGAGAATTACAAACGTTTTTTTTCGTACTTTTTTTCGTACCCATAGCGTACTTAAGCGTGTGATTTTTGATTCCTTGTACAAGGCCATTCGCCTCCGTTTTGCTTGCCGTTTGCGCCGGCGTGCCTTATTTATCGTTCTGGTCGATATCACATCAGTACTTCAAAGAGAATTACAAACGTTTTTTTCGTACTTTTTTTCGTACCCATTGATTACTTAACTGTGTGATTTTTGATATCTTGTACAAGGCTATTCTGGCCTCCGTTTTGCTTGCCGTTTGCGCCGGCGTGCCTTATTTATCCTTCTGGTCGATATCACATCGTATTTCAAAGAGAATTACAAACGTTTTTTTCGTACCCATAGAGTACTTAATCGTGCGATTTTTGATTCCTTGTACAAGGCCATTACGGCCTCCGTTTTGCTTTCCGTTTGCGCCGGCGAGCCTTATTTATCGTTCGGTCGATATCATATCGTACTTCAAAGAGAATTACAAACGTTTTTTTCGTACTTTTTTTTTGTACTCATAGAGTACTTAACTCGTGTGATTTTTGATTCCTTGTACAAGGCCATTCGGCCTCCGTTTTCTTGCCGTTTGCGCCGGCGTGCCTTATTTATCGTTCGGTCGATATCACATCGTACTTCAAAGAGAATTACAAACGTTTTTTTTTCGTACTTTTTTTCGTACCCATAGAGTACTTAATCGTGTGATTTTTGATTCCTTGTACAAGGCCATTCGGCCTCTGTTTTGCTTGCCGTTTGCTCCGGCGTACCTTATTTATCGTTCGGTCGATATCACATCGCACTTCGAAGAGAATTACAAAAGTTTTTTTCGTACCCATAGAGTACCTAACTCGTGTGATTTTTGATTCCTTGTACAAGGCCATTCTCGGCCTCCGTTTTGCTTGCCGTTTGCGCCGGCCTCGCCTTATTTATCGTTCGGTCGATATCACATCGTACTTCAAAGAGAATTACAAACGTTTTTTTTCGTACTTTTTTTTCGTACCCATAGAGTACTTAACCGTGTGATTTTTGATTCCTTGTACAAGGCCATTTCGGCCTCCGTTTTGCTTGCCGTTTGCGCCGGCGTGCCTTATTTATCGTTCGGTCGATATCACATCAATACTTCAAAGAGAATTACAAACGTTTTTTTTCGTACTTTTTTTCGTACCCATAGAGTACTTAACTGTGTGATTTTTGATTCCTTGTACACGGCCATTCTGGCCTCCGTTTTGCTTGCCGTTTGCGCCGGCGTGCCTTATTTATCGTATCGGTCGATATCACATCGATACTTCAAAGAGAATTACAAACGTTTTTTTCCGTACTTTTTTTCGTACCCATAGAGTACTTAACTCGTGTGATTTTTGATTCCTTGTACAAGGCCATTCGGCCTCCGTTTTGCTTGCCGTTTGCTCCGGCGTACCTTATTTATCGTTCGGTCGATATCACATCGTACTTCGAAGAGAATTACAAAAGTTTTTTTCGTACCCATAGAGTACCTAAGCGTGTGATTTTTGATTCTTTGTACAAGGCCATTCGGCCTCCGTTTTGCTTGCCGTTTGCGCCGGCGTGCCTTATTTATCGTTCGGTCGATATCACATCCGTACTTCAAAGAGAATTACAAATGTTTTTTTTCGTACTTTTTTTCGTACCCATAGAGTACTTAAGCGAGTGATTTTTGATTCCTTGTACAAGGCCATTCGGCCTCCGTTTTGCTTGCCGTTTGCGCCGGCGTGCCTTATTTATCGTTCGGTCGATATCACATCGTACTTCAAAGAGAATTACAAACGTTTTTTTTCGTACTTCTTTTCGTACCCATAGAGTACTTAACTGTGTGATTTTTGATTCCTTGTACAAGGCCATTTCGGCCTCCGTTTTGCTTGCCGTTTGCGCCGGCGTGCCTTATTTATCGTTCGGTCGATATCACATCGGTACTTCAAAGAGAATTACAAAAGTTTTTTTTTCGTACCCATAGAGTACTTAAGCGTGTGATTTTTGATTCCTTGTACAACGCCATTCGGCCTCCGTTTTGCTTGCCGTTTGCGCCGGCGTGCCTTATTTATCGTTCGGTCGATATCACATCGTACTTCAAAGAGAATTACAAACGTTTTTTTTCGTACTTTTTTTCGTACCCATAGCGTACTTAATCGTGTGATTTTTGATTCCTTGTACAAGGCCATTCGGCCTCCGTTTTGCTTGCCGTTTGCGCCGGCGTGCCTTATTTATCGTTCGGTCGATATCACATCGTACTTCAAAGAGAATTACAAACGTTTTTTTCGTACTTTTTTTCGTACCCATTGATTACTTAAGCGTGTGATTTTTGATATCTTGTACAAGGCTATTCGGCCTCCGTTTTGCTTGCCGTTTGCGCCGGCGTGCCTTATTTATCCTTCGGTCGATATCACATCGTAGTTCAAAGAGAATTACAACGTTTTTTTCGTACCCATAGAGTACTTAGCGTGCGATTTTTGATTCCTTGTACAAGGCCATTCGGCCTCCGTTTTGCTTTCCGTTTGCGCCGGCGTGCCTTATTTATCGTTCGGTCGATATCACATCGTACTTCAAAGAGAATTACAAACGTTTTTTTTCGTACTTTTTTTTGTACCCATAGAGTACTTAACCGTGTGATTTTTGATTCCTTGTACAAGGCCATTCGGCCTCCGTTTTCTTGCCGTTTGCGCTGCGTGCCTTATTTATCGTTCGGTCGATATCACATCGTACTTCAAAGAGAATTACAAACGTTTTTTTTTCGTACTTTTTTTCGTACCCATAGAGTACTTAAGCGTGTGATTTTTGATTCCTTGTACAAGGCCATTCGGCCTCCGTTTTGCTTGCCGTTTGCTCCGGCGTACCTTATTTATCGTTCGGTCGATATCACATCGTACTTCGAAGAGAATTACAAAAGTTTTTTTCGTACCCATAGAGTACCTAACCGTGTGATTTTTGATTCCTTGTACAAGGCCATTCGGCCTCCGTTTTGCTTGCCGTTTGCGCCGGCGTGCCTTATTTATCGTTCGGTCGATATCACATCGTACTTCAAAGAGAATTACAAACGTTTTTTTTCGTACTTTTTTTTCGTACCCATAGAGTACTTAACTCGTGTGATTTTTGATTTCTTGTACAAGGCCATTCCGGCCTCCGTTTTGCTTGCCGTTTGCGCCGGCGTGCCTTATCTATCGTTCTGGTCGATATCACATCAATACTTCAAAGAGAATTACAAACGTTTTTTTTCGTACTTTTTTTCGTACCCATAGAGTACTTAATCGTGTGATTTTTGATTCCTTGTACAAGGCCATTCCGGCCTCCGTTTTGCTTGCCGTTTGCGCCGGCGTGCCTTATTTATCGTTCGGTCGATATCACATCGTACTTCAAAGAGAATTACAAACGTTTTTTTTCGTACTTTTTTTCGTACCCATAGAGTACTTAAGCGTGTGATTTTTGATTCCTTGTACAAGGCCATTCTGGCCTCCGTTTTGCTTGCCGTTTGCTCCGGCGTACCTTATTTATCGTTCTGGTCGATATCACATCAGTACTTCGAAGAGAATTACAAAAGTTTTTTTCGTACCCATAGAGTACCTAACTGTGTGATTTTTGATTCTTTGTACAAGGCCATTCTGGCCTCCGTTTTGCTTGCCGTTTGCGCCGGCGTGCCTTATTTATCGTTCTGGTCGATATCACATCCGTACTTCAAAGAGAATTACAAATGTTTTTTTTCGTACTTTTTTTCGTACCCATAGAGTACTTAAGCGTGTGATTTTTGATTCCTTGTACAAGGCCATTCGGCCTCCGTTTTGCTTGCCGTTTGCGCTCGCGTGCCTTATTTATCGTTCGGTCGATATCACATCGATACTTCAAAGAGAATTACAAACGTTTTTTTCGTACCTATAGAGTACTTAAGCGTGTGATTTTTGATTCCTTGTACAAGGCCATTCGGCCACCGTTTTGCTTGCCGTTTGCGCCGGCGTGCCTTATTTATCGTTCGGTCGATATCACATCGTACTTCAAAGAGAATTGCAAACGTTTTTTTTCGTACTTTTTTTCGTACCCATAGAGTACTTAAGCGTGTGATTTTTGATTCCTTGTACAAGGCCATTCGGCCTCCGTTTTGCTTGCCGTTTGCGCTCGCGTGCCTTATTTATCGTTCGGTCGATATCACATCGTACTTCAAAGAGAATTACAAACGTTTTTTTCGTACCTATAGAGTACTTAAGCGTGTGATTTTTGATTCCTTGTACAAGGCCATTCGGCCACCGTTTTGCTTGCCGTTTGCGCCGGCGTGCCTTATTTATCGTTCGGTCGATATCACATCGTACTTCAAAGAGAATTGCAAACGTTTTTTTTCGTACTTTTTTTCGTACCCATAGAGTACTTAACTGTGTGATTTTTGATTCCTTGTACAAGGCCATTCTGGCCTCCGTTTTGCTTGCCGTTTGCGCCGGCGTGCCTTATTTATCTTTTTGGCGATATCACATCAGTACTTCAAAGAGAATTACAAAAGTTTTTTTTCGTACCCATAGAGTACTTAACAGTGTGATTTTTGATTCCTTGTACAACGCCATTCTGGCCTCCGTTTTGCTTGCCGTTTGCGCCGGCGTGCCTTATTTATCGTTCTGGTCGATATCACATCAGTACTTCAATGAGAATTACAAACGTTTTTTTTCGTATTTTTTTTCGTAACCATAGAGTACTTAACTGTGTGATTTTTGATTCCTTGTACAAGGCTATTCGGCCTCCGTTTTGCTTGCCGTTTGCGCCGGCGTGCCTTATTTATCGTTCGGTCGATATCACATCAGTACTTCAAAGAGAATTACAAACGTTTTTTTCGTACTTTTTTTTCATACCCATAGAGTACTTAATCGTGTGATTTTTGATTCCTTGTACAAGGCCATTCGGCCTCCGTTTTGCTTGCCGTTTGCGCCGGCGTGCCTTATTTATCGTTCGGTCAATATCACATCGCACTTCAAAGAGAATTACAAACATTTTTTTTCGTACTTTTTTTCGTACCCATAGAGTACTTAACTCGTGTAATTTTTGATTTCTTGTACAAGGCCATTCGGCCTCCGTTTTGCTTGCCGTTTGCGCCGGCGTGCCTTATTTATCGTTCGGTCGATATCACATCGGTACTTCAAAGAGAATTACAAACGTTTTTTTTCGTACTTTTTTTTCGTACCCATAGAGTACTTAACTCGTGTGATTTTTGATTCCTTGTACAAGGCCATTCGGCCTCCGTTTTTCTTGCCGTTTGCGCCGGCGTGCCTTATTTATCGTTCTGGTCGATATCACATCAGTACTTCAAAGAGAATTACAAACGTTTTTTTTCGTACCTATAGAGTACTTAACTGTGTGATTGTTGATTCCTTGTACAAGGCCATTCTGGCCTCCGTTTTGCTTGCCGTTTGCGCCGGCGTGCCTTATTTATCGTTCTGGTCGATATCACATCGCACTTCAAAGAGAATTACAAACGTTTTTTTTCGTACTTTTTTTCGTACCCATAGAGTACTTAACCGTGTGATTTTTGATTCCTTGTACAAGGCCATTCGGCCTCCGTTTTGCTTGCCGTTTGCGCCGGCGTGCCTTATTTATCGTTCTGGTCGATATCACATCAGTACTTCAAAGAGAATTACAAAAGTTTTTTTTCGTACCCATAGATTACTTAACTGTGTGATTTTTGATTCCTTGTACAACGCCATTCTGGTCTCCGTTTTGCTTGTCGTTTGCGCCGGCGTGCCTTATTTATCGTTCTGGTCGATATCACATCGCATTTCAAAGAGAATTACAAACGTTTTTTTTCGTACTTTTTTTCGTACCCATAAAGTACTTAACTCGTGTGATTTTTGATTCCTTGTACAAGGCCATTCTGGCCTCCGTTTTGCTTGCCGTTTGCGCCGGCGTGCCTTATTTATCGTTCTACTCGATATCACATCGTACTTCAAAGAGAATTACAAACGTTTTTTTCGTACTTCTTTTCGTACCCATAGAGTACTTAATCGTGTGATTTTTGATTCCTTGTACAAGGCCATTATGGCCTCCGTTTTGCTTGCCGTTTGCGCCGGCGTGCCTTATTTATCGTATCGGTCGATATCACATCGTACTTCAAAGAGAATTACAAACGTTTTTTTCCGTACTTTTTTTCGTACCCATAGAGTACTTAACCGTGTGATTTTTGATTCCTTGTACAAGGCCATTTCGGCCTCCGTTTTGCTTGCCGTTTGCTCCGGCGTACCTTATTTATCGTTCGGTCGATATCACATCGCACTTCGAAGAGAATTACAAAAGTTTTTTTCGTACCCATAGAGTACCTAATCGTGTGATTTTTGATTCTTTGTACAAGGCCATTCGGCCTCCGTTTTGCTTGCCGTTTGCGCCGGCGTGCCTTATTTATCGTTCTGGTCGATATCACATCCGTACTTCAAAGAGAATTACAAATGTTTTTTTTCGTACTTTTTTTCGTACCCATAGAGTACTTAACCGAGTGATTTTTGATTCCTTGTACAAGGCCATTCGGCCTCCGTTTTGCTTGCCGTTTGCGCCGGCGTGCCTTATTTATCGTTCGGTCGATATCACATCGTACTTCAAAGAGAATTACAAACGTTTTTTTCGTACTTCTTTTCGTACCCATAGAGTACTTAACTGTGTGATTTTTGATTCCTTGTACAAGGCCATTCGGCCTCCGTTTTGCTTGCCGTTTGCGCCGGCGTGCCTTATTTATCGTTCGGTCGATATCACATCGTACTTCAAAGAGAATTACAAAAGTTTTTTTTCGTACCCATAGAGTACTTAAGCGTGTGATTTTTGATTCCTTGTACAACGCCATTCGGCCTCCGTTTTGCTTGCCGTTTGCGCCGGCGTGCCTTATTTATCGTTCGGTCGATATCACATCGTACTTCAAAGAGAATTACAAACGTTTTTTTTCGTACTTTTTTTCGTACCCATAGCGTACTTAATCGTGTGATTTTTGATTCCTTGTACAAGGCCATTCGGCCTCCGTTTTGCTTGCCGTTTGCGCCGGCGTGCCTTATTTATCGTTCGGTCGATATCACATCGTACTTCAAAGAGAATTACAAACGTTTTTTTCGTACTTTTTTTCGTACCCATTGATTACTTAATCGTGTGATTTTTGATATCTTGTACAAGGCTATTCTGGCCTCCGTTTTGCTTGCCGTTTGCGCCGGCGTGCCTTATTTATCCTTCTGGTCGATATCACATCAGTAGTTCAAAGAGAATTACAAACGTTTTTTTCGTACCCATAGAGTACTTAACTGTGCGATTTTTGATTCCTTGTACAAGGCCATTCTGGCCTCCGTTTTGCTTTCCGTTTGCGCCGGCGTGCCTTATTTATCGTTCGGTCGATATCACATCGTACTTCAAAGAGAATTACAAACGTTTTTTCGTACTTTTTTTTGTACCCATAGAGTACTTAATCGTGTGATTTTTGATTCCTTGTACAAGGCCATTCGGCCTCCGTTTTCTTGCCGTTTGCGCTCGCGTGCCTTATTTATCGTTCGGTCGATATCACATCGCACTTCAAAGAGAATTACAAACGTTTTTTTTTCGTACTTTTTTTCGTACCCATAGAGTACTTAACTCGTGTGATTTTTGATTCCTTGTACAAGGCCATTCGGCCTCCGTTTTGCTTGCCGTTTGCTCCGGCGTACCTTATTTATCGTTCGGTCGATATCACATCGTACTTCGAAGAGAATTACAAAAGTTTTTTTCGTACCCATAGAGTACCTAACCGTGTGATTTTTGATTCCTTGTACAAGGCCATTCGGCCTCCGTTTTGCTTGCCGTTTGCGCCGGCGTCCGCCTTATTTATCGTTCGGTCGATATCACATCGCACTTCAAAGAGAATTACAAACGTTTTTTTTCGTACTTTTTTTTGGTACCCATAGAGTACTTAACTGTTTGATTTTTGATTCCTTGTACAAGGCCATTATGGGCTCCGTTTTGCCTGCCGTTTGCGCCGGCGTGCCTTATCTATCGTTCTGGTCGATAACACATCATTACTTCAAAGAGAATTACAAACGTTTTTTTTCGTACTTTTTTTCGTACCCATAGAGTACTTAACCGTGTGATTTTTGATTCCTTGTACAAGGCCATTCGGCCTCCGTTTTGCTTGCCGTTTGCGCCGGCGTGCCTTATTTATCGTTCGGTCGATATCACATCGCACTTCAAAGAGAATTACAAACGTTTTTTTTCGTACTTTTTTTCGTACCCATAGAGTACTTAACGTGTGATTTTTGATTCCTTGTACAAGGCCATTTCGGCCTCCGTTTTGCTTGCCGTTTGCTCCGGCGTACCTTATTTATCGTTCTGGTCGATATCACATCAGTACTTCGAAGAGAATTACAAAAGTTTTTTTCGTACCCATAGAGTACCTAACTGTGTGATTTTTGATTCTTTGTACAAGGCCATTCTGGCCTCCGTTTTGCTTGCCGTTTGCGCCGGCGTGCCTTATTTATCGTTCTGGTCGATATCACATCCGTACTTCAAAGAGAATTACAAATGTTTTTTTTCGTACTTTTTTTCGTACCCATAGAGCACTTAATTGTGTGATTTTTGATTCCTTGTACAAGGCCATTCTGGCCTCCGTTTTGCTTGCCGTTTGCGCTGCGTGCCTTATTTATCGTTCTGGTCGATCTCACATCAGTACTTCAAAGAGAATTACAAACGTTTTTTTCGTACCTATAGAGTACTTAACTGTGTGATTTTTGATTCCTTGTACAAGGCCATTCTGGCCACCGTTTTGCTTGCCGTTTGCGCCGGCGTGCCTTATTTATCGTTCTGGTCGATATCACATCAGTACTTCAAAGAGAATTGCAAACGTTTTTTTTTTCGTACTTTTTTTCGTTCCCATAGAGTACTTAATTGTGTGATTTTTTATTCCTTGTACAAGGCCATTCTGGCCTCCGTTTTGCTTGCCGTTTGCGCTCGCGTGCCTTATTTATCGTTCGGTCGATATCACATCGATACTTCAAAGAGAATTACAAACGTTTTTTTCGTACCTATAGAGTACTTAATCGTGTGATTTTTGATTCCTTGTACAAGGCCATTCTCGCCACCGTTTTGCTTGCCGTTTGCGCCGGCGTGCCTTATTTATCGTTCGGTCGATATCACATCGTACTTCAAAGAGAATTGCAAACGTTTTTTTTCGTACTTTTTTTCGTACCCATAGAGTACTTAATCGTGTGATTTTTGATTCCTTGTACAAGGCCATTCGCCTCCGTTTTGCTTGCCGT
Source organism: Gentiana straminea (assembly GCA_036785695.1). Taxonomy (NCBI): domain Eukaryota; kingdom Viridiplantae; phylum Streptophyta; class Magnoliopsida; order Gentianales; family Gentianaceae; genus Gentiana; species Gentiana straminea. The sequence goes on from JAVUPR010000004.1 coordinate 35,524, forward strand.
TTGCGCCGGCGTGCCTTATTTATCTTTTTGGCGATATCACATCGTACTTCAAAGAGAATTACAAAAGTTTTTTTTCGTACCCATAGAGTACTTAACAAAGTGTGATTTTTGATTCCTTGTACAACGCCATTCGGCCTCCGTTTTGCTTGCCGTTTGCGCCGGCGTGCCTTATTTATCGTTCGGTCGATATCACATCGTACTTCAATGAGAATTACAAACGTTTTTTTTCGTATTTTTTTTCGTAACCATAGAGTACTTAATCGTGTGATTTTTGATTCCTTGTACAAGGCTATTTCGGCCTCCGTTTTGCTTGCCGTTTGCGCCGGCGTGCCTTATTTATCGTTCGGTCGATATCACATCGTACTTCAAAGAGAATTACAAACGTTTTTTTCGTACTTTTTTTTCATACCCATAGAGTACTTAACTGTGTGATTTTTGATTCCTTGTACAAGGCCATTCTGGCCTCCGTTTTGCTTGCCGTTTGCGCCGGCGTGCCTTATTTATCGTTCGGTCAATATCACATCGTACTTCAAAGAGAATTACAAACATTTTTTTTCGTACTTTTTTTCGTACCCATAGAGTACTTAACCGTGTAATTTTTGATTTCTTGTACAAGGCCATTCCGGCCTCCGTTTTGCTTGCCGTTTGCGCCGGCGTGCCTTATTTATCGTTCGGTCGATATCACATCAGAACTTCAAAGAGAATTACAAACCTTTTTTTTCGTAATTTTTTTTTGTACCCATAGAGTACTTAACTGTGTGATTTTTGATTCCTTGTACAAGGCCATTCCGGCCTCCGTTTTTCTTGCCGTTTGCGCCGGCGTGCCTTATTTATCGTTCTGGTCGATATCACATCGCATTTCAAAGAGAATTACAAACGTTTTTTTTCGTACCTATAGAGTACTTAACCGTGTGATTGTTGATTCCTTGTACAAGGCCATTCGGCCTCCGTTTTGCTTGCCGTTTGCGCCGGCGTGCCTTATTTATCGTTCGGTCGATATCACATCGTACTTCAAAGAGAATTACAAACGTTTTTTTTCGTACTTTTTTTCGTACCCATAGAGTACTTAACTCGTGTGATTTTTGATTCCTTGTACAAGGCCATTCGGCCTCCGTTTTGCTTGCCGTTTGCGCCGGCGTGCCTTATTTATCGTTCGGTCGATATCACATCAGTACTTCAAAGAGAATTACAAAAGTTTTTTTTCGTACCCATAGATTACTTAACTGTGTGATTTTTGATTCCTTGTACAACGCCATTCTGGTCTCCGTTTTGCTTGTCGTTTGCGCCGGCGTGCCTTATTTATCGTTCTGGTCGATATCACATCAGTACTTCAAAGAGAATTACAAACGTTTTTTTTCGTACTTTTTTTCGTACCCATAAAGTACTTAACTCGTGTGATTTTTGATTCCTTGTACAAGGCCATTCTGGCCTCCGTTTTGCTTGCCGTTTGCGCCGGCGTGCCTTATTTATCGTTCTACTCGATATCACATCAGTACTTCAAAGAGAATTACAAACGTTTTTTTCGTACTTCTTTTCGTACCCATAGAGTACTTAACTGTGTGATTTTTGATTCCTTGTACAAGGCCATTATGGCCTCCGTTTTGCTTGCCGTTTGCGCCGGCGTGCCTTATTTATCGTTCTGGTCGATATCACATCAGTACTTCAAAGAGAATTACAAAAGTTTTTTTTCGTACCCATAGAGTACTTAACTGTGTGATTTTTGATTCCTTGTACAACGCCATTCTGGCCTCCGTTTTGCTTGCCGTTTGCGCCGGCGTGCCTTATTTATCGTTCGGTCGATATCACATCGTACTTCAAAGAGAATTACAAACGTTTTTTTTCGTACTTTTTTCGTACCCATAGCGTACTTAAGCGTGTGATTTTTGATTCCTTGTACAAGGCCATTCGGCCTCCGTTTTGCTTGCCGTTTGCGCCGGCGTGCCTTATTTATCGTTCGGTCGATATCACATCAGTACTTCAAAGAGAATTACAAACGTTTTTTTTCGTACTTTTTTTCGTACCCATAGAGTACTTAACTGTGTGATTTTTGATTCCTTGTACAAGGCCATTCTGGCCTCCGTTTTGCTTGCCGTTTGCTCCGGCGTACCTTATTTATCGTTCTGGTCGATATCACATCAGTACTTCGAAGAGAATTACAAAAGTTTTTTTCGTACCCATAGAGTACCTAACTGTGTGATTTTTGATTCCTTGTACAAGGCCATTCGCCTCCGTTTTGCTTGCCGTTTGCGCCGGCGTGCCTTATTTATCGTTCGGTCGATATCACATCGTACTTCAAAGAGAATTACAAACGTTTTTTTTCATACTTTTTTTTCGTACCCATAGAGTACTTAAGCGTGTGATTTTTGATTCCTTGTACAAGGCCATTCGGCCTCCGTTTTGCTTGCCGTTTGCGCCGGCGTGCCTTATTTATCGTTCTGGTCGATATCACATCAATACTTCAAAGAGAATTACAAACGTTTTTTTTCGTACTTTTTTCGTACCCATAGAGTACTTAACCGTGTGATTTTTGATTCCTTGTACAAGGCCATTCTTGGCCTCCGTTTTGCTTGCCGTTTGCGCCGGCATGCCTTATTTATCGTTCGGTCGATATCACATCGTACTTCAAAGAGAATTACAAACGTTTTTTTTCGTACTTTTTTTCGTACCCATACAAGTACTTTACCGTGTGATTTTTGATTCCTTGTACAAGGCCATTCGGCCTCCGTTTTGCTTGCCGTTTGCTCCGGCGTACCTTATTTATCGTTCGGTCGATATCACATCGTACTTCGAAGAGAATTACAAAAGTTTTTTTCGTACCCATAGAGTACCTAACTCGTGTGATTTTTGATTCCTTGTACAAGGCCATTCGGCCTCCGTTTTGCTTGCCGTTTGCGCCGGCGTGCCTTATTTATCGTTCGGTCGATATCACATCGGTACTTCAAAGAGAATTACAAACGTTTTTTTTCGTACTTTTTTTCGTACCCATAGAGTACTTAATCGTGTGATTTTTGATTCCTTGTACAAGGCCATTCGGCCTCCGTTTTGCTTGCCGTTTGCTCCGGCGTACCTTATTTATCGTTCTGGTCGATATCACATCAGTACTTCGAAGAGAATTACAAAAGTTTTTTTCGTACCCATAGAGTACCTAACTGTGTGATTTTTGATTCCTTGTACAAGGCCATTCTGGCCTCCGTTTTGCTTGCCGTTTGCGCCGGCGTGCCTTATTTATCGTTCTGGTCGATATCACATCGTACTTCAAAGAGAATTACAAACGTTTTTTTTCATACTTTTTTTTTCGTACCCATAGAGTACTTAACTGTGTGATTTTTGATTCCTTGTACAAGGCCATTCTGGCCTCCGTTTTGCTTGCCGTTTGCGCCGGCGTGCCTTATTTATCGTTCGGTCGATATCACATCAATACTTCAAAGAGAATTACAAACGTTTTTTTTCGTACTTTTTTTCGTACCCATAGAGTACTTAACAGTGTGATTTTTGATTCCTTGTACAAGGCCATTCTGGCCTCCGTTTTGCTTGCCGTTTGCTCCGGCATGCCTTATTTATCGTTCGGTCGATATCACATCGGTACTTCAAAGAGAATTACAAACGTTTTTTTTCGTACTTTTTTTCGTACCCATACGGTACTTTACCGTGTGATTTTTGATTCCTTGTACAAGGCCATTCGGCCTCCGTTTTGCTTGCCGTTTGCTCCGGCGTACCTTATTTATCGTTCGGTCGATATCACATCGTACTTCGAAGAGAATTACAAAAGTTTTTTTCGTACCCATAGAGTACCTAATCGTGTGATTTTTGATTCCTTGTACAAGGCCATTCGGCCTCCGTTTTGCTTGCCGTTTGCGCCGGCGTGCCTTATTTATCGTTCGGTCGATATCACATCGTACTTCAAAGAGAATTACAAACGTTTTTTTTCGTACTTTTTTTCGTACCCATAGAGTACTTAATCGTGTGATTTTTGATTCCTTGTACAAGGCCATTCGGCCTCCGTTTTGCTTGCCGTTTGCTCCGGCGTACCTTATTTATCGTTCGGTCGATATCACATCGTACTTCGAAGAGAATTACAAAAGTTTTTTTCGTACCCATAGAGTACCTAACCGTGTGATTTTTGATTCCTTGTACAAGGCCATTCGGCCTCCGTTTTGCTTGCCGTTTGCGCCGGCGTGCCTTATTTATCGTTCGGTCGATATCACATCCGTACTTCAAAGAGAATTACAAACGTTTTTTTTCGTACTTTTTTTCGTACCCATAGAGTACTTAAGCGTGTGATTTTTGATTCCTTGTACAAGGCCATTCGGCCTCCGTTTTGCTTGCCGTTTGCGCCTGCGTGCCTTATTTATCGTTCGGTCGATATCACATCGTACTTCAAAGAGAATTACAAACGTTTTTTTCGTACCTATAGAGTACTTAGCGTGTGATTTTTGATTCCTTGTACAAGGCCATTCGGCCACCGTTTTGCTTGCCGTTTGCGCCGGCGTGCCTTATTTATCGTTCGGTCGATATCACATCGTACTTCAAAGAGAATTGCAAACGTTTTTTTTCGTACTTTTTTTCGTACCCATAGAGTACTTAAGCGTGTGATTTTTGATTCCTTGTACAAGGCCATTCGGCCTCCGTTTTGCTTGCCGTTTGCGCCGGCGTGCCTTATTTATCGTTCTGGTCGATATCACATCAGTACTTCAAAGAGAATTACAAACGTTTTTTTTCGTACCCATAGAGTACTTAACGGTGTGATTTTTGATTCCTTGTACAACGCCATTACGGCCTCCGTTTTGCTTGCCGTTTGCGCCGGCGTGCCTTATTTATCGTTCGGTCGATATCACATCGTACTTCAATGAGAATTACAAACGTTTTTTTTCGTATTTTTTTTCGTAACCATAGAGTACTTAAGCGTGTGATTTTTGATTCCTTGTACAAGGCCATTCTCGCCTCCGTTTTGCTTGCCGTTTGCGCCGGCGTGCCTTATTTATCGTTCGGTCGATATCACATCGTACTTCAAAGAGAATTACAAACGTTTTTTTTCGTACTTTTTTTCATACCCATAGAGTACTTAAGCGTGTGATTTTTGATTCCATGTACAAGGCCATTCGGCCTCCGTTTTGCTTGCCGTTTGCGCCGGCGTGCCTTATTTATCGTTCGGTCGATATCACATCGTACTTCAAAGAGAATTACAAACGTTTTTTTTCGTACTTTTTTTCATACCCATAGAGTACTTAACTCGTGTGATTTTTGATTCCTTGTACAAGGCCATTCGGCCTCCGTTTTGCTTGCCGTTTGCGCCGGCGTGCCTTATTTATCGTTCGGTCAATATCACATCGTACTTCAAAGAGAATTACAAACATTTTTTTTCGTACTTTTTTTCGTACCCATAGAGTACTTAATGTGTAATTTTTGATTTCTTGTACAAGGCCATTCGGCCTCCGTTTTGCTTGCCGTTTGCGCCGGCGTGCCTTATTTATCGTTCGGTCGATATCACATCGTACTTCAAAGAGAATTACAAACGTTTTTTTTCGTACTTTTTTTCGTACCCATAGAGTACTTAACTCGTGTGATTTTTGATTCCTTGTACAAGGCCATTCGGCCTCCGTTTTTCTTGCCGTTTGCGCCGGCGTGCCTTATTTATCGTTCGGTCGATATCACATCGTACTTCAAAGAGAATTACAAACGTTTTTTTTCATACTTTTTTTCGTACCTATAGAGTACTTAAGCGTGTGATTGTTGATTCCTTGTACAAGGCCATTCGGCCTCCGTTTTGCTTGCCGTTTGCGCCGGCGTGCCTTATTTATCGTTCGGTCGATATCACATCGTACTTCAAAGAGAATTACAAACGTTTTTTTTCGTACTTTTTTTCGTACCCATAGAGTACTTAAGCGTGTGATTTTTGATTCCTTGTACAAGGCCATTCGGCCTCCGTTTTGCTTGCCGTTTGCGCCGGCGTGCCTTATTTATCGTTCGGTCGATATCACATCGTACTTCAAAGAGAATTACAAAAGTTTTTTTTCGTACCCATAGAGTACTTAGCGTGTGATTTTTGATTCCTTGTACAACGCCATTCGGTCTCCGTTTTGCTTGCCGTTTGCGCCGGCGTGCCTTATTTATCGTTCGGTCGATATCACATCGTACTTCAAAGAGAATTACAAACGTTTTTTTTCGTACTTTTTTTCGTACCCATAGAGTACTTAACCGTGTGATTTTTGATTCCTTGTACAAGGCCATTCTGGCCTCCATTTTGCTTGCCGTTTGCGCCGGCGTGCCTTATTTATCGTTCTGGTCGATATCACATCAGTACTTCAAAGAGAATTACAAAAGTTTTTTTCGTACCCATAGAGTACTTAACGGTGTGATTTTTGATTCCTTGTACAAGGCCATTCTGGCCTCCGTTTTGCTTTCCGTTTGCGCCGGCGTGCCTTATTTATCGTTCTGATCGATATCACATCGTACTTCAATGAGAATTACAAACGTTTTTTTTCGTACTTTTTTTCGTACCCATAGAGTACTTAACCGTGTGATTTTTGATTCCTTGTACAAGGCCATTCGGCCTCCGTTTTGCTTGCCGTTTGCGCCGGCGTGCCTTATTTATCGTTCGGTCGATATCACATCGTACTTCAAAGAGAATTACAAACGTTTTTTTTCGTACTTTTTTTCGTACCCATAGAGTACTTTTTGTGTGATTTTTGATTCCTTGTACAAGGCCATTCGGCCTCCGTTTTGCTTGCCGTTTGCGCCGGCGTGCCTTATTTATCGTTCGGTCAATATCACATCGGTACTTCAAAGAGAATTACAAACGTTTTTTTTCGTACTTTTTTTCGTACCCATAGAGTACTTAGCGTGTAATTTTTGATTTCTTGTACAAGGCCATTCGGCCTCCGTTTTGCTTGCCGTTTGCGCCGGCGTGCCTTATTCATCGTTCGGTCGATATCACATCGTACTTCAAAGAGAATTACAAACGTTTTTTTTCGTACTTTTTTTCGTACCCATAGAGTACTTAAGCGTGTGATTTTTGATTCCTTGTACAAGGCCATTCGGCCTCCGTTTTGCTTGCCGTTTGCGCCGGCGTGCCTTATTTATCGTTCGGTCGATATCACATCGTACTTCAAAGAGAATTACAAACGTTTTTTTTCGTACTTTTTTTCGTACCCATAGAGTACTTTACCGTGTGATTTTTGATTCCTTGTACAAGGCCATTCGGCCTCCGTTTTGCTTGCCGTTTGCTCCGGCGTACCTTATTTATCGTTCGGTCGATATCACATCGTACTTCGAAGAGAATTACAAAAGTTTTTTTCGTACCCATAGAGTACCTAACTCGTGTGATTTTTGATTCCTTGTACAAGGCCATTCGGCCTCCGTTTTGCTTGCCGTTTGCGCCGGCGTGCCTTATTTATCGTTCGGTCGATATCACATCGATACTTCAAAGAGAATTACAAACGTTTTTTTTCGTACTTTTTTTCGTACCCATAGAGTACTTAAGCGTGTGATTTTTGATTCCTTGTACAAGGCCATTCGGCCTCCGTTTTGCTTGCCGTTTGCTCCGGCGTACCTTATTTATCGTTCGGTCGATATCACATCGTACTTCGAAGAGAATTACAAAAGTTTTTTTCGTACCCATAGAGTACCTAACTCGTGTGATTTTTGATTCCTTGTACAAGGCCATTCGGCCTCCGTTTTGCTTGCCGTTTGCGCCGGCGTGCCTTATTTATCGTTCGGTCGATATCACATCCGTACTTCAAAGAGAATTACAAATGTTTTTTTTCGTACTTTTTTTCGTACCCATAGAGTACTTAAGCGTGTGATTTTTGATTCCTTGTACAAGGCCATTCGGCCTCCGTTTTGCTTGCCGTTTGCGCTCGCGTGCCTTATTTATCGTTCGGTCGATATCACATCGTACTTCAAAGAGAATTACAAACGTTTTTTTCGTACCTATAGAGTACTTAACTGTGTGATTTTTGATTCCTTGTACAAGGCCATTATGGCCTCCGTTTTGCTTGCCGTTTGCACCGGCGTGCCATATTTATCGTTCTGGTCGATATCACATCGTACTTCAAAGAGAATTGCAAACGTTTTTTTTCGTACTTTTTTCGTACCCATAGAGTACTTAATCGTGTGATTTTTGATTCCTTGTACAAGGCCATTCTGGCCTCCGTTTTGCTTGCCGTTTGCGCCGGCGTGCCTTATTTATCGTTCTGGTCGATATCACATCAGTACTTCAAAGAGAATTACAAAAGTTTTTTTTCGTACCCATAGAGTACTTAACAGTGTGATTTTTGATTCCTTGTACAACGCCATTCTGGCCTCCGTTTTGCTTGCCGTTTGCGCCGGCGTGCCTTATTTATCGTTCTGGTCGATATCACATCAGTACTTCAATGAGAATTACAAACGTTTTTTTTCGTATTTTTTTTCGTAACCATAGAGTACTTAACGCGTGTGATTTTTGATTCCTTGTACAAGGCCATTCGGCCTCCGTTTTGCTTGCCGTTTGCGCCGGCGTGCCTTATTTTTCGTTCGGTCGATATCACATCGTACTTCAAAGAGAATTACAAACGTTTTTTTTCGTACTTTTTTTCATACCCATAGAGTACTTAACTCGTGTGATTTTTGATTCCTTGTACAAGGCCATTCGGCCTCCGTTTTGCTTGCCGTTTGCGCCGGCGTGCCTTATTTATCGTTCGGTCAATATCACATCGGTACTTCAAAGAGAATTACAAACGTTTTTTTTCGTACTTTTTTTCGTACCCATAGAGTACTTAATCGTGTAATTTTTGATTTCTTGTACAAGGCCATTCGGCCTCCGTTTTGCTTGCCGTTTGCGCCGGCGTGCCTTATTCATCGTTCGGTCGATATCACATCGTACTTCAAAGAGAATTACAAACGTTTTTTTTCGTACTTTTTTTTCGTACCCATAGAGTACTTAACTCGTGTGATTTTTGATTCCTTGTACAAGGCCATTCGGCCTCCGTTTTGCTTGCCGTTTGCGCCGGCGTGCCTTATTTATCGTTCGGTCGATATCACATCGTACTTCAAAGAGAATTACAAACGTTTTTTTTCGTACTTTTTTTCGTACCCATAGAGTACTTTCTTGTGTGATTTTTGATTCCTTGTACAAGGCCATTCGGCCTCCGTTTTGCTTGCCGTTTGCTCCGGCGTACCTTATTTATCGTTCGGTCGATATCACATCGTACTTCGAAGAGAATTACAAAAGTTTTTTTCGTACCCATAGAGTACCTAACCGTGTGATTTTTGATTCCTTGTACAAGGCCATTCGGCCTCCGTTTTGCTTGCCGTTTGCGCCGGCGTGCCTTATTTATCGTTCGGTCGATATCACATCGTACTTCAAAGAGAATTACAAACGTTTTTTTTCGTACTTTTTTTCGTACCCATAGAGTACTTAACTGTGTGATTTTTGATTCCTTGTACAAGGCCATTCTGGCCTCCGTTTTGCTTGCCGTTTGCTCCGGCGTACCTTATTTATCGTTCTGGTCGATATCACATCAGTACTTCGAAGAGAATTACAAAAGTTTTTTTCGTACCCATAGAGTACCTAACTGTGTGATTTTTGATTCCTTGTACAAGGCCATTCTGGCCTCCGTTTTGCTTGCCGTTTGCGCCGGCGTGCCTTATTTATCGTTCTGGTCGATATCACATCCGTACTTCAAAGAGAATTACAAATGTTTTTTTTCGTACTTTTTTTCGTACCCATAGAGTACTTAACTGTGTGATTTTTGATTCCTTGTACAAGGCCATTCGGCCTCCGTTTTGCTTGCCGTTTGCGCTGCGTGCCTTATTTATCGTTCGGTCGATATCACATCGTACTTCAAAGAGAATTACAAACGTTTTTTTCGTACCTATAGAGTACTTAATCGTGTGATTTTTGATTCCTTGTACAAGGCCATTCGGCCACCGTTTTGCTTGCCGTTTGCGCCGGCGTGCCTTATTTATCGTTCGGTCGATATCACATCGTACTTCAAAGAGAATTGCAAACGTTTTTTTTCGTACTTTTTTTCGTACCCATAGAGTACTTAGCCGTGTGATTTTTGATTCCTTGTACAAGGCCATTCTGGCCTCCGTTTTGCTTGCCGTTTGCGCCGGCGTGCCTTATTTATCGTTCTGGTCGATATCACATCTATACTTCAAAGAGAATTACAAAAGTTTTTTTTCGTACCCATAGAGTACTTAACTGTGTGATTTTTGATTCCTTGTACAACGCCATTCGGCCTCCGTTTTGCTTGCCGTTTGCGCCGGCGTGCCTTATTTATCGTTCGGTCGATATCACATCGTACTTCAATGAGAATTACAAACGTTTTTTTTCGTATTTTTTTTCGTAACCATAGAGTACTTAACTGTGTGATTTTTGATTCCTTGTACAAGGCCATTCTGGCCTCCGTTTTGCTTGCCGTTTGCGCCGGCGTGCCTTATTTATCGTTCGGTCGATATCACATCGTACTTCAAAGAGAATTACAAACGTTTTTTTTCGTACTTTTTTTCATACCCATAGAGTACTTAGCGGTGATTTTTGATTCCTTGTACAAGGCCATTCGGCCTCCGTTTTGCTTGCCGTTTGCGCCGGCGTGCCTTATTTATCGTTCGGTCAATATCACATCGTACTTCAAAGAGAATTACAAACGTTTTTTTTCGTACTTTTTTTCGTACCCATAGAGTACTTAACCGTGTAATTTTTGATTTCTTGTACAAGGCCATTCGGCCTCCGTTTTGCTTGCCGTTTGCGCCGGCGTGCCTTATTCATCGTTCGGTCGATATCACATCGTACTTCAAAGAGAATTACAAACGTTTTTTTCGTACTTTTTTCGTACCCATAGAGTACTTAAGCGTGTGATTTTTGATTCCTTGTACAAGGCCATTACGGCCTCCGTTTTGCTTGCCGTTTGCGCCGGCGTGCCTTATTTATCGTTCGGTCGATATCACATCGTACTTCAAAGAGAATTACAAAAGTTTTTTTTCGTACCCATAGAGTACTTAACAAAGTGTGATTTTTGATTCCTTGTACAACGCCATTCGGCCTCCGTTTTGCTTGCCGTTTGCGCCGGCGTGCCTTATTTATCGTTCGGTCGATATCACATCGTACTTCAATGAGAATTACAAACGTTTTTTTTCGTATTTTTTTTCGTAACCATAGAGTACTTAGCGTGTGATTTTTGATTCCTTGTACAAGGCCATTCGGCCTCCGTTTTGCTTGCCGTTTGCGCCGGCGTGCCTTATTTATCGTTCGGTCGATATCACATCGTACTTCAAAGAGAATTACAAACGTTTTTTTTCGTACTTTTTTTCATACCCATAGAGTACTTAATCGTGTGATTTTTGATTCCTTGTACAAGGCCATTCGGCCTCCGTTTTGCTTGCCGTTTGCGCCGGCGTGCCTTATTTATCGTTCGGTCAATATCATATCGTACTTCAAAGAGAATTACAAACGTTTTTTTTCGTACTTTTTTTCGTACCCATAGAGTACTTAACTCGTGTAATTTTTGATTTCTTGTACAAGGCCATTCGCCTCCGTTTTGCTTGCCGTTTGCGCCGGCGTGCCTTATTCATCGTTCGGTCGATATCACATCGTACTTCAAAGAGAATTACAAACGTTTTTTTTCGTACTTTTTTTCGTACCCATAGAGTACTTAACCGTGTGATTTTTGATTCCTTGTACAAGGCCATTCGGCCTCCGTTTTGCTTGCCGTTTGCTCCGGCGTACCTTATTTATCGTTCGGTCGATATCACATCGTACTTCGAAGAGAATTACAAAAGTTTTTTTCGTACCCATAGAGTACCTAACTCGTGTGATTTTTGATTCCTTGTACAAGGCCATTCGGCCTCCGTTTTGCTTGCCGTTTGCTCCGGCGTACCTTATTTATCGTTCGGTCGATATCACATCGTACTTCGAAGAGAATTACAAAAGTTTTTTTCGTACCCATAGAGTACCTAAGCGTGTGATTTTTGATTCCTTGTACAAGGCCATTCTGGCCTCCGTTTTGCTTGCCGTTTGCGCCGGCGTGCCTTATTTATCGTTCTGGTCGATATCACATCCGTACTTCAAAGAGAATTACAAATGTTTTTTTTCGTACTTTTTTTCGTACCCATAGAGTACTTAACTGTGTGATTTTTGATTCCTTGTACAAGGCCATTCGGCCTCCATTTTGCTTGCCGTTTGCGCTCGCGTGCCTTATTTATCGTTCGGTCGATATCACATCGTACTTCAAAGAGAATTACAAACGTTTTTTTCGTACTTTTTTTCGTACCCATTGATTACTTAATCGTGTGATTTTTGATATCTTGTACAAGGCTATTCGGCCTCCGTTTTGCTTGCCGTTTGCGCCGGCGTGCCTTATTTATCCTTCGGTCGATATCACATCGTACTTCAAAGAGAATTACAAACGTTTTTTTCGTACTTTTTTTCGTACCCATAGAGTACTTAACTCGTGCGATTTTTGATTCCTTGTACAAGGCCATTCGGCCTCCGTTTTGCTTTCCGTTTGCGCCGGCGTGCCTTATTTATCGTTCTTTCGGTCGATATCACATCGTACTTCAAAGAGATTTACAAACGTTTTTTTTCGTACTTTTTTTCGTACCCATAGAGTACTTAATCGTGTGATTTTTGATTCCTTGTACAAGGCCATTTCGGCCTCCGTTTTCTTGCCGTTTGCGCCGGCGTGCCTTATTTATCGTTCGGTCGATATCACATCGTACTTCAAAGAGAATTACAAACGTTTTTTTTCGTACTTTTTTTCGTACCCATAGAGTACTTAAGCGTGTGATTTTTGATTCCTTGTACAAGGCCATTCGGCCTCCGTTTTGCTTGCCGTTTGCTCCGGCGTACCTTATTTATCGTTCGGTCGATATCACATCGATTTCGAAGAGAATTACAAAAGTTTTTTTCGTACCCATAGAGTACCTAATCGTGTGATTTTTGATTCCTTGTACAAGGCCATTCGGCCTCCGTTTTGCTTGCCGTTTGCGCCGGCGTGCCTTATTTATCGTTCGGTCGATATCACATCCGTACTTCAAAGAGAATTACAAATGTTTTTTTTCGTACTTTTTTTCGTACCCATAGAGTACTTAAGCGTGTGATTTTTGATTCCTTGTACAAGGCCATTCGGCCTCCGTTTTGCTTGCCGTTTGCGCTCGCGTGCCTTATTTATCGTTCGGTCGATATCACATCGTACTTCAAAGAGAATTACAAACGTTTTTTTCGTACCTATAGAGTACTTAAGCGTGTTATTTTTGATTCCTTGTACAAGGCCATTTCGGCCACCGTTTTGCTTGCCGTTTGCGCCGGCGTGCCTTATTTATCGTTCGGTCGATATCACATCGTACTTCAAAGAGAATTGCAAACGTTTTTTTTCGTACTTTTTTTTCGTACCCATAGAGTACTTAACTGTGTGATTTTTGATTCCTTGTACAAGGCCATTCTGGCCTCCGTTTTGCTTGCCGTTTGCGCCGGCGTGCCTTATTTATCGTTCTGGTCGATATCACATCAGTACTTCAAAGAGAATTACAAAAGTTTTTTTTCGTACCCATAGAGTACTTAACAGTGTGATTTTTGATTCCTTGTACAACGCCATTCTGGCCTCCGTTTTGCTTGCCGTTTGCGCCGGCATGCCTTATTTATCGTTCGGTCGATATCACATCGCACTTCAATGAGAATTACAAACGTTTTTTTCGTATTTTTTTTCGTAACCATAGAGTACTTAACCGTGTGATTTTTGATTCCTTGTACAAGGCCATTCGGCCTCCGTTTTGCTTGCCGTTTGCGCCGGCGTGCCTTATTTATCGTTCTGGTCGATATCACATCAGTACTTCAAAGAGAATTACAAACGTTTTTTTTTCGTACTTTTTTTCATACCCATATAGTACTTAACTGTGTGATTTTTGATTCTTTGTACAAGGCCATTCTTGCCTCCGTTTTGCTTGCCGTTTGCGCCGGCGTGCCTTATTTATCGTTCTGGTCAATATCACATCGTACTTCAAAGAGAATTACAAACATTTTTTTTCGTACTTTTTTTCGTCACATCAGTAACCGATAAAAAATATATTCATTACATAAAAAGTGTCTACATCTAAAAAAAGATATGTCTCGTAAAAAGTGTCCATTTCAATAAACAACACATAAGTGAATGTTTTTTTTTTCTCAATATACCTCAGAACATTTATTTTTGTATGTTAATTTTGTATTCCGATACAAGCATTACTAATACTACGGGGCTCGATTAATCCGAAACCAAAACCGAATTAAACATTGTATGATACTGACGTGGCCTTTTCTAGTGCTATACCAAGTGTGTATCGGGTCAAACACCGTAGTGCTAGTGTGGTGAGTCGAGTGTCGAATCCTCGTGGAAACTTGGTAATTCTTCTAAGTGTGGTTAAACACCAAAGAGCTGTTATTAACTCGATCTAAACTGCAATTTTATAACACAGATGACTACTATTCTACTTAACATAAAATAAATGCGTAATTTAAAAGTTATTCTAATATAATATATATAGATATAAAAATATATATAGATGTACATAGATTGCAAAATATATATATATAGATATAAATATATAGATACCAATATATAGTTTATAGTACTAGACAGATAATTTTATAGAACTAGCCAAAGTTTATATAATTGATTTATACGATCTTTTCAGTAAACGAAATGTGCTCGATCTTTCCTTTTATATTAGGTCCAATTGAGTAAATGAAACGGTGTACTCCTGAGGTTAACAATTCCTCCTCACACGAGCGTATGAAATTGTCATATGTCATTGTCATCAGTTTAATCTCCACAACTGCCCCATGCTAATCTCAGTTAGTCTGAACATGTACCGAGTACAAATCTACCCCGGATAAAAGAGGTTATTCCGTTTGTTAGACGGCCGATGTTATTCAAAAGGCTCCGGTTGTCAGGCGGATCGATTTAACTTTCCGGTGTTAGTTTCAATTAAACCGTTGATTTTAACATTATTATGATCTTGAGCACAAATTTAATAAGATTAATCTTTCCCAAGACAAATCTGGCCCCCGGGTAGGAAACAGGATTCCGTTGTCACGCTTTACGCACGGCCAATTTTACCCTCCGGTTTTTCTATCTTTTATCTCATATCCTAACTTCTCTAGTCAGTTCATCGTTAGGTTATATGGTGCGATTCATCTTGGTTAATTACGTCAATCCGAATATTATCAATACGTTACAAAATAGAAAAAGATTCAATTAACTCAATTTTAGTCAATTTTAATTAGACAAAGCATTTCTTTACCGAAAAGATCGAAATAAAACGATTACATAACTTTGGCTAGTTATTTAGACTTAGCTAAAAAACATTATAACGATTAAAAAGATAAAAACAAACATAAATTCTTTAGAAATTTACCCGATTACAAATGCTGAATCAGAGTCGTATTCTTCCGGATATTACAACGACTTCAACAACACCGAACTTCCGATAATTTCCCGAGCATTACAACAGTACTACGATATTATTATTTTTGGCATAAGGCCTATTTACAAACTACTAATTAAAAATAAAAAGAAAATAATATATATATATATATATATATATATATATATATATATATATATATATATATATATATATATATATATATATATATATATATATATATATATATATATATATAGATATATAATATTTACTCCGTTCACTCGCATCCGAGCCGGACCGGTGAAGGCCGTACCGGGCCGGGTCAGGCCGGACTGGGCCGGTGTAATGATTAACTCCACATCCTTGATTACTCAGCATGTGCAGCGAAGGATTATATATATAATTATAATTATAATTATATATAACTTATAAAATTCATATCTCGAGTTCTGGATCTCCAAAAATCATGATTCAAGAGGCATCGGAAAGCTCTCGGGAAAATCTACAACTTTCGTGAAGGACTCTTCTTCAGATGATGTCGTTTTGATGAGCCATTCGTTTGTCGAAGATATTTCTCGATTACCACTTAATCGAATCGATTAGCCACTTGACCACTTTGATTGACCACTTGACCACTTAAGCAATTCGATTGACCATTTAAGCTCGTGACACTCTCTAAATCCTTCCAGAGATATGATTATACTTCAATATGTCGATTCTCGGGTCTCGGTTTATAAATCTGCAATAAAATACCACAAATACCCACGTAAATCTGACACGACACTCCGATTTACTAAAATCGGTACAAAATGATAACTTTTTACTATTATTACTAAGTTTTACTACTAACTACTCTAAATTATAAAGATTAACATTTCATAACATTTATATCATAATTTCATATATTTTATATAGAATTCGTTGATAAAACATAATAATATAACGTATATTTAATCATATAAAAGTAGTATATCAACTACTCCCCACTTAGCTTTTGATCGTCCTCGAGCAAAAATAAGCGGTAATAAAAGATAATATAATTGATCAAATTATAATTTTTAATGTAATTTATATTGTCAATATTATAAATATATTATTTATTCTAATTTAAAATCGTAAGAAGACAGAAAGTGTATATAACTTAAATAATTTAAACATTAAATATTATTTAGATGAAATTGTACATGTAATACTTAATAAGTATAAATAAAATATTAGAATTATTTTTAATCGCAACTATTATGAAATCCTGGAATCGGAAACTTGGTCAGGTAGTCGACAAAAATAGGCTTATAAAGTTTAGGCTCAAGATGTTGGTTAATCGGAAAAAAGGAAATCAAAAAGAGAAAGAGGCAAGTCGTACGTACCTACATCTTCATATTCTTGATCAAAAAACAATCATCGATTAATAGCATCTTTTTTTTTTTCAGATTTTTTTTTTTTTTTTTCAATCAAGAACTAAAAGCGTGAGTGTGTGTAGAAAATCAAACTTACAAGCATTGCTTCATCAAGATTGATCGGAGTACTACTCTTTCGATCGAAAATTACAAGTCCGGTTTCCTTAAACTTGTAATCATTCTTGAGATCTTATGATTCGACTTTTTCTATTTCATTCTGTGCCTTCATTCCCAGCAATAGGACATTTCGAGATAATACCCTAGCTGGACTACTATCATCAGGCAATCGGGAGCTTTTAAACCTCATAGTGATATAGGACATTTCGAGATAATACCCTACTGCACTCAAATCATTGGTAGCTACAACCGATATGTTCTTTTTTATTTTTAATTTGTCGATCACAGATAAGGAAGATACCTGGTATTTGATTAATTCTGTGTAGATATAGTGCTTCGTTCTTAATTCTTTTATAGAATATTAACATATCCGAACTTATTACCAAAATCGACTATCTTGCAAGTGTCATGAGGTAAGATCGAATATACTAATACTTATCTAATTTTTCCAATCTCAAAGATATACCAAAACTTAGCTTTTATGTCTTCATTTCTTTTCATAAGTACGTACAAACTTGCGGAATTTCAAGGAAATGTAGACCAAAATTAGCTAAAGGTTGGTTATTTCTAGTTAATCACAATAGCCATTTCGAGTGAGGTCTTGATCACTCTAATCAAGGCTGAGGTAGGAACAAAATTGGAAATTTATTTAGGTAGGCTATTTGGCTATAGTTATATTTTTGTGGTGCCAAAAATCGACATCCCTAGTCCAATTCCAAACTCATAATTCATTTTTGAAAAGAAAATGATTCTAACAATTTTACTTATAATTATCAACATACTTATATAATTTCATAAAAACAATATCTAATATTAATTACTTAATTATATAAACTTAAAATCTCATTAAAATCTAAATTAGGCATAAAATATAATTATAATATATCTAATATAATTTACTTAATTAAAAACTTATTCTTCCAAATTATATCATTTTTTATTCATCTTTATATATTAATTACTTAAAAAATAATAATTTGATAATTTTTATAATTTATAATTATTTTTTCGAAAATTTTAATGAATTTTCTAACCTAACTCTACTCCCCACTTACGAAGTGGCATCGTCCCGATGTTCAATGAGTATTAAATAAGTAGGTTGGAAAATAAAATTAAAATTATCTATTATCGTTATTATTCTGAGTTCATTTTTAGCGTATACTAATATATTATTATATAACAAACAAACTTAAAAAAAAACCGAAACATATATATTAAACAAGAAAAATTATTACAACATTAAAAGAACATAAACTTAACCGAACTAAAAAAACTTCAAACTTAACAAAGTTAACTTATTAAAACTTAAACATCATAAATTAACCACAAACAAACCATCTAAATCGTAGACGAACAACCCGGTGTATCAACCGGTAACAATCCAACTCTATTATCTCTTGAAGGAAAGACTTCATCATTCTCCAACTCACCAACTCCATTCATTTGAGTACAAAGACGCGAAATCATCCAAGCATTAGGCATAGGTTTCCCCCTACTGCCTCTCGTTATTGCAAATTCCAAAACTGTCCTTTGAATCAAAATACCCCAATCCACAAATTCACCAAATGCCAAAGCAAAAAGTAGAAGCATTTCATTATCACTAAGGCTCCCGAAATCCCAAGTAGGATACACCCTAGAGTTAATGAAATGTTTCCACGCCTTTAGGTGTGGAAGTAAAGCACGTGTAGACATATCGTGATTTGTGTCGAAAAGTGGAAACAGACATTGGAAAGACTCATGCACTTTATTCAAATGATTATATGGATTATCTAATCCCCACTTCATTTCGAAATGTTGCATCGTAACAGGAGGAATTTCAAAAAGTTGGTTGATAATAGAAGAAGAGAAGGGAACATCCACTCCTCTTACCGAGACAATTTGAGTTATATCAATCATGGACGTCGTCATTAGGGCGGAATAAAATTCTCAAACTATCGAGACATTTATCCTTCCTCTTGGCGTACTGACGAACTTCTTCCAGCCAAATCCTCGAATAATCGTTTTACCCCATCGATCAATCTTATCGAAATTTAAACCTTTCTCCAACTGGATTGGAGAATTAGCAAAACGAGGGTGTAAAATGATATTCTCGTTAGAAGCTTGAGACTCCGGAGCATCCGGGGTGTTAGGCTCGTATGAATTTACAGAAGGCGAAGATTGGTTCGACATTTTTAAAACTAGATGAAAAATTTAAAAAAGATGAAAGTAATAAATAAAAGTAACAAGGTAGAAGGTGAAAGGAATGGCAATGTTTTACTTCCTGGCTTCCTTCCTTTAATAGAAGTAAATAAAACATACGTGGCTGTATCAGACGAACTCTAGAATGACTCACCCCTCTTTCTTCACGGCTCGGGCCGAGAATAGGCCGGACCGGTCCGGCCTCATCTTTCTTTTACTGAGGACAGAGGTAAAAGTCAAGTTGTGTTTTGTTTTTTTACTTCACGTGTTTAACAATGCTTTGAAGATATAGTTTTAAAGTTTAACTTGATACGGACTTGATAAAACGACACATTATATTTTTGTAAAACGACTTAGTAATGATACAAAATTATTTTTGGGTTTTTTTATAGTTTATAAAAATTAAAACGATTTAGAATGCAAACCATATTTCGATAAAACGATTATGAAATCAAAATAAACGAAAACGAAAATAAACCAATATCTAAATGAAAATGACGCATAAAATGTGCAGTAGAAATGTTTAATCAAACATAGTTATGAAATTCAATCTTCTTCATAGTCTTCCTCAGGATCGACATGAAAGCTTGAACTCGGAAACGACTGAGAAGCTGGTGGCTGAACTGTAGTCGTGGTCCTGACTGAACTATCAAGACCCATCGAACTCATGCCGCCGTGATATGTGCAAACTCGGTGAATCCTCCCCAACTAGACATCGCCGGTCTCTCGAACACCGTCGAAAATACACCCGTTCCACTAGATTGGCTCCCAAAAGGATATGACGATGGATGAAAGCTCGAAAGTGGTGGAATAGGTGTTACCCAACGGTAAGGTATAAGGATCCGACCGACAAGGTGGATAGGCAGATCATCAAAGGTAGGATTACGAAGCAATCGCTCGTTCCTCCTTAAACCTCTACGAACATCGTCACACCACTGCCTATTACTTTCAGCATACAAAGCCATGTTGGCTTGACCACGTGCAACGTCTGATACTAAAGATTGAAACATATCATAGGTGATAGTGTTGGAGAAAGGAGTTTGTTGAGGCTGACTAGAAAAAGAAAGAAAAGAGGAAGATGTGAAAACTCGGTGAGAGTTGGTTGAGTTTGACGACTTCTAATCAAAGAGCGTATACTACCATCTGGAAGCCTAGTCAAAATTGGTCCAATCAGATTTGCATCTGCCAGAGATAACTTGTCATTAGGCAGGACTGGTACTCCCACCCTACGACATAAATCTGAGATAAAACAAGGGAAGTATAGATGACTCCCTGGTCTGGCGATGACAATACTTTCGAAAATTCTTTTAAACATGACCTTTCCAACATCCACCTTAACATCATTCACCATCGCCCAAGCGATACAAACATCTTCCTTTCCATACGCAGTATGTTTACTAGAAGGGTAGAGAGTATGGCTAATAAATCTTTTAATTGCCCTTAAACCTCTAATACACCTCCCGTAGTTAAACCGATTTTCAACCCACACAGCGGTTGGGTCAAAAGCGTTTCCGAGCTCTCGGCGCATCCGCTTCAAAGCTTGCAGATCATCTAAATTCCAAACTACCCCGTAATCTTCATCATCGGGAAAAACTTCAACTCCAAGAATTGCATTAATCATGGCGTGGTTAAAAGGAACATTTCTAGCTCTTAGGGGTACGCTTTGCGACCGATTAAGCTCATCTTGCGACATAGTAGACAAAACCGAATAAAATTCAGCCTACTAAAGTCGTGTTAATCTCCCCTTCTCTTCTAGTCGCTAGTTCTAACCACCGACGTCTCGTAAAAATGTCCTTAACTTCATCACCTAAGTCATCCAAATCTAATCCTTTTTCAACCAAAACATCACATTTACTATAAATTCTTTCATACGCCTTCTTAGCCTCTTGTGATGCTGTTTTATTAAAGCTTATGGCTTCTTCTTCAGGTGATAAAATTATTGTGCCTACTACCGGAGTTGATATAGGAATGTTTGATTTCCGCTTCTTAGAGGCTTTCCTACTTGACTCAGCCATTCTACGATATTGGTAAAGCCAATCAACAACAAAAACAACAAAAAATAAAAATGTCACAACACACTCAAAAATCAAAACAGTTGAAATTAATCAAAAAAAATTATGAAAAATACGAAATTGATAACTAAATAAACTAAATTATACCTTAATATGAAGAAAACGTTGAAAAGTAGGCCGGAAAAGTTGTTAAGTCGCCGGAAAAGAATGTAGCTCGTTTTTTATCCTTTTTTATTTTTTCAAATTTGTGTAGAAGAGAGGAGATGAAAAGATGAAGAAATCAAGTAGTGGTAGTGTGAGAGGTGAATTTTTGTGGAAGAATTGATAAAAATTTTCGAGTGGTGGGGTTTGGGTGTGGGGTGCGGCTGTAAAAGAAAATTAGGGAAGAAGAAGAAGAAAAGGGAGTCCCCGTTTTTTTTTATGTTTTTAGACCCCGGACCGGTCCGGGTTAAGGCCGGATCGGTCCGTGCCCATTTTGTTTTCTTTTTTCGATTTTTTTACTTTTTATGATTTTTTTTGATTAAAACTTATAAAAATTCTTATAAAGCTTAATTAAAATCTTAAAGATAAGTTTATAATAATTTTTAAAACTTAATAAAATAAAATTTAAAGGAAATCTTATAATTTTATAACAATTTCTAAAAATTTAATAAAATCTTTATAACACTTTAATAAAAAGGCTTATAAAAATTTAATAAATTTATATTAACTCTTATAAAACATCTAAATAAAAACTAAAAAAAAAAACTTTTATAAAACTTTTATAAAACTCCTCAAATTTCATAAAGATCCAATTTTATAAAATTTTCAGAAGTTATGCGAAAATTTTATAAAATAAAACATAAGAAAAGACTCGAAACTTAAGGGGTTCCTGATTCTTTGATTTCTAAATCTTCCAGAGTTCTGATATAACGTTCAATCAACCTAACTCCTAAAAACGAGGCATTTGAATTATCTCTTGGAATTCCATCGGGATTTTCGGATAACCACCTAATCGTTCCCTTCATAACAATATTCAAACACTCATCCCGGGATTTGGTTGTGTTTTCCCACAGTCGTCCAACATGTTCACTTTTTCCACGATTCTCGCATCTCATCGTAAATTTTGCCCTTCTTTTTATTGCACTTCTTGATGTTCCATTACAAACTTCTCCCAATCTAATCTCTCTCAACAATTTCTTGTTTTGTTCAAAAACTAAAGCTTCTATAGCAAACGCGACATCTTTATCAAGGCCTAATTTTAAAAGTAAAACAAAAACTCCTAATCTATCTAAAAAAGGCATCCAGCTTCTTTTACGTCTATCCGGTAAAAGACGAAAAGAGTTTAAACATAAATAAAAACACGTAAAAAGTAGAGTAAAGATAGATAGCACCCGGTATTCGGCCGATTTCGCTTTTCGGTTTTTTTCTCGCTTTTTCAATTTGTCGGGGGATCAATCGCAGCATTACTTCTTCTTTTAGTGTGATTCCTTCTCCCTCCACAAATAACTTTACTCGTGGCCATTGGCTATAAAAGTTGTATTTCCATCGCTAGTTCAACAATGACTCCGCATTTGTAAACCCGTGTTACTTTAAATGGACCCGTCCATCTTGATTTAAGCTTACCCGGAAACAACTTTAAACGTGAATTGTACAAAAGCACTCGATCACCTACATGGAACTCACGTTTAAAGATTCTCTTATCATGGAAAGATTTCGTGCGTTCCTTGTAGATTCGAGCGTTTTCATAAGAATCGAGACGAAATTCTTCTAGTTCGTTAATTGAAGCAATCTATGATCACCGACAAACCTTAGATCGAAATTCGAAATCTAATAGCCCGTAAGGCTTGGTGTTCTAACTCAACCTGGGAGATGACAAGATTTACCAAAGACTAGCTTATAGGGAGAACAACCAATTGGTGTTTTAAAAGCCGTTCGTACGCCCATAATGCATCATCTAATTTAAACGCCCAGGTTTTACGATTTGAATCAACTGTTTTCTCCACGATTCTTTTGATCTCTCTATTTGACACCTCTACCTGTCCACTGGTTTGCGGATGATAGGGCGTTCCTAGTTTATGTGTTACACCATATTTTTCAACTATCTTAGTAAATGGTTTATTACAAAAGTGTGACCCTCTATCACTAATGATAGCCCTCGGAATGCCATATCTCGGTAAATATATTCTTTTTAAGGAATCGTATGACAACTTTGGTATCATTAGTGGGAAGAGCTTCAGCCTTCTACCCATTTCGAAACATAATCTACCATTACATGAATAAATCTTTTTCCAAAAGATATAGGGAAAGGTCCCATGAAATCTATACCCCAAACATCAAATAACTCACATTCTAAAATAGGTTGCATAGGCATTTCATGTTTTTTAGATACATTTCCCCATTTTTGACAAGATTCACAAGATTTAACATACTTATAAGCATCTCTATATAGTGTAGGCCAATAAAAACCACATTGTAAAACTTTAAAAGCAGTTTTCCAACCTCCATGATGACCTCCTGCCTCACGATCATGACAAAACGACAAAACACTTAAAATTTCATTATCAGGCACACATTTTCTGATTATCCCATCCGAACATTTACGGAAAAGGTCTGGTTCCTCCAGTAATAAAATTTTAAGTCATAAAAGAACTTCTTTTTCTGTTGCCAAGTCCAATGAGACGGAATATAATCGCAGGTTAAGTAATTAATGATATCTCCAAACCAAGGTGACATTTCCTTATAAGGAATTCTATTCTTTAATAACTGCATGGTTGAAGGAGTATCTATTCTAAATAGTTGTTCATCAGGAAATGAATCTTTAATTTCAATTCCTTTTTCTTCATTTTCCATTCTACTTAGATGATCTGCTACTACATTCTCACTTCCTTTTTTATCTTTAATTTCAATATCGAATTCTTGAAGTAAGAGAATCCATCTAAGAAGACGAGGTTTAGCATCTTTCTTACTCGCAAATACTTCAAAGGTCGAATGGTCCGTATAAATTATTACCTTAGAACCAACAATATACGATCGAAACTTATCTAAGGCAAAAATCACAGCCAACAGTTCTTTTTTCTGTAGTTGCATAATTTAGTTGAGCTGCGTTTAATGTGTGAGATGCATAGTAAATAGCTTTGAGAATTTTGTTATATCTTTGACCTAAAACAACTCCTACAGCTAAATCACTCGCATCACACATAATCTCAAATGGCAAACTCCAATCTGGTGCTACTAACACTGGTGCAGTAGTCAATCTCGCTTTTAAGGTGTGAAAGGCTTCCATACATTTACTATCAAAGTTAAAAGGTACTTCCTTTTCAAGTAAATGACTTAGAGGCTTTGCTATTTTTGAGAAATCTGCAATGAACCTTCTATAAAATCCTTCATGTCCGAGAAATCCTCTTAGGGTTCTTAAATTAACTGGTGGAGGTAACTTTTCAATTACCTCGACTTTAGCTTTATCAACTTCAATACCTTCTTCAGAGATTCTATGACCTAAAACAATCCCTTCTGATACCATTAAGTGACATTTTTCCCATTTTAGTACTAGATTGGTATCTTCACAGCGTTGTAACACTCGTTCTAAGTGTAACAAACAAATATCAAATGAATCTCCGTAAACACTAAAGTCATCCATAAAAATTTCTAAGAATTTCTCAACCATGTCAGCAAATATAGCCATCATACACCTTTCAAACGTAGCTGGTGCATTACATAAACCAAACGGCATTCTTTTATAAGCAAAAGTTCCATAAGGACAAGTGAAAGTAGTTTTTTCTCTATCTCCCGCCGCAATGAATATCTCGTAAATATCCCGAATAACCATCTAAGAAACAGTAATACTTATGTCCACTTAAACGTTCCAACATCTGAACTATGAATGGAAGTGGATGATGATCTTTCTTAGTATGATCATTTAGTTTTCTAAAATCAATGCACATTCGATAACCGGTAATTTCTCTTGTCGGAATCCATTCATTCTTTTCATTCTCTTTCACTGTGAAACCTCCTTTCTTTGGTACCACTTGAGTTGGACTTACCCATTCACTATCTGATATGGGAAAAATTATCCCCATTTCTAATAGCTTAATGACCTCTTTCTTAACAATTAACTGCAAATTTGGGTTGAGGCGGCGTTGCGGTTGAATACAAGGTTTAGCATCTTCCTTCAGAATTATCTTATGAACGCAAATCTCATGGCTAATACCTCGAATATCGGCAATCGTCCATCCAAAAGCTTTCTTATGCTTTTTCAACATTCTAAGTAATTGATCTTCTTGTTGCTCAGTTAAAGATGATGAAATAATAACCGGTAATAGATTATTAGTTTCAAGAAAAGCATATTTCGATTTAAAGGTAACGGTTTCAATTCCGCATTCTTAGGTGGATCTTCCAATGATGGTTTAAGAACTCGGTCCTTCTAGTTCTAATTCCAAATACTTATGCCATGATGGTTTAAAAGTAAAACTTCCTTTATCTAGAGAAAGAATTATCTCTTTCATTTCGGTGTCTTTCTCATCTTCCTTATAGATAGACAGAGTTAAGCATTCTTCCAATCTGTCTTCAAAAGTTGGTGATCGATTATCATAGACGTAATGAATATCTTCTATAAAAGAACATGATTTCGGTGATCCGTATGGATGGTTCATAGCTTTGAAAATATTGAAAGTAACTTCATCTTCATTGACTCTCGAATTAACTCTCCTTTCGGACATCTATTAAAGTTCTTCCCGTAGCTAGAAATGGTCGACCTAAGATAAGTGGCGCCGAATATCCTTCTTCCATTTCCATAACTACAAAGTCTACCGGAAAATAGAACTTGTCTACTTTAACCAATACGTCCTCAATAATTCCTTTAGTGGTATTTAATCGATCTATCCGCCATTTGCGTAGTCATTTCGCTTTCGTAAGATTTCCTATGCCTAGCTTCTTATAATCCTCATAAGACATGAGATTTATACTAGCTCCAAGATCACATAAGACCTTCTTAAACAGAAATCCTCCAATTTCACACGGGATGGTAAAACTTCCAGGATCTTTCAGTTTAGGCGGTAACTTATGCTGCAAAACTGCAGAACATTCTTCATTTAGGCATATATTCTCATATTCCTCTAATTTTTTCTTGTTTGACAGAATATCTTTCAGAAACTTTCCATAAGGTGCATACTAATTAGAGCTTCGATAACAGGGATATTAACATGAATATGACGAAAAGTATCAAGGAAACGAGCATACTTTTGATCAGTTTTAATCTTTTTAATTTGATCTTTAGGTGGGTAAGGTAAAGATTCTAAATCTATAACCTTCGATCCCAAAGTCATTTTCTCTTTTCCTTTCTCCTTAAACCTTTGAGTATTACTTGATCGCCAAGTATCATGATCTTGAGTTTTTTCTTTTAAAACATTCCCTGAATCAATCTCTACTTCAGATTCCTTCAGTTCTTCTTGTTTTTCATCCTTGTTTTCATTATCCTCTATTCTAACATGTTCCTTGAATAAATTCCTTAAATCTTTATCCATGGGATCTTTCAAAATCCTAGGGATTTTTACCCATTTCTCACCTTCATTCTCATGTTCCAAACTTCTATTCCTTTTCAAGAAATTCTCTATAATTTCTTCTTCCTCATCAGTGAATTCAATTTCATCTTTAGTTTCATCATTTTTTCCATCTAAATCATTTTCTACTTCATTATTTCCGAAGTTTTCTACTCCATTACTACCACAGAGTTTTCTACTTCTCGTAACTACAACATTTACCTCTCTTGGGTTTCTTTCGCATTGCTTGGTAATCCTCCAGGGGGTCTACTGTTATTACGTTCACCTTCCCTACTCAAATGATCTTCCATATTCCTTAATGAGGCTTCTATCGTTCTCATTCTGGTATCATGTCCACTCATAGATGTTTTCATTGTACTCATATCTTTAGTGACAGTACCAATAGAAGTCATCATTGTTTCCATATTCTTAGCTTGAGTAGATACTACACCCATCATATTTTCCATTAGTTTTTCCCATTTTTCAACTCCTTTCTGCAGGTTGAGTTGAGCTTTGAGTTACTGGTATACTTTGAGTGGTATGTTGAGGATAGGTTCTAGGTAATGATTGTAAATTCTGATTAGATGTGTTTTCTTGATAAACTTGATTATTAGACGAATTCCTATACTGAATTGGATATGGCGGTTGTCCTTGCTTACTAGGGTTTTCGACCATCGAAAAGTAGGGTGATCTCTTCTAATAGCATTAAACGAGTTTGAGTATGCATTGTTCAAATTCCTATGCTGCTGAAGAAAACTCACCTCCTCTCTTGAGTATCCTGTTGGTTCTTCGATCCCTATTGGCATATTATCCTGATTTGAGTATTCAGTTGGTGTACTATTTTCTGAACTTTGGTTTTTCTTTGATTGTAGGCCATCAAATTTCCTACTCAAATTTTCTAAATGTGCTAAAACTTCCGTATTAGATGTACATTCTCCCGCAAAAGCTACTTTTCCGGTGCTAGAACCGGTTTCCCACATTCTCGTTATTTTTGGAAATCTTTTCTATAGCATCGTAAACTATTTGAGCTTCACTCATCATTAAAGAACCACCACATGCATGATCTACATCCGCACGTGAATCTTTTCTTAATTTACGACGTAAAAGTTGAATTTGCATATCTAAGGAATAACCATGATCGGGACAAGCTCTTAATAATTTTTTAAATCTTTCCTGTGCATTCCCAAGCGTTTCTTCGATCCTTGTCTAAAGTTAGCAACCTCGACTTTTAATTCCAAATTTCGTCCGGGAGTGAAATATTGTTTTAGAAATTCGTTTGAATATCTTCCCAACTAGTAAGTGAATGATGTGGAAGAGACATAAACCAATCTCGTGCTCGTCCTTTTAAAGAAAAAGGAAACATAGTCATCCTCGTTAATTCCTTACGAGCACCTTGACTTTTGGCCGTATTGCACAGCTTCTTCAAAAAGATAGAGATGATGATGTGGATCTTCATCATCCTCTCCTAGAATTGGGCTCTTGCGTCAATTAAACCAAAAAGATGAGATTTAATTTCGAAATTATTCGCTCCTTCATTGGGTAAAAGTATGGGATTATTAGTCTGGTTTCTTCTTATGGTTTGATCACAGATAGGTCTCGGGTTTGGTGGGTTATTACGATTATTCTGGTTCCGATTATGATTATTTCTATTATTATTATTATTATTATTATTAGGGTTAACAGGGTTTTGTCCATGCCCTAGAGCATGATCTAGCCTCTGTTCATTTGTTTCATCACTAGTTTCAGCCATTTCTGTATTTTTGTTTGAAGATGATTCGTCGTCGATTTCCCCGACTAGTATGACCGCGTTTACTCTCTACTCTTAACTGCCTTTCGTAAGTGTTTATGTCAGGCTTATAAGGAGTGAGTGGGGCCTTACCACTTCTGGTCATCAACTAACGAAAATAGAAAATACTCGACTTTGAAAGTAGTAAAAAAAATTGGTAACTTACCTATTAGGTAAGTACCAACGAAAAATAAAAATAGAAATGAGATAAGAAAAAGTGTTGACTTATTCTCGAGAATTTTGAGCTAATACAAGTAGTAACCATAGACACAAAGAAAGAAATTAGCGACGTTCCCCGGCAACGGCGCCAGAAAGCTGACGTGGCCTTTTCTAGTGCTATACCAGTCCTTAACCGACAGTGTATCGGGTCAAACTGTAGTGCTAGTGTGGTGAGTCAGAGTGTCGAATCCTCAGGGAAACTTGGTAATTCTTCTAAGTGTGGTTAAACACCAAAGAGCTGTTATTAACTCGATCTAAACCGCAATTTTATAACACGATGACTACTATTCTACTTAACATAAAATAAATGCGTAATTTAAAAGTTATTCTAATATAATATATATAGATATATAAATATATATATATGTACATAGATTGCAAAATATATATATATATATATATATATATATATATATATATATATATATATATATATATATATATATATATATATATATATATATAGATACCAATATATAGTTTATAGTACTAGACAGATAATTTTATAGAACTAGCCAAAGTTTATATAATTGATTTATACGATCTTTTCAGTAAACGGAATGTGCTCGATCTTTCCTTTTATATTAGGTCCAATTGAGTAAATGAAACGGTGTACACTCCCGAGGTTAACAATTCCTCCTCACACGAGCGTATGAAATTGTCATATGTCATTGTCATCGCTTAATCTCCACAATCGCCCCATGCTAATCTCGCTTAGTCCGAACAGTACCGAGTACAAATCTACCCCGGATAAAAGAGGTTATTCCGTTTGTCGACGGCCGATGTTATTCAAAAGGCTCCGGTTGTCGTGCGGATCGATTTAACTTTCCGGTGTTAGTTTCAATTAAACCGTTGATTTTAACATTATTATGATCTTGAGCACAAATTTAATAAGATTAATCTTTCCCAAGACAAATCTGTCCCCCGGGTAGGAAATAGGATTCCGTTGTCACGCTTTCGCACGGCCAATTTTACCCTCCGGTTTTTCTATCTTTTATCTCATATCCTAATTTCTCTCGGTCGGTTCATCGTTAGGTTATATGGTGCGATTCATCTTGGTTAATTACGTCAATCCGAATATTATCAATACGTTACAAAATAGAAAAAGATTCAATTAACTCAATTTTAGTCAATTTTAATTAGACAAAGATTCCTTTACCGAAAAGATCGAAATAAAACGATTACATAACTTTGGCTAGTTATTTAGACTTAGCTAAAAAACATTATAACGATTAAAAAGATAAAAACAAACATAAATACTTTAAAATTTACCCGATTACAAATGCTGAATCAGAGTCGTATTCTTCCGGATATTACAACGACTTCAACAACACCGAACTTCCGATAATTTCCTGAGCATTACAACAGTACTACGATATTATTATTTTTGGCATAGGGCCTATTTACAAACTACTAATTAAAAATAAAGAGGAGAAGATATATGTATATATAGATTAGATATATATATATATATTGGTACCCACGTTCACTATGCATCTGAGCTCCTTTTATAGAAATTTTGGTGAAGGCCGGACCGGGCCGGGTCATAGCCGGACTGGGCCGGTGTAATGATTAACTCCACCTCCTTGATTAATCAGCATGTGCAGCGAAGGATTATATATATATTTATATATAATTATTAAACTTCTAAAATTCATATCTCGAGTTCCGGATCTCCAAAAATCATGATTCAAGAGGCATCGGAAAGCTCTCGGGAAAATCTACAACTTTCGTGAAGGACTCTTCTTTAGATGATGTCGTTTTGATGAGCCATACGTTTGTCGAAGATATTTCTCGATTACCACTTAATCAAATCGATTAGCCACTTGACCACTTCGATTGACCACTTGACCACTTAAGAAATTCGATTGACCATTTAAGCTCGTGACACTCTCTAAATCCTTCCAGAGATATGATTATACTTCAATATGTCGATTCTCGGGGTCTCGGTTTATAAATCTGCAATAAAATACCACAAATACCCACGTAAATCTGACACGACACTCCGATTTACTAAAATGGGTACAAAATGATAACTTTTT
Source organism: Gentiana straminea (assembly GCA_036785695.1). Classification (NCBI taxonomy): domain Eukaryota; kingdom Viridiplantae; phylum Streptophyta; class Magnoliopsida; order Gentianales; family Gentianaceae; genus Gentiana; species Gentiana straminea. The sequence continues at coordinate 66,175 of JAVUPR010000004.1, forward strand.
ACTATTATTACTAAGTTTTACTACTAACTATACTAAATTATAAAGATTAACATTTCATAACATTTATATCATAATTTCATATATTTTATATAGAATTCGTTGATAAAACATAATAATATAACGTATATTTAATCATATAAAAGTAGTATATCAGATACGGTTGTTTTTTATTTCATATTTTTGTTGTGAAAATAGTTAAGACCGAAGTAAATCGAACCGTGAACACCCCACAACAACGACACACCGAACTAAACCGTATATGATATGTTTGGATTTGATTTCATCTTTTTGTTTTGAAAATAATTAAAACAGAAGTAAACCGAACCGTGAACACACCAAAACCAATACAATATAGGATAAACCAAGGGAAATAAAAAGGTATGCATCACATAAAAAGTGTATACATTTAAAAAAAAAATTGTCCCATAAAAGTGTCTATTTAAAAAAGTAACACATAATTTATTGGAATTTGAAACAAACATACAATAGTAAATGTTAGTTTAGGGTTATATTTGGGAAAAAAACATTAAATGATGTATTAGTTTTTTAAATGGACATTTTTATAGGACAAACATTTTTTCAAATGCGGACAGTTTTTATGGGACGGAGATAGTATAAGAAAGCGTGGATTTTCCTTTCTGGGACGGAGGTAGTATAATATAAGAGAAGATATATATATCCCCATCTTATAATCAATGCACATATTGTAATATGAATCGACCATGAATAGTAAATGTTATTGTAGGGGTATATTTGGGAAAAAAACCATTAAATAATGTATCGTTTTTTAAATAGAAAGTTTTTACGGGACAAACCTTTTTTCGAATTCGGATAGTTTTTATAGGACGGAAGTAGTATAGGAAAGCGTGACTATTTTTTATGAGAAAGTAGTGTAAGAAATTGAGGTAGTACAAGATAAGAGAAGGGGGGTAAGCATGTGGTAGACCAACAAATATAATATACATATATCTCTATATGTATACAAAAAAAAAGAAGAAGAAAAAAAGGCAAACATGATGACGTGTCATGAAGGGAGCAATTGACAAACTTTAACCCAAAAAAGAAGACGTGGCTCATTGTGAGAGCAATTTGCTCATACAATCAATAGATAGGTAGAATAATAATGTAGATAAACAATCTCAATCACTCATCATCATCCTCAATGACTTTGGTGTCTAAACCCTTAAAACCCTTCAGGAACCTCTGAAACAGTGACCAAAGAGTAAAGCCCCTCTTTAGCATCTTCATTGTCGTTTCTCTTTCTTGCTATACGTACACAGACACGCCCTGGCACGCTACGAATTCCTTTGCTCCAGATGAATTTGTTCAACTTAACGTCGACTCAGACGTCTCCTCTTGAATATGCTGCATCGAGAAAATCAAATGCGTGATAAACATAACCGGAATCAAAATCAAACCCATTATTCTAAAGAATAAGGCACTTGTATAGAAGACCAAAAATCAAATATAACTAGCTAATCACTTAGAAACAATGCAGATCATATAATTAGCTACATAATTTCAACAACAAAAAAAACAAGAAGAAATCGAGAATCGAGGGATCATATTACCCAAACCAACAATTTACATATCATTTGAACAACCACAAAACCAGGTCACACCATAAAATAAAATAATTTGCCGTTTCCATTCAGTCAATTAAGCTTCAAGACTACTGTATCAATCAATTGCGAACAGATTCATGCAAAATCAGCTAATAGAATGAATCAAAGTTGAAGTTCTCAACAGACAACAATCATTTACAACAGAAATTGCAGAGGACATTCATGATACGAGCTCAAAAAACCAAATTAAACAGCAACACATATGTATTAACAACCAAGTGATATGTAAATTACCCCCATATCAATTCATTCTTTTATAGAATATATATTGATATGGTTCATGTAATTTTTCTTACCTATATCCAATCAAGCTTCTTCAACATTGCTCGCAAATATTCTTTGGATAAATATTGAATACCAAAAGCGTAGAGTGACTCAATATCGAAGTAAGCATTCAAATCCAAAAATTCTTTGATCTCCTTCCGCCATTTCGGCCTGCTTTTGTTGTTTCATCAAATTTTCTACCTTGTGACGTTCTTTCGGGCATAACTTCCTTCCAAAAGACTTTGGGATTTTCAGAGCTATAACCTGAGATGGGTGTAATCCGAGCCACCACATGCCCGGAGTTACCAAATTTTGGCCATCATAAGCCATCCTGACAGATCTCAACAAGTACGAAACCATGATACCAAAGCCCTCCAAATTGCAGTCGAACAAACAAACAGCCGGTAAATTAAACTCAACACTCAATCTCCAAACAAACAAGCGCGTGGCCATGCTCGGTTTTCCACACCCTCTAACAATAATCGAAGAAATTTTTTCATAAAATTTGTCTTCCACTATCCTCGTAAATACGGTTTGTTTTTCCACCACCAATATAAAATTTGGTTTTATATCCGTCATCATTACAGTTGTCTGCTCTAAAAGTTAAGGTATAGTAATACCGTCCAAAGTGCATTTGGTACCATCAATACCATTCAACATCAAATTCCCCGCGGCCAATCCTCTCGATGGTGCCGAAATATGGAGGCTGGGCCTAGTACAACGAACTAAACATGCAAGATCATCCACGTAATCAGATAAATGCTTGGAAGATTTCACTTTGCAATCTTTAAACTCTTTGCGATGCACATAATATAAAGTTCGGATGTTATCATGTATGTTGTGGTCACATAGGTTGCAGACATGTTTCGCGATCATAAATAAAGCACTCACCTTATGTGACTTAAACTTCTTAGCACGATGCCTGTCTAGTTGAACAAACCGGTCCAACTCTGAAACGTAAGGGCAATTTTGCTTCGTACGGGCCGGGGAATTTCGTATGGTACCAAATGCACTCTGGACGGTATTACTATACCTCAACTTTTAGAATAGACAACTGTAATGTAATGATGACGGATATAAAACCAAATTTTATATTGGTGGTGGAAAAACAAACCGTATTTACGATGAAAGTGGAAGACAAATTTTAAAAAAAATTCCTTCGATTATTGTTAGAGAGTGTGGAAAACCGAGCATGGCCACGCGCTTGTTTGTTAGGAGATTGAGTGTTGAGTTTAATTTACCGGCTGTTGGTTTGTTCGACTGCAATTTGGAGGGCTTTGGTATCATGGTTTCGTACATGTTGATATAACCTGGTCGCACATCAAAAATTTCTTCCGCAGTCCAGACGTGGGGTGGATCGGCATTGCAATCTTTCAAATGCTTTTTGTAGCTCCGGCTCTAGTTCTCGACTTATCGTTTGAGAAATGCCCTGCAATACCAAACAAAGGGGAGAAAAATCAATAATACAACTGATTCACTTCGATTCAGTAAACATAACAGTGAAAAGTAAACATAATAGAGTGATTTAGTCACCGCTCTTCTTTTCTTAGCCGCCGGCTGCTGCACATCATCTAAACCCCCCTCCCGATCTGGAATCTTCTCCGGCGATGACGTCGGCGATTTCTCACCAAATATCATAGCTCCTACTCCGGTAGCTGAGCTATCTGGAAAGCATTTCCGACACATCTTACCTGACTCCGGTTTAAGGATAGCGTGGCAGTTGATGCATTGAATGTTGAGCGATATTTTTCTCCGGCGAATTTGTGCTCGGCTCGTTCAAGCAGGTGAAGGGACGGCAGCGGACCGAGGGCAGCAAGAGCGCCGCTGTAAGGGGATCGGCGTGTGAGAACTGAGAACCGAGAGGGGAAAGGAGAGAGCGGCGGGGTATTCCGTATTTACTATTTAGGCTTTTTTTTGTGAAAAGACCAATTGGGATGCATCAGATTTGGCAACTTCAGGAGGTAAATACAGGGCAAATTACAAATATGCCCCTTTCATAGATGAATTCACTGACCTTACATTGCATGGATGTCTAAATGACGGGAATTTTTTGCGGATAATTCTTACATAGAGACTCCCTACGTAGGGAGTTGCTTACGTGGCATCATCTGAATCACACAGTTTTATTGTAAATAAAACTGTGTGGTCCAGATGATGACATTTAAACAACTCCCTATGTAGGTAGTCCCAACCATCGAATGGCCTTTTTTTTTGCATAGTATGTACCTATGCGGACATACAGTAAGTTTGTTCATGTGGAGGTAGGAGAACCACTTAAAAAATAAGCCACCTCCTTCAAAATCCCAAAAAAGAAATATTAATAAAAAAAAATGTATTAACCGGAAACTACTCTACTTTTTAACCAAAAAAAAATTTACTAACCCAAATCAAATTACCGGAGTCCCTTTTCCGGCGACTTCCAACCGTAAAACTTCTTGACCGGAAGCTTCGTAATCGGCCGGAGTAATCACCTCTGCACCGGAGAATCAGGTAGACACTCTCCTCCTTCTCCTGTTTCGTCATTGATTGCTTATTCTATCCTTTTATCACTTTATATTTTTCCCCCTCAAATCTTCTCCGGAGAACCAGTCTCGTAGTGTTAATCATCTGCTCCCGGTCAAATTCGTGGGTAGAAGATTGTAATTAGTGAGGGCTAAATCATTTTGATCTTGGTTAATTTAGAATTGTTCATCCTGTAATCAGATTAAAGCTATTTTAATTTTTTTTTTCTTCCACTTGTGGATGCTGAATGGTTTCATTCTGTGTTGCATTGTGATGTTAAAACTATGATTTTGCTTATTCATTTTAAACGTGCTGAATGGTTTCATTCTATGTTGCATTGTGATGTTAAAACAATGATTTTGCTTATTCATTTTAAACGAGTTACAGAAGCTCCTTTGAATAAATAGTAGTAGTAAATGTTAATCTTATTAGCTATGTGAAAAGTATAGCAAAAAAATAAACACGACTTTATAAAGTTTAAACTATCTGCTTTAATAGTTACAGCCAAACAAAATTGTAATGTGTTGCAATGTTTGTAGCCAAAAGTATATATTATAGGAGGCTCTGTCAATGAAATTCCGTCGAATTGTATGTGGGTTTTTAATTGTAGGGTTAGTTGGTGCCTTGGTGGTACCCTGGCCCTAAAATGCGGGTGGGTAGGGAGTTTTAAGCGGCTGGGGTGGTAGGTGGGAAGATTTATGTGATGGGTGACTGATGTGATCCTTACGAATCAAATCCTTTGTTTTGCCCAGGAAGAAATTGAAGGTAGTCAATACGAGCTATGATCCGCGCCTTAGACCAAGACTACGGTTGGAACGCCACAACGTAATGCTCACTTACGTTGATAAGTTCTCAAAGGGGGCGATCCTCCAATCCAAGAGAATCTCACACACAAGGTGCACAATTAAGACAATGCTTAATCAAAAATAATATTTCACTCAAAATTAACTTGTTCATGAAAGGAGATAGTATGTGCCTTATATAGGCTACAAGTAAAAGACTAGTTTTCCTCCTAAGCAATGTGGGAGAAAATTAACTAGTAAAATAAAGCCTAAGTAACTAAGACCTAGAAGGGGGCGCCACTTTTCAATGGGCTTTTCTAGCCTTTCTTGTGTCATCTAAGCCCACAAGATAATTATTAAATAAAGTCCACATAAAATAATTAAACAAGTCCAAACAAAACTAACAATGGCGCCACAAGCATTAGGTGTTGTCTTCAAGCCCAAAAGCATAGTGCATAAACAATATTGGAACTTCATCACTCTTTTTGGGTGTCCAAACTCTTCATGGATCTCTTTCAACAATGTATTCAAGGCTTCTCTCATATTCTTCCTTTGGAGCCTTGTCAATGGTCCATCTCTAATGATCAATGGATCAATCTTCTTCATGGTTGCCAATGGATCGGGATCCCCATCGTAAAACTCATCATATATCACATCATTCCCTCCCGGTTGGGAAGGATCTGTCCTCAGATCAAAGGGATTGTCGAAAAGAGTCAAATCAGCCACGTTGACAGAAGAAGAAATATTCCAATCCGGCGGCAAATCAATCTTGTAAACATTATTGTTGATCCTCTCGAGAACTTGGAACGGGCCCTCGCCTTTCATGTGCAGCTTGGTCTTGCGTTGCTTTGGGAACCTATCCTTGCGCAAGTGTAACCAAACATAATCGCCAGGTTCGAAGATGACTTCTTTGCGTCCTTTATTAGCTTGCTTAGCATACCGCGCCGTGGCTGCCTCCACATTCTTCCGTGTTTTCTCATGTAGCTCACGAACAAGTGCAGCCCGTTGTTCACCATCTAAGCTAACCTGCGCAATATCAGGTAAAGGAGCCAACGTAAAAGGCGTGTCCGGATTAAAACCGTAAACCATCTCAAATGGAGTAAATTTAGAAGCAGAGTGTTTACACCTATTATAAGCAAATTCAGCGTAAGGTAAACAATCATCCCAATTTTTGAGATTTTTCTGAACAAGACAACGAAGCAACTGACCCAACACACGATTAACCACTTCAGTTTGACCATCAGTTTGAGGATGAAATGCAGTAGAATAAAGTAACTTAGTTCCTAAACGCATCCACAAAACTCTCCAAAAATGACCAATGAATTTTGAATCTCGATCACTCACAATCGTTCTAGACACACCATGTAATCTAACCACTTCCTTAAGAAACAAATCAGCAATATATGAAGCATCATTAGTTTTAGAGCATGCAAGAAAGTGTGTCATCTTAGAAAACCTATCCACTACCACAAAAACAGAATCGTGACCACTCTTAGACCGGGGTAAGCCTAACACAAAATCCATAGATAAATCAGTCCACGGTTGCGTAGGAATAGGGAGGGGCGTATATAAACCGTGGGGGTGGGATGTAGATTTAGCAGACTTACAAGTAATACAAGCATCACAATATTTAGCAACATCAACTTTCATACGAGGCCAATAAAAATGAGATTTAAGCATTTCAAGCGTTTTAGTAATGCCAAAATGACCCATAAGACCACCACTATGTGCTTCACACACCAATAAATCACGCATAGAACAACGAGCAATACAAATGACATGATCTCGATACAAAAAACCCTCGCCTCGAAAGAACCTACCATCGGTTTTATTATCAGTATTATGCCACTTAGTCATAAAATCCTCATCAGAAGCTTATAAATCCTTGATAAATTCAAAACCTAGGAATTTAGTATGCATAGTGGTAATTAAAGCGAGTCTACGAGAAAGAGCATCGGCGACCACATTATCTTGACCCTTTTTGTACTTAATAATATAAGGAAAGGACTCAATAAATTCAACCCAACGAACATGCCGCGGAATTAACTTACCCCCGCCCTTTTAAGTACTTAAGCGATTCGTGATCGTGTGTATGATAAACTCTCGTGGACGTAAATAATGTTGCCAAGTGTGAAGGGCTCTAACTAACGCAAACAATTCCTTATCATAAGTTGCATAATTCAAAGAAGCACCTTTAAGCTTTTCACTAAAATATGCAATAGGTCTACCCTTTTGAGTTAAGACTCCACCAATACCCACACCCGATGCATCACATTCAATTTCAAAATGTTTATTAAAATCAGGAAGTGCAAGTATAGGGGATGAAATTAAACGAGCTTTTAGAGTTGCGAAAGACTCCCTTTGCCGTGGACCCCAATAGAAGGGTACATTTTTCTTCACAAGCTCGTTCAGAGGGGCCGCGATGGTGCTAAAATCCTTGACAAAACGCCTGTAGAAGCTCGCTAAGCCATGGAAACTACGCACATCAGCCGCAGATTGAGGTGTAGGCCAATCCTTGATAGCTTTAACCTTGTCACGATCAACTTCAACACCCTGGTCACTTACTACAAAACCAAGAAAAACAACTCTATCCAAACAAAAGGAACATTTTTTTAGATTAGCATAGAGCTGAGCATCGCGAAGCGTAGACAAAACAGCACGTAGGTGAACTATGTGATCATCTAAATTGTGGCTATAAATCGAATATCATCAAAATAAACTACCACAAATTTATTTATAAACTCGCGAAGCACCTCGTTCATTAAACGCATGAAAGTACTAGGTGCATTAGTCAAGCCAAAGGGCATAACCAACCACTCATATAATCCAAATTTGGTTTTAAAGGCTGTCTTCCATTCATCACCTTCCCTAATACGAACTTGGTGATAACCACTCTTAAGATCAATTTTAGTAAAAATTTTAGCACCCTGAAGTTCATCTAGCATGTCATCTAAACGAGGAATGGGATAACGAAATTTTACCGTAATTTGATTAATGGCACGACTGTCCATGCACATTCTCCATTCACCTCCTTTCTTGGGCACCATGAGAACTGGTACTGCACAAGGGCTCATAGACTCTTGAATTTTGCCTTTAGCTAATAACTCATCGACTTGTTTCTTTATCTCTAAAGTTTCGGCTGGGTTTGCTCGATAATCCGGAAGATTGGGCAATGCAGAGCCCGGCACGAGGTCAATATGATGCTCCACGCCTCGCAATGGTGGTAAGCCACTTGGTTCCTCCTCGGGGAATACATCAGCAAACTCCTGTAAAACAGAGCACACAACACTAGGTAGAGAACCGGCGAGATCGCTTACAAGCATTAAACAAGGGGAAGGGGGAGGGGGCAACTCGGCCAAGTCACCTTTGGTGAGTGTGTGGGGCCGGTTGTAAGTGTAGGGGGAGGGATTATGGGGTCTTTGCATAAGAAAAGAAATACAACCTGGTCGGAGTCAATGGTATCAATGACTTCAGTGGCTTTGGCATAGAAGTTCCTACACACGCGCGCACATTTTGACTTTTCAACTTTATTACTCCCTCACTAGATGTGGCACCGACACTCGCAATTGACTTTTCTACTTTATCACTCCCTCGTCGAGAAACTACATCGACCTCCCTTACCAATTTTTTGTTTTCAACTCTTATTTTTCCCTCAGTCCTAAGGCCCTCATTCTTTTTCTCTCCCGTCAATTTGTTTTCTTCACTTTTCAACTTTTCACCCTCTTTTTTTTTGTTTTTCCTCACGAGCTCGAATAAGTGCAAGCTGATCTTGACGTACTTGTTCAGGGGTAAGAGCGATAAAGAATAATTCTTGCCCTTATGATGAACAAGTGTACTTATTCAAAAACCCATCAAACAACACCTTTCTATCATATTGCCAAGGGCGACCCAACAATATGTGGCCGACTTCCAAGGGGACAACATCACATAACACCTCATCTTCATATTTCCCAATACTAAAAGAAATCAACGCTTGTTGTGTAACCTTCACTCTCCCACACTATTCAACCATTGCAACTTGTAGGGGTGGGGATGAGGAATAGTAGGTAAACCCATACGAGAAATCAAATCAGGACTAACAACTTTAGCACAACTACCAGAATCGACAATAAGAGAACATAAGTTACCATTCAGCAAGCAGCGTGTATGGAAAATATTTTCACGTTGGACACTTGTTAGTAATACCATCCGCAACGGAAGCGATTTAAGGATCTAGATCTATATAATACACGTAATAAAATAACTAGATCTATTCTACAAGGGGGTTGTAGAACATACCTCTTGGATCTCAAAATCCAAGTTGGAGAACCGAAATAGAAAAGAAGATGTGAAGAGCACCACGATCTTCCGTACGTGTGATCCAAGCAACTCCCGGTGGAAGGAAATCCTCGGCTCGAATCCTCCCGATATGCTACCCGGAAAAATCTCCAAGATTTTTCCCCAATCACCCTTGGCCGAAATTTCTACCTTCTCTCTAAGAGTTGATAGTCGAAATTTTCATGTGTGTTAAGGCTTGGGAGAACTCTCTTTATATAGGAGAGTAAAACTTAAGCCCCAAGGATTTTATAATTAATACAAAATCAATTATGATAATCCTATTAAATAAAAGATAATCCCAAAATATTCTAGAACAAATCTAGAATAATCTTTATCTTTATTTCTTACCATAAATATTTATCCAATAAATATTTTGTGCACATGTCTTATTAATCACAAGAAAACTAATTTCTTGTTTATTAAAACAATGCTTTGGCCGAAATTCTCATTGTTGACCTAGTCAACATAAATTTCGACTAACACACTAATTTTTGCCAAGATTATGAAAAATGTCTTTTTCACATATTTAATTATTTAGCCCAACTAATTTAATAGTCCACTAAACAATTAATTCACATATCGTTTTAATAAAGTCCAACAAGAACTAAATTAATATTATTAGGATTCGACGTCCGAGAATAGCTATGCTATATTAGGAGGCACGTCGGGGACCATGGACTAATAATCGCCGGCTCCGATAAATCAAATAAATAATTATAGAATAATTATATTCGATAAATCAATCACAGGAATATGCCACCATAATCCCGTGATCGCACTCCTCCGATTATAATTATATTTATCTCCTCACGAGAATAATAATAAGCGTCCATTGATATAATCATTACATATGGATTAATCCTCCATAGACTGTTCATTCTAAATCGGGAAGTTACCGTTAACCCTTTCTAGAACCTCTTATCCTTATTTACCATTAACCCCCTAGTGATCAATTAGTGCACATAACTGACTAGTAGCTAATTAGTCAAATGTGAACTCCCGGGATCGATCATTTTCTTAGGGCTAACAAATAAGGGAACTGTCTATCTACTTCCATAAATGGAAGGAATGGATTCCGTATCTGTGATAACACAGACTACTCACTCAATCCAAGACAATGCCAAGATGGGGTAATTCGGACTACGGACTCGGTGTAATCCTTAACCGTCAAGTCAAACTTCATACCGATTCAAGCGGTTGATCGTGATCACCTCAGATTAAGATATATCCATAAATATGATCATCCATTGATTCGATAAGAATTCTCGATTACGGAATTATATCGTGAACTCTAATCAAATCGGTCCACCCCTATATGATATATCTATCATATATAAATGCCCCATTAGGTTCTCTTAACCGAAAGTCCGGATAAGACAATCACACCTATTGTGTTCGGGCGCATTAATAGCACGTTAAAGGAGAGACCCGATACTCTCGATTAACTTCACTACGGGCTAATTGTATTTTAAGTACATCTTCACTAACTCAATCCTCCCGTGTATATACCATACACTGAGTTAAGTGATTACATAAACGATATACTTAGGGTTTTCTGTAGTGTAAATACTATTGTCACATCGGTGAATATGAGAATAATAAATATGAATAATAACGTCAATTCATTTATTAAATAAAACAATTACAAAAATTGTCTTTCGGGCATCACACCTAACAATCTCCCACTTGCACGAAAGCATGTGATTAATTGTTTTAGAGCACACCCTATTATTTAAAATACAACAAACTACATCTCCCACTTGCTCTAAAGCAATGGAGACCCATCCCGTATTCTAGTACCCATTAAGCATATCATAACCATTTCGTATTCCAAAGTACACTCCGAGTATGCCGTCGTAGGATAGGTCGTTGACTCGGTGAGTACCTACATCTAAATGTCATGGGTCTTAATGATTAGTCGTGTTGTCGGCTCGAGACGATCCGTAGAATCGAAACGTTACCGGTCCATCAAATCATGTGGTACCGAGTAAACACCGAGCCCGAGATCGACTTAACGATCATCCTCAATCCGACTTAAAGTCAAAATCGTTGTATCACATATATCCAAGTTCACACATGAATATGTCCGCATATTGTTCCTCGTTCTCTTCAAGATACTAAAGGACATACTAAACTTGCTTTGTTAACCGCCGAATCTAAGATTCGATCAAAGTTGACGTTCAATAACCTGACCATCTCTTACTAGAAAGAGAATCTATCCCATTTCTCTTGATCCGAAGATTTAGAGAGTCATTCCTGAGGCATAGGGTAGAACTTCCTCGTTGAATGTTGCATACACAGATGCATCATCTTAACCAATAAGATGGATGGGAAACCAGTGACTGATTCTAATGAATTCGACCGAGTCAAACTCTTAAGAATGTTGTCCAAATCTCTCGTTGCGTAGAATTGTGGTATTGTCGATTCTCGACTTCGTATAACACACCCATGTTGATTCCAACCGGTGCAAGTGTTAGCCTTCACAAACACTAATTTATATATTCACTACCGTACTAAAATTGATATCCGCCTACAAAAGACTTATCAATATTCTCGGTCAAATCCACATATTGTAGAAATATATGACTTCCAATGACCGAGAGGTTTGCTTTTTATCCACAAAGGACATAAGCCTTGACAAGCCATCCCGTCATGAGTTCATAAGTCAATACCCTTCGTTTCGAATGAATCCAGACTCCGTTTGTTTGGCAAGAAAGTCTCGTGGAATCACCCCTATTTTCTCGCTTTTGAACGAAATCATGCAATACCGAACTCATTCTACTCTTTTCCATGTAGATCCAATTACTCCCACCGGGCCCGAGACGCTCGGTGGTTCTACAAGAGCATGAACGTAATTGGAGTACCGAACTCCATTCACGGGGTTATGGCTATTAAACGAACCTCTATTAACGTAATCCTATACCGCTCACAAAAGAGCCATAGGTCATCAATCGATCCTCGACTATAAAGTCCGCCGAACCCGTAATGGGTAATGGATAAACCATACTCCCACTACATTCGGGTGGATCGAAATTTCGATCTAGTTTAGTAGTATTTAGTGTTATCACCAACAACCGATGTTGGATGTGGTCCGATTTTAATCGTTAGTAATCGCCTTGAGTAAACGTACTTCAAGGTTTAAGGTTTTACTGTTCATAGACTCTATCAGAAAGGACGCAACAGTATAACTGTCCCTTCCCGATTTCAAGAATCTGATAACACACCTTTTTCTCAATGCTACAAGATATAAAACGATTGGTCACTGACCGAACGTGTACGCGAAATTCCCAGTCAAACCATCAAGCATCATGTGCTAAATGCTTATATTGACGGAATTTGGGTGAACCGAATCCACTCATTATCCGTTAATTCTAAAGCACATTCTAGGTAGACTTCTCGGTTCTACACTTCAATGTAAACCGTTATTTCACTTCCAATATCTTTATTGAGTTAAGCAGTGTATTGTGGCACATCTACAACTATGTAAAGGCAATTCAGTGGTTTCTTCCTTAAGTGAAAGCATTTCACTATGAGGCGACCGAGCATCGTCCCTATGACTATGTGATGGCCCATTTCGAGTATAGAATACTCTATCTCTCGTTGAAAACAGAGAAACCTCAAAAATATTTTGGATAAACCGACCGGAGTGTTCGAATAGTTATCGACAAGAAGTCACTACTCGAAAGCTCCTACTAGCTTGTATCTTTCATCGACCCCGAAGGTCGTCATAAACAAGCTATGTTACTTCTTTATAACCATTATCCTTTTCCGATTGAAAGGAAACTTAGTCATTGAACCTTTGAGACAATATAACCAGACCGGGAGAAAGGAATCACCCCGAGCCGGTCTTCGTGTCTTGTGTTTTAGTGGACTATGCACTAACTATGGAATATGAAGAAGCGTTTATCTAAATATAGAAACCAATTGCTTTTAACAAGTTCTTAAGATGTGTTTTATATACATATTTCAGCAGCTCTAAGTGGTTTTGACTTTATCAAACAAAAGTCCGAGTCTTGGATTCATACTACAAATGGTATATTCACTTTCTATACGACAAACAAATTATCGAATAGAAGGTAAATCCATTCGTTCCAACGAATCTTAAACGTAAAATAAATTTTCCGCGATATCCAAGGATTGAATCCGAGATTCATTTCCTTATATCACTCCCACTATTCTAGCTAAAATTATCGCCCGTTGTCTAGTCTATTAATCGTTAATGCATAACTATCTTGTTCTTCCAAAGAACATAGTCTACGAGAAAATCACCAAGGATTCATAGGTTGGTGATCCGAAATCACTATCCTTATCCTATGGTTTTCAATTTATTAATTTTCGGTTTAGCCTTAAAATCAACTCAGTTTTAGATGACTAACACTCTTAGACATACTCTCCCATTCTTGACTTTCCGTAAATGGGAACAGTTTTGAACTAGCAGTTCGTGTGAGTAGACACTACTCTTGAACCGTGGGATGTCTATTTCGAGTGTTACTTGTCCGGACTTGTCGGATTTTCAAATATACTAGAAAAACAACAAATCGTAACATTAAAGCTCCCACTAGTTTATCGGTTCCAAATACCGTCTAACCAAAGAATGCTTCATTTTATGATTTTCCAAATTTTCAATTTGAAAATCTCTCGTGTAAACACTTACACAAGCTCTAATGTTTCCGAAAAATACAAATCATAAAACTCCCACTAGTTCATCGATTCCAAATATCGTCTAACTAGCAAATTCATGATTTTCCGATTTTTCAATTAGAACGGTTACGTGTGTAGTCACTACACACACCGAAAATTCACTAGAAGAATTTCAAAGTCCGAAATCACCTTTGATCAAACTAAGTTTGTCTTCCGTTTGACACGAATGACACTAGTGACATGCCTATATGTCACTTTGGTTTTTAAAAGGCTTAAGAGAAAATATCTCTTTTGAAAAATAATTTGCATTATCGATTAACTAGTTCAACGTGCTAGTTACTTTCCACTTTTTAACGAAGTCAATACTAGTCAATTATAAATTTTAAGCAATTTAGTAAGGGATATAATGCTTGTAAATAAAATGACATATATTAATTCAAGTTTAACACTACTATATTTATTTTAGGAATTGTAAACTAAAATTAAGTCTACTCTACCATTCCAAGGTTTTAACCTCGCATCTCAGTGCCGCCTTAGGGTAGGTCAAAGAGATGACGGTTAAAGCGAGACAATCTCATCAATGAATAACTTGTGAGAATCGAACATCCCACGAGAATCGAACATCCCTTTATTCATTGACTACCTTCCTTTTTAAGCCTAGGTATTACCAAAAATACCCATGATGAGTGTAACCTACTATATCGGATCTCTTAGGTACGCCCCGAGTGTGCCGTCTTAGGATAGGTCAGTGACCCGACGAGTACCCAGAAATCCTATCCTTTCGGAGACCAAGCCATGAATGTTGATAGGGGTGAACACCATCCTTAGGGGGACGAAATCAAAGCGCCTCGAGGCGTCACCCTTCTCTCACTTACTTGTATCTATAGTAGAGGCCGTGGGGTTGGCGTCGCCTCCCCGCTCCCACTCAATATTTTGGAAGTGGTTGTGGGTTAACTAACCACGTCTTTTTGATGTTAACATAAAAGCACATCAAATCAAGGATTCCGAATGGTGTCGGTAACGTAGGCAAGCCTACCCGTCCTATTCGTTGGAACATATGTGACAGTCGGACGAAATCGGGTCAAGACAGCCCTATTGAGATTAGAAGGAATCACCCCTCCGCTCTTGGTTTGGCTTAGTCTTGCCGGACCCCCGTGCATTCATCACACTAGGAGGGTTAAGTCGTTTGAGCGAAGCTCGGTTGACCACCCAACCTATAGGCGAACCGTTTTTATCCAAGATTTACTGTTCTTTTACCATCATTCAATCTCGTAGACACTACGAATTGAAAACGTGATCTCGTTTGGGCTTTAAGGCGGTTCACCGAGAACACACACCGAAAGGCTTAACGATTTCATAACCCGTCCTCGGATCTTTAATTAGTTACTAAATTAAATTAATTACCACATATTAATAAAATTTCAACTAATTACACGAGTTTGTATACATGCCTATTTTAATTACCAAAATTAAAATGCTACATGTATGCATGGAGTGGATTTATGATATGATGCATGTCATGGCAATTCCGATTTTATATCTATTTTATGATCAAACACATAAAAAATAAATGCGGAAAATTTAAACACCGAGATGGATCGTTGGCACCCCCGTATCTAATCTATTAGAAAATAAAAAACAACCAAAACCCTAACTAGGGTTTACTACTTTCTAACTAAATCTGCAGCTGTTCGAACTCTTCGACGATCGGCATACCAAATGAACTCGGATCGGGACGAAACTTTCCAGATCATATCTTCACTCCTTGAACTTCAATATGGACGGTTGGATCGGTGCTTTGACTTACCAATTTTCTCCAGTAAACCGCCAAACTTGCTGCTGAATCTGACTTTGACTGCACTGCATCAAGGACTTCCTGAGGCAGATCGGGAATCGAGATGAATCCCGATCGACCTGAAATTTTTATGGTACGTCCAAAACCCCAAGTTGATCAATCTGAACGGTCGGATTTTCGTTTCAATGGTCCAAACTCTCCCAGAAAATCGAGGAAGACACAGGTAGTGTTTCTGTGAATCCTGCGTTTTTCTGTTACAGCAGCCTCTTCGCAGCATCAAACGGATATTGAAACAGACTCTGATCGACGCCAAAATTTGTGGAGTTGATCATCATCTTCGAATCTTGATTCTGACCGGAGGGATCTTCGTTTCAACGGTTCGATCAACGGGAAAAGAAAAAATACTAAACAGCTACTAACTAGATCTATTTGCTGGAAATTAAACTTACAATAAAGATAAATTACATAATTTCCTATACTCATATGAACGAATTTTCATCGTTCATATGAGTGTACAATAGATCTAACGGGTAAACAACGCCAACCCCAATCCATCTCTTCAACCACAACAATCGCAACAACATAAAAAAAATATGTAAACATGCATCGGCCAAAATTTAAAATAAAAGCTACATGTTTTCCACTCCTAGATCTAATATTTTATACGTATAAATATAGTTCCCCTTGGCGACTGATACCACTGTTAGTAATACCATCCGCAACGGAAGCGATTTAAGGATCTAGATCTATATAATACACGTAATAAAATAACTAGATCTATTCTACAAGGGGGTTGTAGAACATACCTCTTGGATCTCAAAATCCAAGTTGGAGAACCGAAATAGAAAAGAAGATGTGAAGAGCACCACGATCTTCCGTACGTGTGATCCAAGAACTCCCGGTGGAAGGAAATCCTCGGCTCGAATCCTCCCGATATGCTACCCGGAAAAATCTCCAAGATTTTTCCCCAATCACCCTTGGCCGAAATTTCTACCTTCTCTCTAAGAGTTGATAGTCGAAATTTTCATGTGTGTTAAGGCTTGGAAGAACTCTCTTTATATAGGAGAGTAAAACTTAAGCCCCAAGGATTTTATAATTAATACAAAATCAATTATGATAATCCTATTAAATAAAAGATAATCCCAAAATATTCTAGAACAAATCTAGAATAATCTTTATCTTTATTTCTTACCATAAATATTTATCCAATAAATATTTTGTGCACATGTCTTATTAATCACAAGAAAACTAATTTCTTGTTTATTAAAACAATGCTTTGGCCGAAATTCTCATTGTTGACCTAGTCAACATAAATTTCGACTAACACACTAATTTTTGCCAAGATTATGAAAAATGTCTTTTTCACATATTTAATTATTTAGCCCAACTAATTTAATAGTCCACTAAACAATTAATTCACATATCGTTTTAATAAAGTCCAACAAGAACTAAATTAATATTATTAGGATTCGACGTCCGAGAATAGCTATGCTTTATATTAGGAGCGCACGTCGGGGACCATGGACTAATAATCGGCGGCTCCGATAAATCAAATAAATAATTATAGAATAATTATATTCGATAAATCAATCACAGGAATATGCCACCATAATCCCGTGACTGCACTCCTCCGATTATAAGATTATATTTATCTCCTCACGAGAATAATAATAAGCGTCCATTGATATAATCATTACATATGGATTAATCCTCCATAGACTGTTCATTCTAAATCGGGAAGTTACCGTTAACCCTTTCTAGAACCTCTTATCCTTATTTACCATTAACCCCTAGTGATCAATTAGTGCACATAACCGACTAGTAGCTAATTAGTCAAATGTGAACTCCCGGGATCGATCATTTTCTTAGGGCTAACAAATAAGGGAAGCTGTCTATCTACTTCCATAAATGGAAGGAATGGATTCCGTATCCGTGATAACACGGACTACTCACTCAATCCGGTACAATGCCAAGATGGGGTAATTCGGACCACGGACTCGGTGTAATCCTTAACCGTCAAGTCAAACTTCATACCGATTCAAGCGATTGACTCGTGATCACCTCGGGATTAAGATATATCCATAAATATGATCATCCATTGATTCGATAAGAATTCTCGATTACGGAATTATATCGTGAACTCTAATCAAATCGGTCCCATTTCTATATGATATATCTATCATATATAAATGCCCCATTAGGTTCTCTTAACCGAAAGTCCGGATAAGACAATCACACCTATTGTGTTCGGGCGCATTAATAGCACGTTAAAGGAGAGACCCGATACTCTCGATTAACTTCACTACGGGCTAATTGTATTTTAAGTACATCTTCACTAACTCAATCCTCCCGTGTATATACCATACACCGAGTTAAGTGATTACATAAACGATATACTTAGGGTTTTTCGTAGTGTAAATACTATTGTCACATCGGTGAATATGAGAATAATAAATATGAATAATAACGTCAATTCATTTATTAAATAAAACAATTACAAAAATTGTCTTTCGGGCATCACACCTAACAACACTGTCCTCAAGTTTAGCACTAGCGGTTAGCACCTTTTTAAGCACATAAATAGAACCCTCAAGTGGGTCACACTCAATATTACCCTCCGCATCCTCATAATCAGCCTATTCAAAGTCGTCCCCATCAAAATCATCACCATCTACAGCCTCCTCTACAACTAGCATGCTACGTTTAGTAGGACATTCAGATGCAACATGACCAACACCGGTGCATTTAAAACATTTAACGTCACGAGGCTGCCTAATGCGGTTGTCTACACCTTTACCCTTCTCACCTGCCTTAGCTTTAGAAGCGTCATAGGAAGTAGTAAGGGCTGTCCGAGGTGCACTCCGTACAAAATTTGGATTATCTCCTCTAGGCTGAAACGAACGAAAAGAAGAAGAAGTACCTCCAATTGATTTATTAAAGGTGGGTTTTGGTCATTTCAACTGCCTCTCAATCGCACGAGCTTTTTGTAACATCTAATCCAGTGTATTACAACCACGTAACTCCAATGGTTGTCCAATCTCCAAACGCACACCACACAAAAAACGTTGCATGGTGACCATCTCCTCTTCCTCAACCTGTGATCGTGCCAAAGTAGTCATCATCTCTTCATAGAAATCATCTACCGAACGTTCTCCCTGTTTCATTGTCTGAAGAGCACGATAGAGGTCTTGATAATACGATATAGGAACAAAGCGAGTGCGCATTATCTCTTTTAAAAGTGTCCATGAACGTATAGGTGGCTGTCTCGTATTTGGTACGCATGAACTGTACCTGATTCCAC
Source organism: Gentiana straminea (assembly GCA_036785695.1). Lineage (NCBI taxonomy): Eukaryota > Viridiplantae > Streptophyta > Magnoliopsida > Gentianales > Gentianaceae > Gentiana > Gentiana straminea. The sequence goes on from JAVUPR010000004.1 coordinate 85,402, forward strand.
CACACCATAGCATAACCTGTAAACTCCAATTGAGCTAGATTGCACTTCTTCTCCTCGGTATAATTGTTACACGCAAAGATCTGATCTAGCTTACTCTCCCAATCAAGATATACCGAAGCACTACCGGAACCCGCAAAACTAGGAAGCTTCATCTTTACATGTGTCATATTATTATCCGGAATGTACGCATCCTCGTCTGTATGTTGATCAGCATGATCACGGAGCTGTGGAACATTAATTACACGGACCGGTTGTCGAAGTCGAGGTACCGCAAGTAGGAGAGCGCGGGTTGTGCACCATCGGGTTGGGCACCACGATTAAGATTAACCATTTGGGTCGTTAAATGCCGAATGGATGCCCTCATAGCGAGTCATCTCCGCAAAAACCCTTTTGAATTTTGCATCATTCTCGTTATTAAATTCCTTGCTAAATTCTTTGACATGGGCGACCAATCTCTCTTCAAGATACTCATTACTCAAATTTTTAGAATGTTTAGAGTCCTCCATAGGATAGACAATAAACCCTCACCAAGACACTCGTGTTTACACTCTCCCTCGCTCTTGTGGAAAGTAAAGCACCCCTTTTATAAACAAATCAAAATAACAAGCAAAACGAATCTAGGCTAGGGTTAGGCTTGGGACGGGTTTAGATCACCAAAACTTTCGTAACACCAAATTTTGCACAAGAACTCTACGACACAACACAAGCTACAAAAAACAAAAAAAAATTCTTGCAGAATTTTCCCGCCAATTTTACTCGTTTTTTTATCACAAAAATTTTCGTAACACCAAATTTTGCACAAGAACTCTACGACGATTACACAACCAACAAAATTATATGCACAGCAAATAAACGAATGACGAAACCACTAAACACAAACTAGGGTTCGTAATTTCAAGAACATAGATCTTGATTACGAAAGAGTGAATCCTGATGAGTTCTTGATCGTTCTCGGTGTGAAAATAGGGTTTAGGGTTGAAAGGTTGCGGTTTTGGGGGTGTTGCAACCTTATTATCCGGGGATGTTTAGGGCTTAGGTAGGCTGATTGCTACGGATTTGTGTGTGTTGTAGCAATATTATCCGGGCTGCGAGGAAGAAGGTTTGAAGGTTTGAAGAAAAGTTGAAGGTTTCGGGTTGAAGGATTCGGGTTGAAGGATTCGGATTAGGGTTGTGAAAACCTAGGGTTTTGATTTCGGCCAAGAACAAAAAGAAAACGGAAAAGAAAGACGTGTTTTTTTTTTGAAGAAAACGCAGGAACACAGCAAGAACAGATTATGAGGATGACGATGACGAAAACATAGAGACGACGAACAACAATTAAGACGATCAACACAGCAGAACAACAAATTTCGTTTTTTTTTTTTCAATGGATGAACAAGAACAACTTTGCAGCAAATATGACGCAGGAAGCAAGAATCAACAATGAAGAACGAATAGAAAAGAAAACGAAAAGGGATATTTGATTACCAACAATTACTGAGCTCTGCTACCAACTGATGTGATCCTTACGAATCAAATCCTTTGTTTTGCCCAGGAAGAAATTGAAGGTAGTCAATACGAGCTATGATCCGCGCCTTAGACCAAGACTACGGTTGGAACGCCACAACGTAATGCTCACTTACGTTGATAAGTTCTCAAAGGGGGCGATCCTCCAATCCAAGAGAATCTCACACACAAGGTGCACAATTAAGATAATGCTTAATCGAAAATAATATTTCATTTAAAATTAACTTGTTCATGAAAGGAGATAGTATGTGCCTTATATAGGCTACAAGTAAAAGACTGGTTTTCCTCCTGTAGAAAACATAGACCCAAACCCATATAAGAGGAGGGGCCTCATCCCCAAAACCTAGGTTATGAGGTGAGGAAAGTCCTCTCTTAATATGGTGGGTTACACAATCACAAGTTCCCAATGTGGGATACATTAACACGCCCCCTCAAGTGTGGGCCTGAGCACTCTCAAGGCCAACAAAGAGGCCCAACACTTGCACAATAAATGGGTGGCTCCGATACCATGTAGAAAACATAGACCCAAACCCATATAAGAGGAGGGGCCTCATCCCCAAAACCTAGGTTATGAGGTGAGGAAAGTCCTCTCTTAATATGGTGGGTTACACAATCACAAGTTCCCAATGTGGGATACATTAACACCTCCTAAGCAATGTGGGAGAAAATTAACTAGTAAAATAAAGCCTAAGTAACTAAGACCTAGAAGGGGGCGCCACTTTTCAATGGGCTTTTCTAGCCTTTCTTGTGTCATCTAAGCCCACAAGATAATTATTAAATAAAGTCCACATAAAATATTTAAACAAGTCCAAACAAAACTAACAATGGCGCCACAAGCATTAGGTGTTGTCTTCAAGCCCAAAAGCATAGTGCATAAACAATATTGGAACTTCATCACTCTTTTTGGGCTGTCCAAACTCTTCATGGATCTCTTTCAACAATGTATTCAAGGCTTCTCTCATATTCTTCCTTTCGAGCCTTGTCAATGGTCCATCTCTAATTATCAATGGATCGGGATCCCCATCGTAAAACTCATCATATCACATCAGTGACTAGGTCTACAAATTGGGCGGAAGTTTTCGATCCGTTAATGGTAATGGAGTCGTGGATGCATGTTCTGAGCCCGATGGAGAATAGGGAGAAGTGGATGCATGCTAGTGCAGTAATTGGAGATAATTTGTATGGTAGCTCATAGAAGCGGTGTAGTGTATGACGTCGGGGTAGGTAAGTAGGGGAATGTGTCAAAAAAAGACTTGATTTGGGATGGAGATCACGAGCCGTGGTAGTGGGAGGTGTGTTGTATTGTTTTGATTATGTGGGAATGATTCGAGGTTATGATTTTAAGGATGATTCTTGGAAGGAACTGAAAAGGCGTTGAGACAGGGTTATCGAGGCTTTTGTGTGGTGCAACAATGGTGAATCTAAATGGGAGGTTATATGTACTTTGGGAAGAAAAAGACAGTGGAAAGGATGTTAGAATAATGTGTGCAGAAGTTGAGGTTTTTAAGGAAGGAGATGGCAGTTTAAATGGGAAGATTTTATGGTCTTATGTGATTCTTATTGTCCCTAAAGGTGCTGCTATTGTCCATTGCTTAGCAGCTGAGTTCTGATTTGAAAACATGGTTCTATGGTAAGCTTCAAATGTCTATACACGTAAAGCCGTACTTTTGCTTCATGTATCTTAATGCTCCCCTATCGCTGCTTTATGATCATTTGTGTTTTTGAAAACATACAAATATGACGGTCTAATATTGTCCATAAGTTTTTGTTGGTGATTCAATAGATACATTTAGGAATGAATACACTGCTGTATGAAGATGGTAATTGTATGTTATACCATACCAAGAATTTTTGTGTATGCTGAAGATTTTGTTGATGATTCTTGCCTATATATGCTTACAGGAAATTTGTGTATGCGTTTCATTATCTCCGTTGTAGGAGTGAACAAGGACGTCCACCGATCCGAACGAGGACGTCCTCCGTGTGTCCGAACGACGTCCTCCGTGTGTCCGAACGATATCCTCCGATCGACGTCCTCCGTGTGTCCCAACGACGTCCTTCGATCCGAACGATGTCCGATCCGAATGAGAACGTCCTCAGTGTGTCCGAACGATATCCTCCGATCCGAACGAGGACTTCATCCGTGTGTCCGAATGATCGATGTCCTCCGATGCGAACGAGGACGTCCTCCGTGTGTCCGAACGTCCTCTCGATCCGAAAGATGACGTCCTCCGATCCGACGACGAACGACCGTCCTCGTGTGTCCGCACGATGTCCTCCGATCCGAACTTGCTCGTCCTCCGTGTGTCCGAACCATGTCCTCCGATCTGAACAAGGACGTCCTTCGTGTGTCCGAACGATACCGATTTCCTCCGATCCAAACGAGGACATCCACCGATCCGAACGAGGACGTCCTCTGTGTCCTGCGATCCGAACGAGGACGTCCTCCGTGTGTCCGAACGATCGATGTCCTCCGATGCGAACGAGGACATTCTCCGTGTGTCCGAAAGAGGCCGTCCTCCGATCCGAACGCCGTCCTCCGATCCGAACGAGGACGTCCTCCTCCTCTGATCTGAACTTGCTCGTCCTCCGTGTGTCCGAACGATACCGATGTCCTCCGATCCGAACGACGACGTCCTCCTCCTCTGATCTGAACTTGCTCGTCCTCCGTGTGTCCGAACGATACCGATGTCCTCCGATCCAAACGAGGACGTCCTCCGTGTCCTCCGATCAGAACGAGGACATCCTCCGTGGGTCCGAACGATTGATGTCCTCCGATGCGAACGAGAACGTGTCGTGGGTTCCGTCCTCCGATCCGAACGAAGACATCCTCCGAAGAGGCCGTCCTCCGTGTGTCCGAACGATGTCCTCCGATCCGAACGAGGATGTCATCCGTGTGTCCGACGTCTCGATCCGAACGAGGCCGTCGTCCGTGTGTCCGAATGATGTCCTCCGATCGACGTCCTCCGTGTGTCCCAACGACGTCCTTCGATCCGAACGAGCCCGTCCTCCGTGTGTCCGAACAATGTCCTCCGATCCGAACGAGGACGTCTTCCGATCCGATCGACGTCCTCCCTGCCCCAACGACGTGTGCCCCAACGACGTCCTCCGATCCGAACGAGGACGTCCTCCGTGTGTCCGAACGATGTCCTCCGATCCAAACGACGTCCTCCGACTCAATATGAACCCGATGAATTGGAACCCCCCCTATATGATTATTGAGCGATAACCCAACTTGCAGCACTAGACATAGGATTTTCTGAGGAGGGGTTTTTTTCCTTTTTTTTTTTCTTTCTCAAAATCAAATATATATATCATACCATATATCCTCTACGATATGTTTGTGTGTGCAAACGACCTCCTCAACCGCCTCCGAACGACCTCAAGAACCACCTCCGATTTTTTATTTTTTTTCCTAGATCGAAGGGGGGAGGAAGGAGGAGAGGACACGTAGCACTTTTTGTTTTTTTTTTTTTTTTTTTTTTATTTTTATGATGATTAAATGTCATTAATTATATTTCATTAATTATGATGATAAAAGTCTAGAATATATTTTACATGAAGACATCAGTGTGTATTGCCGTGATTTTGAACTTTTTCGATTCCCAGTGTACGTTTCCTTACGATATAGGACTATTGTGGGGGCCGACACGTGGCACCTTTTTTATTATAATTTTTTTGTGTGTTGTGTTGTGTTATTTTTTCGTTTTTGTATATTTTTGTGTTTTCTTTTCTTTCTTCGTAGCTTTTTTACATAATATAATATCGTTTGTATTACGCTTTCTTCTCCGGGATCCTTTATGCTTCTTACGTTTCTTTTTTATTTTTTATTGCCGTGGTTTTGAATTTTTTCGATTCCCGGTGTAAAATGGGATGTTCATGGATATCCATTATGTTACAAACTCTTGAAACCGTGACAAAACACATTAAATATCAAGACAACACAAACTTAATACACCCGCAATACTGGAATGGGCATGCACCGTGCATTATGCACGGTGTAACGATACTAGTGTTTTAGATACAAACTCATCGTTTTGCATATTGCCCGTGAAAAACGTTTCTACCTTTTTAACTCAACTGCCGGGTTGATGATGAAATTCACAATGTTTGCATAAAGAAGCAAAGCTATCAGCCAATGACTCTTTTTTTACATCAATTTTATTAAATAAACTCAAGTCATGAGCTTGATAAAAATCTGGTGCATAGCTTATCTCTTATCTTAGAAACTCATACAGGTGAAAAGCACCCAAACCTCACTGAGAAGTGAGAAACAACACAAGACACCAACTATTACCTAACACAACGATTCCCAGCTATATAGAAGGAGCACCATCACCATCAGATTAAAAACTAGACACAAAAACAAGATAACAACAGCTATTAACATTGCAACACATAACAATTGCAATCAGCATAACTTCAGAAAGTCGAGTACCCTATAGGTTGAGCTGCTACACTTACGAGTTGGAGATAGAGAGCATTAGAAAGAAGAAAAAAGAAGATAATGGATGAAGATTAGTTTGCTGTAAAGATTATAGCAGATAGTTTAAACTTTATAAAGTCGTGTTTATTTTTTTGCTGTACTTTTCATATAGCTAATAAGATTTACATTTACTACTACTATTTATTCAAAGGAGCTTCTGTAACTCGTTTAAAATGAATAAGCAAAATCATTGTTTTAACATCACAATGCAATATAGAATGAAACCATTCAGCATCCACAAGTCGAAGAAAAAAAATTTAAAAATAGCTTTAATCTGACTACAGGATGAACAACTCTAAATTTACAAAGATCAAAATGATTTAGCCCTCACTAATTACAATCATCTACCCACGATTTTGACCGGAAGCAGATGATTAACACTACGCGACTGGTTCTCCGGCGAAGATTTGAGGGAGCAAAATATAAAGTGATAAAGAATTGAATAAGCAATCAATGACGAAACAGGAGAGGAGGAGAGTGTCTACCTGATTCTCCGGTGCGGAGGTGATTACTCCGGCCGATTACGAGGCTTCCGGTCGAAAAGTATTGACGGTTGAAAGTCGCCGAAAAAGGATCTCCCGTACTTCTTTTTTTTGGGTTAAAAAGGTAGAGGAGCCGGTTAATACATTTTTTTTTTTAATACGGAGTATTTCTTTTTTGAGATTTTGAAAGAGGTGGCTAATTTTTTAAGTGATTCTCCTACATCCACGTGAGCAAAGTTACTGTGTCCGCATATGTACATACTATGCAAAATAAATTCCCCTAAATGACCCTCTTCAACAAGTTATTCTTGCCGACTGCACGGAAACCGATATATACAACTATTGATACAACGGTTACATATAAACAACGTGTAGCCATGAATGAAGAAGTTCAGGCTGAAGTATATGTATTCCCTGACGATCCAAAAATCGTCAAGGTAAATTTTTAGGGTTATTGCTCTTGGTGATAATCTAGTGGAACTCTCAAAACCTTCAAAACAAAGAAAGGAGAGGGGTGGTTGTGATGTTTTTTATTGGACTTGATGATTATCAAGCTGCCTATGTATCCAATATTATGATTGGAATCAAGAATTCAGTAGTTCCTTCGGGATCGTTTATATAGAGGGGCTTGTGCCCAGAGTTAGCGTGTGGTGTGTCCGTGATGGACAACGATTGTGTTCCCTAAGGAAATGGATTATGATTAGTTAATCTCCTTGAGATAATTATAGTATTCAAATATTTGTATTAAGTGACAAAGATTGGAGTTTTTATGACTCGTGATTCTTTCCATAGTTATCTGATTTACTGCTCGATTAGAGATTAGAGATTAATTCTGGCCGATTTAGACGGCCCAAGCTAAACTAGACGACCTAGGAAGGTCGGGGAGAATGGCCGAGCTGGTATTAGCTCGGTGCGCCTAAAAGGGACGTAACCCGACCAGCAAAGTCGGACATGGCTAAGTTAGAGTACGAGTGTTGGCCGACCTGTATTGATCGAGATTGAACTCGGACGCCTCGGTTATTCAAGGTCCTAAGCACTGGTTGGTCCAGAGATGGGATCAATAGCCGATCTATACTAGTTCGGCCACTAGGACATCCGACCCACTAGACGGCTTTCCTCATTGTTAGGAGCATTTTATTTTGTTTTGATGATGGTCATACTACCTGTTATAGCAAGCCTGAAATATGTTAGAATTCTCTGTATAAGTCTTTACTTAGAATCTGACATGTTGTATAAGTTAAGTCAGACAAGTATTGTACTAGTTGGTAGGACGGAAAAGTAAAACAGATATTCGGCAGAGTGAAGCCAGTCAAGTACCAGCAGAGAAGCAAGAAGACATTATGGTCCGACTTATAACCAAGGAAGTCTGTGATGACCTTGGATAAGTCTAAGTAATGTTGTAAATGATGAAATACATTTTCAAATATGGTGTACATTGATCTCACCCAAATCAAGGATCAGTGAAGTACAAAAAGTACTTGAATGAATCAAAGAAAACAACAAAGCAGTGAACCGGCAGAGTAAACTAGTTTTCGGCTGAGTAAAGACAGAGCAGTGAAGGAAGATCTAAACAGCCAAGTTAGAATGATCACTTAACCGTTCAAGGAACGGCCAAGTAAACATTACTCATTCAGTTTTCAAATGATGAAGATCAAGCATTAAATGCATAATCAATGGAGGATCAATCAATGACGGATTTTCTGATGAACGTTTGAAGAAAAATCCGATCACTGAAATCAAGGAGAATATAATTAAAGGGGGAATCAAGAATTAAATCAATGATTATTCTCCAAATTAAATAGCCAACGGACGAAAATTCAAATCAAGGATTATCAGGCTATAAAGGCTATAAATGAATTTGATAAGAATGATTTGACAAGAAAAACAACGATTGAATTTGATAAGAATGATGAGCGTAATTTACCCCTTTCAAAAATACAATTTATAAAAACTCGAAAGTGTAAAAAGCCTTTATACCGGGTCGATTGTACTTAAAGGAAACATCTGTGAGAGATCAACTCGGCGATCAAATCGTGGTGGAGAGTATTATAACTAACGAGAAAATCTCACTTATCCCCCATACTAGGTTTATTAACCCTCCATTTAGAGAGCTAACTTGCCTAACATGGTTGACCGGAATAAAAAGCTGCCGAAAACCCTCACAAAAACATAGTTTTAACGTATCACTTAGGTTGTCGATCTAACGATTAAGGCTATGTTTTAGTGATTCTAATACATGTTTCATTCATCTCGTAAAGATAAGAATCTCACATAGGCAAAGTCCTGACCTGTCACTCAGATTGTCAATCTGACAATCAAAACTACGATTAGTGATACTCATATCCACATCTCACCGCAAAATACATTTATAAGCTTGATGTAACAATGAACAAGGTTGTCAATCTCATTCAAAGTTATTAACATGATCAAAACAAGTTTTAAAACATGAGTTTATCATAAAAACGTTTAATTAAGCACAACACAACTCCCATCTCGTCTCCCAAGGGTTGATTTCACCTGTTTTCACATAATTCGGCTATGTATATATTTAGCTACACATATAGTTAATATATATATAAATATATAAATATATATATAAATACATAAGTATATATATAGATATAGGTATATAGATCTATAAATATATATATAGATATATATGTGTAGATAGATATATAAAAGAAACAAAAATGAAAGAAACAACAATGAAGAAAACGATAAAAAAAACAAGCTTACTATTATAACGGCGATATCAAAAGCTTGATATTACAACTATTTCAGCAACACCGAACTTCTGATAATTCCCCGAGCATTACAACGATACTAATATTACTAAATTTATTTCGGCATAAGGCCTTATTTACAACCTAACAACTAAAGAAAATAAGAAGGATATATATATATATACGCTATGTATATATATATAATGGTGCGTCTCTGTTGCTCTCCGAATGCTCTTATATATAGGAAAAGTTCCAGGGGCCGGACCAGTCCTTGATATGGCCGGACTGGTCCGGCCTAATGATGAAAGAGAGCTTGAGAATTACTGAAAATGTAACAGAGAATGATTGGTGTGAACAAGAACAATCCTGGTCAAATTCTAAAACCTTTTAGAAGGGTGATCCAAGTGAAAATCCAAAGTGATGTGCAATTCATTCTGCAATTATCCTTATCTTTCCCTTTACATTTTTTCACATTCAAACTTTTCGATCCTCTCACCAATCTGCCCCAACAGTTCACATTTCTAACCATTCTTTCATCGCCTCTCTTTCTTTCCATCCTTTTCACTCTCCCACCCAATCTCAATGCCTTAACCATTTTCAACCCACCCATAAACACAATTTCTTACCCACCCTTTATCTTTTCTTCCCATCCTTATGTGTATCTTTTTCTAAACCCATCATAGTCTCAACCTCCATTTTGTTTACATAATACCTATGTGTTGCGGAATTCACAATATTGTAAGCTTTAATGATTATCTTTTATCATTTTGATTTTCATGATCGTAGCTGGGGTAAGTGTAGCTCTGACCCTAGCTAGATTTTAAGAGTTTTTGGTTCGATCAAAGTACGACTTATCTTTCTACCGGAAGTTTTAAATTTCACATTTTTTCCGTCTATTCAGGCATTTCTAGATGATAAGTTTTGTTCTGAACTATCACACCGATCTGACCTTGTTGATGACGGTTATGACTTTTACGTGATGCATTGGGTTATTAGTAATTTCAAGGAGTAGCTACATCTCCTTAAGTTCTTGATATCCAATGCAAGCGAGAAGTTTCTGCGCTAAGTATTCAATTTTATCTTTAGCCTATAGGTCGCATTGCATCTGTTATACCGTACCAAGTTTCTCTTTTATACTGGAATGAATACATAGTGAGCCACTCCACCTCGTGTTTTCCCACATGGGGTTATGCTTTTTGATCTTTGTCTTATCCACCCGGTTTTTAGATGAAGACCACCATCTTTAGTTGCTTGTTTATTTTTCTTTCTATTTAGTATTTTTCTTTTTTGGTTGTCATTGGTTGTATAAAATAAAGTGGCTTGAACTGTTTTTAGGTATTTATACCTCATTACCGCCACATTATTCTATAACTTCCATAGACATGGTGTTATTAACGGTTTCGTGGAGTTTGTCTCCGCTTATACGAGGTTTTCACTTGCTTCTCCACAACGTCTTTGAAATTTACTCCGATATTGTTCCTTTACTTGAGAGCCGTTTCCAGAGCTAAGTCTTTTTCTTAAATTCTCATTTATTTTTGTCATTGAGGACAATGCCATGTTTAAGTGGGGGGTAGGAGACTTAGCCATGTTATGTTATAATTAAAAATTGAATGAAACGGCACATGATTGAAAAAATTGAATAAGTACCATATTATGTATCTCGTACTCTTAGAATTGTGAGTTCCTAACTAAGAATTGATAGGAAAGGAACCAAGTTTCATGAGTACGTGATCATTTTATATTTATGTTAAGTAAATTTAAGGATATTCATGCCCGTTTTTGCAAGTAGTTATTTATTATTCAATTACTCAATCGTGAATCGAGTATACCGCGCAAATCATAATAGCGAAGAAATTATGTGTACATTGCATAGGTGATTGGTTATGTGAACTTAGTATCAATATCTATCTGTGATGCATTCTTATCTTTTAGCCATTAAAGCGAGTAATAAGCTTGAGACGTACCGTGTTTTAGCAAAATGTTAGACACTTGGGCTTGTAGTAACATTACCAAAGTAGCCCCGCGCTTGTGGTAATATTCGATGCTATACATGATCTAAGATAAGGGGATACTCTAAAAATTTTTCTTCCTTGAGATTAGTAGTATTTGAAAAATATGAAAAGAATTGAAGAAATTCAACTTTTTAAGAGGCTTTGAGTAGTACTCGGTCTCCAAGTCCAAAATCCCTATAGATACGCTCTTGCTTATTGCTCTAGTGCTCTAACCATTGCGAGGCATAAGAAGTATGAATGCTGAGGTTGGTAGGTTGAGATTGCGAAGTTAGCATAAACTCTAATCTTGCCACATTTATATAAAACCAATGCACATGCACACATCACTTCGATTCATAGTAAGTAGTGAATAATGGATATCTTATGAGCATGACTAGTATGAGTTGTCTTGAGTTTCTTGTGTAAGTATGATTTGACCATAGAAAATGTTGTCTTGGGGAATGACTTATTGATGCTTTGTTCGGGACGATCAAAGTCTAAGTGGGGGGTAGTTGATGACGGTCAAATTATACCCGTAAATGTCATCAACATTATCCTTAAATCGAGATTAATAATGTATATTTCATATTAAATCACTCATTTATATTTATTATTTAATGTTAAGTGATTATTAATATGATATTTGGTATTTATTTGTTTTTATTATTAAAAGCCGATTTATTGTGCGATAAATGCTGATTTTGTAGATCACGACGAATCGAGAGGATAAATGTCATTCAATCAGTAAATCTCAAGATAATAGAGGAAGAAAATCGGAGCATTAAATGAAAGATTAATCAGATCAACACGCAAGCGTGCAGTGGGGAACAAGATAGACGAGAGAAACGTTTAACACGTGCAGAAAAAGGGCTCGGTCGACCGAGCCCTATCATTCGGTCGACCGAGTGTGTCGGTTCGGTCACTTATGGGATTTTTGCGTGTATATCTTCTAGATCCTCCCTAGGTCGTTACAACCTCTATATAAGCAGCAGCTACGAAATTTGTAAAAACACACCAACAAATCCCTTCATTCTTTCTTCAATCTTACAATTCATAATACAACTTTGATACAATGTAGAATAATTTGAGGGTTTCCAGCAATTTAAGGGCTGCAATATGTAAGCCTTTATTTTACGTTTCTTTCTTTTAAGTAATTAATCCCCCCAATTATGATTTATCGTTTGAGTTGATTATTCATAGCTAGATGATGTAGATCTAGGCTATGACGTTGGGAAGGTGGCGATACCTTGTCTATGAGGATCCCATAACCTACGTCATCTACTTAGTTTCTATCCATGAATCGCATTGTTTAATTAATGTGTATCTAAGTTAGTTTATATGAATGCTTTACGAATTCTTGTTTAATCCGTTGTGTATGATGAAACGGCGAGAGATGTATTCGGGGATGCAATGCGGGGAAAGGACCATTCGGTCGACCGAGTGTCTGTATTCGGTCGACCGAGTGTCTGTATTCGGTCGACCGAGCCCCCTGTTCATCCGTTAGATAGCCATGTCTTTATGGTTAGGTTAACTTAATAGAATTTATTATCTCAGTAGGTATGGCTATGGCTACGTTACTCGCTTAGTTTAATTAAAATGTGTAAAAAGGAAATACCAATATAAAACTCTTAGGTAGGCTTATGAATTGCTCTTCACGGACGTTCAGCGTTATCTAGGTAGGTTTATATTTGGGGATTGCTAGCACCTGATTATACATACGTCGTAGATTAGCATGAGACTATAACTTGGTAATTGCTAGTTGGACGAGAGCTTGAGTAATCGTTTAGGAAGTACGCCTAACCATAGGAATGTTGCCTAGACGAGGTGTACGGTTAATATCGGCATCCTTAGAGTCGTAAGCGTGTGAGTTATATGAGATGGAGGCACTTAAAAGGCGAAGTCACGTAACAATATCACGGTGATCTAGTGACTACCGGTGCTAAGTCAAGTTAAAGAGGATGACTCCCGTAGCCAATCTAAGATAGATACAAACGGATTGACGAGTTAATAAGTTCGGTTTATTATATAAATTATCTAGGTCCAAACGATAAAGACTATAATTGGGGAGGTTAATTACGTTGTGTTGAGTCGTGTCTTTACCTTTCTTGTCTTATGTTGGTCGTAGACCGCCTCATGTCCTTGACATGTTTAATTAATTGTTTGTATATAAGATGATCCACAATTGGTTCCCTGTGGGATCGACCTTGATTCACTATAGATGTACTACGATGGGCCTAGTCCTCTTGCTAGTATTGGTTTATGGTGGTCAAGTATATTATAACCTGATTGACCCCGATCAGGTAATCAATGCTGTGAAAAACTAAATCCAATAAAGAGAACTAATCATCCAACATCCAAATCCCAAAAGATCTCAAAAGAAGCTAAACCAAAAAGAAGGACAACATTGTTCAAACGTGAAACAACTGTTTTAAGAAAGAAACAACTAAAAGAACTAAGTCTTCAAAAGCTTCATCTCAAACTTCATCATCAAAGAACTCGTCAACCGTAGCAACCTGCTCGATCATCTTCTTTGGGGAAAGAGAAAGACAAACAAAGAGTAACGGGGTAAGTACATAAGTACTTAGTAACGCGTAGAAGATCGTATAACCATGTTCTCATAAAGAAATAAAAGCAACGCCGTCTTTTATTAATTCATTTCCGTTATTAACCCTAGCTAACTATCATATTATGTTCATAGCATAACATGAGGTTCCAAAGGTATCTAGCTTAGCTCAAGTTTGTTACATCATGAATAACAAGGGCACTACGCCTAGTAATATGATGTACTAGGACAACTGGGTGCAACCTACTTAGAGACACGCTCTAGTAGCCCCGGGAATATCTGAGTCCCGATGGTGTGATAACCGGCAGAATGTACCGGACGCTTTATCTAGCCAATCGATTGACCGGCGTGGGTACGATCTACTTTGTCTGGTCAGAGAACACATCGCGATATTGTACTATGCCTTACCAAGCATTGCATGATGGTTAATATTATTAATCTAGCACATATGTTTGATTAGATGTTTAACTAGCCCCCTAAGTGTTTTCAAGTAAGCTCCCTCACATCTCCTACTCTCTTTCCTAGACCACTAGACACGGACAAGGCCTAGCAATTACACAGACATCGACAAACTCTAGCTTATCGAAGCACAAGGCAAATCCAAAGCTTTCGACGGTCCCACACTTCATCTTTTCAGGGAAATCCATGTGGTGCCGGAACTAAACGCATCAAAAGCTAATTCAGAGCTTTGTCACGTAAGGTTATGCAGTAAATACGCTATTATGGAGCTTGAAACACATAACAAAGAAAAACAGCACTGAAACAGTCCCTGTCCGGACGGATAACTTTCTGTCCGTACGGACAGCTCTCCTTTCTGCCCTCAGTCCGATACTGAGAAATAGCCGTACGTATAAGCAACTCATCCGTACGGATGGACCCACACTCGGTCGACCGGATGGATAGGCTCGGTCAACCGAGCCTCTCTCTTGCACCTGTTACACGTTTTTCTTGTACCAAAGAAGATGAGCAGGTTGCTACGGTTGACGAGTTCTTTGATGATGAAGTTTGAGATGAAGCTTTTGAAGACTTAGTTCTTTTAGTTGTTTCTTTCTTAAAACAGTTGTTTCACGTTTGAACAATGTTGTCCTTCTTTTTGGTTTAGCTTCTTTTGAGATCTTTTGGGATTTGGATGTTGGATGATTAGTTCTCTTTATTGGATTTAGTTTTTCACAGCAGTGATTACCGTGTGTTCGATCTTTTGGTTTCCCTGAGTTGTTGAGTTGTTTTATCTTCCGCGTCGTTTGGTTCTGATGTATGACGTAAGGCTTACATATATTATTGAATTTATTTGATAATATATATGTCGAGCGCTCTTTCCGGATAAGGATTCGGTGCCCGGAAAATGGGCGTTACATCACGTGACCCCTCTCGTAAGAGAAGTTCCGATTCTAGAGATAGCTGCATAAATTTTAAGATGCGAGCCGGAAATTTACAGATGTTTTTATTCTAAAGTAAAGATAATATTGGTGAGTGGGTACATTCAAATCACATTTCTTGAATTCTATGCAAAGACCATATAAACATGTAAAATTAGGCGTTTTCCATTTTTATATTTATGGTTTATGGATGCTAGGATAGGGAGATGGACTATGCAATAAATATATTAGTTTTAGCATTTAGTATTGTTGGTGTAATATTGGTAAATGCCGTCTTTCTTGAATATATTAACTATATATTCCAGCATTTATTAGTGTCACATGGGACTTTCCCATATATATATAAATAAATTAAAAAATTCAATATGATTAGAAGTTATGAAAATAAAGTAAAGAGGACATCGAAGACACAAGGAGATATTGACGAGATTGATAAATTCTTTTTCTAAAATTCATCGGAGGCAACGCACCAGCCCGTAATGCCAAATAAAGTTTCAGCGGAGGCAACGCACCGGCCCGTAATGCCAAATAAAGTTTCAGCGGAGGCTAAAGTGACTTATTTTCAAGTACAAGAAGGATGAACATTTGAAGAGGGGATAAAGTCGGATCTTGTTTCCTTAACCTAGGAAAAGTCAGTTCTAGACTCAAAAATCGACTTTCACAAAGTCGGTTATGTTGTGATACACAAGTAGAATGGTGCACGAGTAGATTGAGAGTGATGCAAATAAAGGGTCTTTTGAATATGTGTACATGGCCTTGTCTTTGAGTGTCTCTACTGCAAAGACAAGTAGTAATTAACGTCGGGTGTTCGTAATATAGATATTAACGTAAAATGGTTACTGTACATGAATATGCGTTCTTATATGATAGGACGGCGTCGTCTTCCTGGCCGCCGACCGTCGCACTAAGGCGGTCAGAAGCCAAAGAGAGGGGACAACCCGACCTACGCCCTACCGATGTGGCCATGCCGAAAACGGGCTCTGGCTGTGAGCCCTTCATAAACACAAGGGTGAGGGGTCCGCATGAGGGTCTCCACCTAGAGCCTTGGGAGATTGTGGACTGACGATCGCGCCAACCAGCCGAGGATATGGGATGACCATCAGGGAATCCGCGCCGCTTGGTCTCTAATGTGACTCTAGCCGCCGCTGCAGATTTTATTGTACTATGTTCTTAGTTGTAGTTATGTTGAATGTAAGTCGGTCCATACCCTATAAATAAGGCTCCATGTATTATCCAGAAAGGGGTGAAATATATGAAAAACAGGGCAAAATTCTGCCTCTTTACTATCTCATTTACTTTCAGTACAACACCGCTAGAGCTCTTAAGCTCAACCAGGTACCACCACATTCATACGCAGCCCACAGCCAGATATCCACCACTAAACATCCGATGAACACCCTTGATAATTTCGATGTTATCATTATATAGGATACATAAGTATAAATCTTTTCGATTTTGAAACCGATGGACCAAGGGTAGATGAGGTATGTATGGCTAGAGCGTGCTAAGCTCACCTAGCCCAATCCTTTTTATGGAGAAATACTAGTCTAGTGAACGTGAGCCGTGTAAGGCACGGCGGGCCCAACATAAATCGTTACCAACGATAATATCAAAGAATAGATCCTCAACGTGAAATAAATCGCGTTAGTTTAAACCGTAACAAATTCAAAGCACAAGACAAAGAGAGCAACATAAACATATCACATTCACTGCAAGAAGTAGCTCTTTCTTAGAGACATGAAGATTGTGAATCACTTCTCTTCCAACCATATCAGGAGTTTTCACCTACAAAATAAACCACAATATGATGTATCGGAGAACAATGTCATAAAGTCGATCCCTTTAGTTTCGACTTTACATAATGAAACATTATAGAAAAACAATAAACGGACTATAACTACACAGTCAAATCTCCCGGGACACCTTAGCTTCCAGATCATTAATATGCTTGAAAATATGTTTCACTCATTTTCTTTACGACATTTCTCTTTCTCATCATTAATGGATACGTCATTGATATCGTGTTCATTCATTTGGTGAAGAAAAAAAATACGTGTCAATCAGTCTGAAAAATATAAAAAGTGATTTGGTATTCCAACGTCAATTTTAGTATCGCTCGTACTCCAAACGGCCGTCGGTTCCACCGACGTTATGTTGTTCAAAATAATAAAAATATTTAATGTGGTATCCACGTGGCCACATGTGGGCACACCTTCTTGACGCAGATATTTGTTTGGCAATATTTTGTTGTTGTTGTATTTTATAGCTAAACTTGACCCATCTTCCATTGTACACTACACAGTAGAACTTCAAATCCGTCGGTCTTTCCTTTTTTTGCCTTTTCTGCACAAACTACCAACGGTACACGTTTGATTAAAAAAAAGTACATGTGTCGATGTATTTTATAGCTAAACTTGGCTCATCTTCCATCGTACAATACACAGTAGAACTTCAAATCCATCGGTCTTTTCTTTTTTTCCCTTTTCTGCACAAACTACAAACGGTACACGTTTGATAAAGAAAAAAAAAAGTACACATGTTGATTTATTTCATAGCTAAACTTGGCTCATCTTCCATCGTACACTACACAGTAGAATTTCAAATCCGTCGGTCTTTCTTTTTTTTCCCTTTTCTGCACAAACTACTAATGGTACACGTTTGATAAAGAAAAAAAAGTACGCGTGTTGATGTATTTTATAGCTAAACTTGGCCCATCTTCCATCGTAAACTATACAGTAGAACTTCAAATCCGTCTTCTTTTCTTCTTCTTTTTTCCATATTCTGCATAAACTACTGATGGCACACGTTTGATAAAATTAAAATAAAAAAATAAAAAACCCACAAAAGGTGGAAAAAAAAATGTACACGTGTCAATTAAGGAGGGTGCCACGTGGCTTCTGGGGGGCTCACTTCCTTAGCTTCTTATAGATATGAGATTTAAAAGAGACTTTGTGTTTGGTGTTTAAGGGCATAGCGAGCGCCCTCGCTTGGCGACCGGACCTAGCAGTAGACGGGCGGGCCGTGCCTGAATCCAGACCGGGCCCGACTCTTCGTCTTTGAGTCGCTTCCTCTTAGCGATCCGGAAGATCTGACTTGTCCTGGACTGGACAAATACGTGGAGATGGATTGTTCTAGGAGTCTCAATCGATCTTTTCTAGGCACGCCACACATGAAGACATTTTCATTGATAGATACGAGCCCCCCCTTGAAAAATGCTTAAGGGTTAAGTTACTACTTGCTTCCGTGGAAGATGTCGACTTTGTACCGCACAGAGATCAAAATCCGGAGCGATAAGAACGGAAGGTTTGGTGTGGCCACAGCTACAACTACTGAGGCTTCAAAAGGCTTAGATTATAGAGGTGCTTTTGAAATCCTTTTTGTAAGTGGTATAATAATAAGGAGAGGCGCAAGCCTTGAAAGCCTTTGGTCCTTCGGTAGAGTAAGCATCCCTTCAACCAAGAAAATATTTGGAACCCTTCCCTTATTCCTTTAATTTAATGATTCCATTCTGTATTTGGCCCGGCCCAACATTACATTTTACTCAGCCTAGTCAATTAATTTATTATATTGAATCAAACACAACAACCAATTTTACTCAGATTAATTCATTAATCAATTTTACGAGTAAAACTTCTTTTTGTTAAATTCTAAATTTATGTTTAGAAAAAATTGCGCCGTAAAATAACATTTTTAGGATGAAATGTTATAATCGCACACACTTTCATAACAATTACAAGGATCAAATGTTCAATACTGTAATCCCCCACATTGAAAATATCAAGAAAAAGGAAAGAATTTTGGAGATAAGAAGAAAAAGCAAATATTTAAAATACTTAATAGGCTAACAAGGAAACAAACAAGAGATGCTTCACTGCGTCTCAATCCATTTTTTGATGGCGGTCGTGGTGGTGGCGGCGGCGGAGGCGGTGGTGAAGACGGAGACGATGGTGGAGATGGTTCCGGAGGCGGAGATGGAGTGACGGCGGAGAGAAAGATGCTGCATAAAACATAAATGATAATAATAAATCAAAATTAGGAGAAAAAATATAATGAGTCTTTATTTACATCTCATCACGGTACTTATCATACGTCACATCGAATCGACGTTTGAAAAGTCGAATCTTAACCCAAGAACCGAATTTTCAAAGGGCCTCGAATCTTAAGCCAAGAATGGAATTTTTGAAGGGCCAACGTCACACTCGACCTTAATTTGCATAGTTGATTCTTGGCTTATAATATTCGTCTTCTCGAAGGTCATCTCGATGTGGTGCATATATAGTAAGTGTGGTGTCTCATTAAAATTACGGTGATGAGTTTTACCTATAAGTTCACTTGCAGGAGAAACACCTGGAGATGGAATTTTCACTGGAACACCAAGTTCTGCAAAAAGGTTGAAATGGGGGATTTTGAAAACGATGTGCATTACATATTTCTTTTAAATGCTATATTTTTATCATCGTTGATTATAGTAGGTCGTACCTCAATCAATAATTCTTGGGAGCATTTATTTGCATCATACTTATTATACTCGTGTACCACTCTATAATCTACATGTACACTTATTGTGGGACAACGGTAGTACTTTTAAGTGATCTCTCCGTTGGGATGAGAATCGAAGGTACAACAAAATCTTTTCTACCGTACAGCAAAAAAAACATGTATGGTGAAGAGATTTATAATTCTGTGAAAATACATGCTGTTTTTACTTGAACCATACTCATTCTATTCGTGCATCATTTTACCTTTACACCTTAGTATAACCGACTTTATGAAAGTCGGTTTTAAAGTCAAGAACCGGCTTCTCATAGATTCTGTGGCCAAGAACAAACTTCTCGTAGGTTCTAGAGCCAAAAACAAACTTCTCGTAACGTTCTGGAGCAAGAACGATTTTCCCAAAATCGATGCTCACAATGCACCTACGGAAAGTCGGTTCTTAGCTCCATAACCGATTTTCACAAGGTTGGTTCTACCGTGATGCCAGGGACGGAACCAAGAATTGGTGGTCGGGTGTGCTAATAGACTATTTTTATATGCTCGGGTGGTGGGTTAAAACAACTAACGTGTCGCACTAATTTATATAAGGTTTATTGTGTACCGAAAATAAAAATCGGATGGGCTGCGCCCACCCTAGCCAGGGGCTGGGTCCGTCCTTGCGTGATGCACAAGATAGAGTGGTGCACGAGTAGGATGAATGTAGTGCAAATAATAGCCCCAAAATATTTTGTGTCAATGTATTGTGAAAGTAGATAAAAAAAACCGAAATATGATAAATTCATGCTATTTGATACGATCTTTCTAAGATCAATATTCTTTTTCGATGGTTATACTATAAAATATCTCTGAGCATTGTTACTTGTATCACACTGAATCTACCATGACACCACACTTTATATATAAAATTCTACCTTTGTAAATTCGAATCTTTATATTCTACTTTTCAAATATCGAATTTCACCGAATTTAAGTTGATTTCCTTCATTTATAGGAAGAAAAAAAGGAATTGAAAAAAAAGTTGAAGAAAAAAGAAAAAATGTAAATTACCTGCACAAAGACTGACAGGTCGAGTACTAACTTTACAAACATGAGGCAACTTAATTACTTTTTTCAAATTAATCTCAAGTCCAGTGGCTCCAGGGTTCCCAATCAACTGGCACAGACAAATGGGTTGGCTCTCCACCAACCCAGCCAATTCCGGACAACACAATTTGTCCGGTTTCGTCAGTTTGCTTCCGGCTATTATGTAGCTCAAGCAATCTGAGATGTTGATCAGTGCATTCATACAGTCCAGTCCTCCTCGACTGGGTGCTGTCGCACCTGACGGCACTGTCGGTGCACCGGCCGGTGGCGACTGTCCGTTTGATGGAAGGGAGAGGAGGAGGAGGAGGGTGGTGGCTATGAAGATCCATGTGGTGGTGGCTGCCATTGTTATTTATGTGATAGATTTTGGGGTATCAAATTTTTTTTTTTTTTTTTTTTTTTTTTTTTTTTGAGGTGTTTGGTGTGGTTGAGATATTTAAAGTGTGATTTATTGAAAGATGGTGACTAGGTAGCTATATATATATATATATATCTAATATATGGAAGAGTCAATTTAACCCAATTATCCGATGACAAAATTATAGAACTATCAAAGATTCGATCATAAGATCAATTAGCGGATATCCTTACCAAAGGTTTATCACATCAAGTGTTCTCAAAGTTCTTAGACAAGTTGGGCATGTGCGACATCTATGCACCAACTTGAGGAGGATGTTTGAGGAGTGAGCCTCACATCAAGTGTTCTCAAAGTTAGATTCAAACTGTGTGGTCCAGAATGAGCCACGTAGGCCCACTCCTCAAACATCCTCCTCATATAAGACTAACCCCAACTTGAGGGGATGTTGAAAGTCAAAGATTTGCCAAATTTAATAAGCACGCTTGTTTTTCTTAGTCAAATATTTGTACATGTAGCTACACCTAAAGCTGAATCTATGTGTGAATGCATATCACCAATGTGTCCTAGCCTTTTCTTATACATGCAATGTAATCCCTCAATGAGAAATACAATGAAATATGAATCAGTGTGAAATTTGCAAATCAGGCAACTGTAGCGTGTAATATTTATTTTCAGGTGTGACAGTTTCTGATATTTTTTTTCAGGTAAATCGTCCAAATTTGGAGGAAACCGTCCAAATTGAGTCAAAACCGTCCATTTTGGACGACTACCGTCCATTTTGGCCCAATACACTGAATTCGTCCAATTTAGAAGGTTTAAAGGAGACGCACCGTCCAATTTGGACGGTATGTCTCCTTTTCTATTTTTCCCTTCATCTTCCTTCTTCCTTCTCTCGTTTCTTCATCATCTTCATCAATCACTCTTCCTCTTTCATTCATCCCTCCAAATTCACCTCCAAATCTTTACCAATCCCTTTCTCGCCTATCTTCAATCTCATTAGCTAGAGCCCATCACATCAAAACCCCTAATAAAACACCTCCACATCTCACCACCACCCCTCTTCAACCACATAGCTATGGTGGCTACTCAATTTCACTCAAATTTGGCAACCCACCTCAAGCAATTCGGTTCATTATGGACACGGCCCAGTGATTTTGTTTGGTTCCCTTGTACAAGAAAATATCTTTGTAATAAATGTTCGATTCGGTGATTTCATCATATATTCCCAAGAAATCATCTTCTCGTAAAGATTGTAGGTCGTTTGAATCCGAAGTGTGGGTGGATTCACAAGAAATTGGACGAATTCAGTGTTGAAGATTTGGACTTGCCCAATACCGTCCAAATTGGACGGTGGGTCTCCATTAAACCGTCCAAATTGGACGAATTCAGTGTATTGGGCCAAAATGGACGGCAGTCGTCCAAAATGGACGGTTTTGACTCAATTTGGACGGTTTTCTTCAAATTTGGACGATTTACCTGAAAAAAAATATCAAAACCTGTCACACCTGAAAATAAATATTACATGCTACAGTTGCCTGATTTGCAAATTTCACTGAATCAGTTTCTTCTTCTCATTTTAGTTTTCATGGTACCGGAGCCGACATGGTTCCAATGGAAAGAAAACCATCACTGCCCAAACTGATTCTCATCCATTGATAGTGTTAGGAAACCATTCTCAGTCAAAAAAATAAAATTAAAAAAAAAATTTTTTAATTAAGGAAACAACTTACTGCTCGATCTTCTTAGCTAAAATCACCCAAATCCAGTTAACCCATTACCAAAGCCTCCGCCTTCAAAATTAGTATACCAACGCCCCTCTCTCAGTTGTCGGAAAAAAAACTGCTTAATAATTGCAATATAGTCTTTAAACTTTTAAAATCTTACAAACAACTCATGCCCTTACCGGCGCCGGAAAAATTGGGACACTTGCATTAGAATGAAGAGGTGCGATTGAAACAGGTAGGATCTGAAGGAGAAAAAAAATGCATATGTGGAAGACGAGTATAAACATTTTATGCATTTTATATATATATATTTATCATTGGCCACTTCTGTGAATGAAAGGCTAGTGGTATTGCACAGCCGTGAGTGTTCGTCGGAAAGAATGGCGGCCATCATTGACAATATCCGAAGATGAAAATGTTTTTCTTGTGAGTCTCGAACGTGTAAAAGCTAGTGTTACGGAATCATTGCCCTTTGACAACATGATTTCATAATGTTGTGAAGAGTTGCGGTTTATGGAGGTGTATTAAGGGTCTGATTGAAAATAAAAATTCAATTCAATGAAACTAGGAAGAAAAGAAGATCCAATATCTTTGAATTCATTTCGGAATCTCTGGCCTTTTAACCTATCCGGTAATAGTTAGGTTTATTAATGTAAAAATGGTGGTAGGAGGAGGAGGTGGTGGCAGATCGGTAGTGTAGGCTGTGTAGCAATGGATGGGAAGATGATGAGAAAATTGTAATTTTTATAAGATAATGGATGTTTTTGTCATTAAAAAAATGGAAATTGTAAAAAGAATTTGGATATTATAGAATTCAATTTTACAAGTGTTAGATGTAATATCGTCGGATCAATTATGGATTGACCCGATTGCGCAGCGGAAGGCATCAGATCTAGATCTAAACGAAACAAAATACATAAATAAAAGATCTAAACCTACAAGGGGGTTTAGGAGCCTACCCTTTTATGGTGCTTAACTCCAAGAACGATAGATCTCCAAGAACACGTATTTTGAGAAGCCACAGCCTTCCAACGTGTGTCTCCCAGCAACACCAGGTGGATGGTGTTTCCCGCCGCCGGACCTCCTTGATATGCTACCGGAAAAATCCCGAAGATTTTTCCAACTCGAACCCTAAGAATAGAGGCCGAAATTTTCAGCCAATTTCTCTTGTGAATAGTGACATGAATAGTGTGTTTCAAAAGGCTTGGAAGAACTCTCTTTATATAGGAGAGTAAAACTTAACCTCCAAGGATTAAATAATTAAGAGATAATTATTACATTAATCCTTTTTCCAAATAAAAGATAAATAAAATAATTATCCCAAACAAATTAGGATAAATCATATTATTATCTAATATTCCATGAATTATCATTTAACAAATAAAAGATAAATCACATGTCAAATAATTATCCAAGAAAACTAATTTCTTTCTAATTATTAACATTAAAATGGCGCCACCTTTTGATCAAAAAAAGGTTCACACGCATTTTCTATATTTGACCAATTTGGTCAAAAAGGTCAACACACCAATTTGGGCCGAGTCCACGAAAAATGTCTTTTCCGTGTATTTAATTATTTAGTCCAACTAAACAATTAATCCACATATCAATTAAATAGTCCAATCCAACTATTTAATTATAATTGAGGTGCAACGACGAGAAACCTATATGCTATGTTAGGAGCCACGTCGGGGACCATGGACCCATATTCAGTAGCTACAATAAATTAGATAAAATTATTCGTCAGACAGAATAATTATATCCAACCTATTAATTCCGGGATTACACCACCATAAACCCGAAACTGAACTCTATCGAATATAGATAACTTACACTCAATTTATGAGTCGAAAGCGTCCACTGATATAATCATTACATACGGATAAATCCTCCATAGACTGTTCACTTCGATTCGGGATATTTCCGTAAACCCTTCTCGAAACATATTATCCTTATTTACCATTAACCCCCTAGTGATCAATTAGTTCATATTCAATACAATATGAACTCGGCCGATCGATCAGTTTCTAGGGTCAACAAATAAGGAATCGTCTCTCTACTTCCCGAGGGAAGGAATGGATTCCATATCCGTGATAGCACGGACCACTCACTCATTCCGAGAATAGAGCCAACGAGAAGTGTTGGACCACATACTTCGAAGTGATCCTTACTAACACATCAAACTCTACCCTAGTCTAAACAAATCGTCCGTGATCACCTCAGATTAAGATTAATCCATATATGATCATCTTATGATTCGATAAGACTTCCCGATTACGGAATTATATCGAGAACTCAAATCAAATCGGTCCGCCCCTATATGATTATCATCATATATAAATGCCCCACTAGGTACCCTATTACCGACAGTCCGGATAAGATCGTCACACCTAAAGTGTTCTGGGCGCATCAATAGCAAATTAATCATAAGACCCGTACTCAGATTAATAAACGCTACGGACTAAGTTAATTTTAAGTATATCTCACAAACTCAATCCTCTTGTGTATAGCCATACACTGAGTTATGTGATTACATAAACGAGGTACTTAGGGTTTTCAGTAGTGTCTTAATTATAAGCATACATGCATATAATAAGATGAATTACTAATTCTGTCCTAAAACAATTATATAATTGTCTTTCGGGCACTACACCTTACAATCTCCCACTTGCACGAAAGGCAAGTGGATTAATTGTTTTAGAGCACACCCTTATTTATCTATATCTACAACATTCTCCCACTTGCTCAAAACAAGTGAGACGAATCCCTCAAATCCGTACCCTCCAAGCGCATCTTAGTAATTCATCCTTCCAAGCACGACCGGAGTGTGCCGCCGCAGGGTAGGTCAGTGACCCGGCGCGTACTCAGAATCCGAATACCATGTGACTTGGTACACTGATCAGGTAGGATGTCGGCTTGAGTCAATCTTTGGGATCGAAACATCGCCTTTCTATCTAATCCGGTGGTATGATTTCAATATGCCTTTGATTTAACACTGAGGACGAAATCGACTTAACGATCATCCTTAATCTGACCTAAAGTCAGAATTAGTGTCATCACTTATATTCTAGTTTGCACCTGAATATACTAGCATATTATTCCTCATTCTCCCGAAGATACTTGAGGATTCACTAAACATCCCATTTCGTATTCATCCTCGGTTTAGATAACCATTCCCGAGAGGTAGGGTAGACTACATCGTTGAATGTTGCATAATGCAAGAATATCTTAACCAGGTGAATGGGTGGGATTGCCAATGATCGATTCTCGCGGATTTGAGCGAATCAACTCCTTTAGAATGAATCCCGATGGCATGTCAGACTCTGACTTCAGATAACACACCCATGTTGTTTCTAATTGTTTCAGTGTTACCATTCACAAACACTAATCTACATACTACTTTACTAATATTGATGCCAAGTCTACAAAAGACTTATCAACATTCTGGTCAAGTCCACATATTAAAATGTATGACCTAGAGGTTTGCTTTAATCCCCGAAGGATATAAGCTATGGCAGGCATCCTGCCAAAGGTTCTTTCTGAATAAATTAAGATACCGTTAGTCTTGCAAAAAAGTATTAGGGAATCACCCCTATTTTCTGCATTTTAACGAATCCATTATTTGTTCTTAGCTAAAACCCTTCGTTCGAATGAATTCGATTCCGTTGTTCGGCAAGGAAGTCTTCGGGAATCACCCCTATTTCTTGCTTTCTCGACGAAATCAAGCAAGACCGAGTGGTGAGAGAGATCACGGTCCGGTTAACTCTCTACCTTTTCGGGAATCACCCCTAAATTACTCGCCTTTACCGTGAAAGTTAAACTTTCCTATTCATTCTACTCTTCTTCATGTAGTTCCAATTACTCCCACCGGGCCCGAGATACTCGGTGGTTCTACAAGAGTTTCAACGTAATTGGAGTATCATACTCCATTCACGTGGTTATGGCTTTTAAACCAACCTCTATGATCGGGATCCTACAACCCACAAAGGATTATAGGTCATCAATCGCCCTATAGACCGTAAGGTCCCGCAATGGGTAATGGACAAACCATACTCCCACCGCATTTTGGGTGGATCGATATACCGATCTAGTTTAGTAGTTTTTATTAGTGTTGTCACCAACTGCCGGTGTTGGATGTGGACTGAACAAATCAGTTAGTAACATCTTGAGTACATATACTTCAAGATCCAAGGTTGTTATTTATAGACTCTATCAGACCGAGTTAGATAGTATAACCGTCATTCTCTGATTTTCCGAGTTTCATAACCAACCTTTACTCAATGCATTAAGATATTTCACGTCCTGAACGTGTACGCAAAATTTCCAGTCCTACCTTCAAGCACTCGGTGCTAAATGCCTCTATTTACGGAAGTGGGGTGAACCGAATTCACTCCTTATCCACAAATGCGTAGGCATCTTTTAGGTAGACTTCTCGGTTTTTCAATACAACCGTTATTTTGCAACCAATATCTTAAATGAGTTCGAGCCGTATCGTAGCACATCAATAACTATTTAAGGCAAATTTATGGTGTATCCCTTAGTGAAAACATTCCACCGGGAGGCGGTGCCGAGCATCGTCCCGAAGACTACGCGATAACCTATTCCCGAGTATGGAATACTCTATCTCTCGGTGAAATCGAGAGATTTCCTCCAAATATTTTGGATAAACTTATTGGAGTTTCGAGTAGTTGTCGACCGGATGTCACTACTTGAAAAAACTCCCACTAGCTTGTACCTTTCATACGACCCCGAAGGTCAATATGAACAAGCTATGTAACTTCTTTGAATCTATTACCCTTTCCCGATTGAAAGGAAACTTAGGCATTGTTCCTTTGAGACAATGGTTCCTTTGACTGGGAGATAGGAATCACCCTAAGCCAGTCTACAGATCTTATCGTTGGGGAATATGCACTAATTAATAGTATATAAAGAAGTGTTTATCTAAATACGGAAACCATTTGCGTTTATATAGTTTTAAGATGCGTTACTAATACCTTTTCAGCAATGCTTAGTGGTTCTGACTTTATCAAACAAAAGTACGAGTCTTGGATTCGCCTACGAATGTTATATTCATCGTCAATAAGACAAACAAATTACCCTATTGAAAATGAATACGCTCGTTCCAACGAATCCGAAAACGAGAAAATTAATTTTTCGTGATACTCAAGA
The DNA here is from genome assembly GCA_036785695.1 of Gentiana straminea. Classification (NCBI taxonomy): domain Eukaryota; kingdom Viridiplantae; phylum Streptophyta; class Magnoliopsida; order Gentianales; family Gentianaceae; genus Gentiana; species Gentiana straminea. The sequence continues at coordinate 113,357 of JAVUPR010000004.1, forward strand.
ATTGAATCCAAGATTCATTTCCTTGTATCACTCCCACTAGTCTATCTGAAATAACTGCCCGTTGTCTATTTTATTTATCGTTTAATGCAAAGCTACGTAGTTCTTCCAAAGAACTTAGCTTTTGAGAAAATTTAAGGATGCATTGGTCGGTTGATCCGAAATCACTTTCCTTATCTCCTAATTTCCAATTAATTTTCCGGTTTAGCCTTAAAACTACTTAGTTTAGATGACTAACACGTATAAACATTCTTTCCCATTCTCGACTTTCCTTAGATGGAAACAGTCTTGAACTAGCAGTTCGTGTGAGTAGACACTACTCTTGAACTGTGGGACGTTCAGTGTTACTTGCTTGGACTATCGGTTTTTCTAATCGTCAAATTATAAGACCAAAGCTCCGACTAGTTTATCGGTTCCAAATACCGTCTAACTAGCAACACTTTGTATTTATGATTTTTCAAAGATCAGAAAATCCCCAGAACTAAGCTCCCACTAGTTTATCAGTTCCAAATACTGTCTAACTAGAAATGCTTTGTTCATGATGTTTCAACGATTATAAAATCTCCAGAACTAAGCTCCTACTAGTTTATCAGTTCCAAATACTGTCTAACTAGTAACGCTTTATTCTTGTTTTTCCAATAAATGGAGAAACTTCTGTGCAGTCTATTACACATTTCTAATAATTCAGAAAAACAACAAATCATAAGGCTAAGGCTCCCACTAGTTTATCGGTTCCAAATACCGTCTAACTAGCAACGCCTTATGTATATGATTTTCCAATTTTTCAATTTAGAAATTTGTTGTGTAATTACACTTTTAAAATTCACTAAATGAATTTTATCTGATAGTCCTATGTCATCTTTTGTAAACTAAGTATGGTCGTCTCTCGTTCAACACGAGTGACACCCGTGACACACCCGTACTATGTCACTTAAGTTTTTAAAGGCTCAAGAGAAAAATTTCTTCCGAAAAGTTAATCGCATTTATTGATAATTACAACGTACTTGTTACTTTCCACATTTTTATTGAAGTCCTATTACTAACGAGTTTAGTAACCTAGAGGTTTAGTTGTAAATAAAATGACGAAAGTTAAATTCAAAAATAAATTTTCACTACTAGATTTATATTTTAGGAATAATAAACTATAAAGTCTATTCTACCATTCCAAGGATTTAATCTCACACCCTCGGTGCCGCCGCGCAGGTCGGTCAAAGAGGCGATGATTAAACCGAGACAATCTCTCTCAATGATTAATCTTCGAGAATCAAACATCTCACGGGAATCGACATCCCGGACCTTAATCACCGATTACCTTCCTTTTCTAGCCTAGATATTTCGAAAATATCCATAAAGAGTGTGACCTACTATATCGATCTCAAAGTACGCCCCGAGTATGCCGCCGCAGGGTCGGTCAGTGACTCAACGAGTACCCGAAATCCTATCCTTTCGGAAACCAAGCCTTGAATTTTGATAGGGGTGAACACCACCCGCAGGGGTCCGGAATCAAAGCGGCTCGAGGCGTCACCCTTCTCTCACGTGCTTGCATCTATAGTAGAGGCCGTGGGGTTGGCTGTCGCCTTCCCCGCTCCCACTCAATATTTTGAAAAAATGGTGGGTTTACTAATTACGGTTGCGGTCTTGACAATAAGAAACAATAAATCGAAGTACTCCGAATAGGGTCGGTTATGTAGGCAAGCCTACGCCGTCTTATTCGTTGGAACATATGTGACGGTTCAGCCAATCCGGCAAGAGAAGCCCCGTTTAGCCCGAAGGCTTATCGGCTATGCTAAGTCCCGTCGAACCGCCGTAACGTACATCACACGTGGAGGGAGTCGATTGAGCCGAAGCTCGGTTGAACTCGCCCAACCATGGTTAGACCATTTCCGAACCCATGTACTAAGATTCTCCGATTTCTAAGTTGTCACCCAAAGCGTAATCTCGTTTTTGTTTAAGGTGGGTTCACTGAGAAGCCATCACCGAAAAAGCTCAACGATTTATCCAAGTGGGATTCACCGAGAATCCATCACTAAAATCGTAAACGATTGACATAAACCCGGGTCCTCGGTTTTTATAATTAGCTACTTATTATTTAACTACCACATATTAAATTAATAAGCATTCATACTAATTATTCGAGTTATACATGCCTAATTTATTCGAAATAAACTAGCTACATGTATGCATTGGAGTGGAATCATGATATGATGCATGTCATGGTAATTTTCCGGTTATATCATACAATTTTCGATCATACACGAAAAAATAACGGAAAAAATAAACACCGAGATGGATCGTTGGTACCCCCGTATCTAACCTATTAAAAAAAAAACACAAACCCTAATTAGGGTTTACTATTTTCTAATCTGCTGCTTCTGCGTATTATCGAAGATCGGAAATCCAAACGAGACTTGATCGTCATGAAACTTTATGGATCTGTTCTTCACTCCGCCTACTTCAATCTGAACGGTTGGATCTTCGTTTCAATGGTCCAATTTTCTCCAACAATCCGCCGATCTAACTGCTGCATCTGTTAATAACTGCGGCGCAACAGTGTCTTCCTGGGGACGATCGGGCATCGAGACAAATCCCGATCGACCTTACATTTTTAGAGCTTGTTCATAACTCCATGGTAGTCGATCTGAACGGTCGGATCTGCGTTTCAACGGTCCAATCTCTTCCAGAAATTCGACGAACTCACAGCTAGGGTTTTAATGCCTGCTGTGCTTTTCTGTTACAGCAGCAACTTTATAGCAGAGATCAGACATCGAGATCGACTCCGATCGTCACGAAATTTTGAGGGCATGTTCTTCAACTTTTATTCTTCATTCTGACCGGAGGGATTGTCGTTTCAACGGCTCAAACACCGGGAAAAAATAAAAAACGGAACAGCAATAAAACAGATCTACTTCTAGGAAATTAAAATTACAAAATTTCCTATACTCATATAAACGAATTTATATGAGTTTACAATAGATCTAACGAGTAAACAATACCAACCCCAATCCATCTCTTCAACCACAACAATCACAAGCATACAATCATGATTAAATTCGAATTTTACCAAAAAAACGAAATAAAACATCTAAAACATGTTTTTCCACTCCAAGATCTAAAATTCATATACTTTGATCGTTAGATCAAAGGCTCTGATACCACTTGTTAGATGTAATATCGTCGGATCAATTATGGATTGACCCGATTGCGCAGCGGAAGGCATCAGATCTAGATCTAAACGAAACAAAATACATAAATAAAAGATCTAAACCTACAAGGGGGTTTAGGAGCCTACCTTTTATGGTGCTTAACTCCAAGAACGATAGATCTCCAAGAACACGTATTTTGAGAAGCCACGCCTTCCAACGTGTGTCTCCCAAAGAACACCAGGTGGATGGTGTTTCCCGCCGCCGGACCTCCTTGATATGCTACCGGAAAAATCCCGAAGATTTTTCCAACTCGAACCCTAAGAATAGAGGCCGAAATTTTCAGCCAATTTCTCTTGTAAATAGTGACGTGAATAGTGTGTTTCAAAAGGCTTGGAAGAACTCTCTTTATATAGGAGAGTAAAACTTAACCTCCAAGGATTAAATAATTAAGAGATAATTATTACATTAATCCTTTTTCCAAATAAAAGATAAATAAAATAATTATCCCAAACAAATTAGGATAAATCATATTATTATCTAATATTCCATGAATTATCATTTAACAAATAAAAGATAAATCACATGTCAAATAATTAAACAAGAAAACTAATTTCTTTCTAATTATTAACATTAAAATGGCGCCACCTTTTGATCAAAAAAAGGTTCACACGCATTTTCTATATTTGACCAATTTGGTCAAAAAGGTCAACACACCAATTTGGGCCGAGTCCACGAAAAATGTCTTTTCCGTGTATTTAATTATTTAGTCCAACTAAACAAGTAATCCACATATCAATTAAATAGTCCAATCCAACTATTTAATTATAATTGAGGTGCAACGACGAGAAACCTATATGCTATGTTAGGAGCCACGTCGGGGACCATGGACCCATATTCAGTAGCTACAATAAATTAGATAAAATTATTCGTCGACGTAATAATTATATCCAACCTATTAATTCCGGGATTACACCACCATAAACCCGAAACTGAACTCTATCGAATATAGATAACTTACACTCAATTTATGAGTCGAAAGCGTCCACTGATATAATCATTACATACGGATAAATCCTCCATAGATCGTTCACTTCGATTCGGGATATTTCCGTAAACCCTTCTCGAAACATATTATCCTTATTTACCATTAACCCCCTAGTGATCAATTAGTTCATATTCAATACAATATGAACTCGGCCAATCGATCGTTTTAGTGGTCAACAAATAAGGAATCGTCTCTCTACTTCCCGAGGGAAGGAATGGATTCCATATCGTGATAGCACGGACCACTCACTCATTCCGAATAGAGCCAACGAGAAGTGTTGGACCACATACTTCGAAGTGATCCTTACTAACACATCAAACTCTACCCTAGTCTAAGCAATGTTCTACGTGATCACCTCAACATTAAGATTAATCCATATATGATCATCTTATGATTCGATAAGACTTCCCGATTACGGAATTATATCGAGAACTCAAATCAAATCGGTCCAAACCTCTATATGATTATCATCATATATAAATGCCCCACTAGGTACCTATTACCGACAAGTCCGGATAAGACTGTCACACCTAAAGTGTTCGGGCGCATCAATAGCAAATTAATCATGAGACCCGTACTCGATTAATAAACGCTACGGACTAAGTTAATTTTAAGTACATCTCACAAACTCAATCCTCTTGTGTATAGCCATACACCGAGTTATGTGATTACATAAACGAGGTACTTAGTGGTTTTCGTAGTGTCTTAATTATAAGCATACATGCATATAATAAGATGAATTACTAATTCTGTCCTAAAACAATTATATAATTGTCTTTCGGGCACTACACCTTACAACAAGATGTGGTGTAATGAGTAGTATCATCACTTAACAATTTAACGTGTGGTGCCTTAAGTAAATACTCGTTTTTTATATTGTTGTGGTGCCTCAAGTAGGTAAAGTGTGGTGCCTTTAAAGGCACTCATTTGCAATTATTACATCTGGTGACCACACTTATTGCCAGCAGTCTACAGCTCATCAGAAATGTCTAAAATACGTATATACTATATTGGGGAAATTACCCTTAAGAGCCGTTTCCCAACTTTTCTTGCGTCCATAGGCTTTTCAAAAAGAGGTTTTAAGAAAAAAAAATTGAGAAAAAAATACATAACGACATAAATGCCCCTTGTTTATACAACTAATCCATCCCATTCTTCATCCTTTTTCCCGGTCATTTTTTCATCCTTCTACCAGGTCGCTCCTAATCTTCACCACCGTCTTCTTTGCCGCCGGTTATTTGCTATGTACATTGTTGAAGTATTAAGTTGTCAATCCTATTAAAGCCTAGGGACTGTTTTGTTATTATCTGTTTGTGATGATCTTATCTAGATTGTATTGTGTAAGAGCAACACTAGTGGGGAGCTTCTAGACAATTTTTGTTTACATATTGATGATACGGGGGTTCACGCCTCCACGTGGAATTATTTGATTGATCCATCTGGCATTTGAAAGAGTCTGGGCCAGCTATCCGCATCGGGTCGATACGATACGCACCAGCGAAGACCACAGCTCAAGTAAGATCCACCAAGGGTCTGGACTCGAACGACCACGTCGATCTTCTTCGAGTCGATGTCATACACATTAGCCTGTCCTCCTGGGCCCACATCCCACGGGTAACTTGGGCAAGGAGGCAAGGCCCATTTAAGGGTATTTATGTCAATAGACCCACCGCCCTTAATTTAAAGAGTAAGAAGGACATGTGCCTATAAATACATAGCTCCAGGAACTACGTAAGGCTTGATTCCCGGACTTTCGACAGATACGTAGGCAATCCAAGATACATTCTTGGACTCACCATAATACACCAAAAATACCACCTTTTATTCATATTTAGCCATCTCGATCTCTTACAGCTCATCCTTAGATTACGCGTGGCCTCAATTCACTGGTGGTGCGTTATTTAGCATCATCATTTGGCGCTAGAAGGAGGGCCATCTACCGGTGAGTTGGTAAAGAGATTGCAATGGTGCCGCCAAGAAGGAAGAAACCGACGAACAAGAAGAACATGCAGATCGAAAAGCGCACGGATATAGATCCAAAGCAGGGTTCCATCTCGATTCAAGAAGTCCCCACCGGATCTAGACCCGCGGTTGCGCATCCACCAGTGCCTCGCCTTCCACCACACCGCAAGACATGGCGACCACTTAGCATCTTTGGATGAGCACGCCTTGAAGAGGGTGGTAGCCTCGGCATTCATAGGTAGGGAATCCGCAATCCCCCCGAAGAACACGCTAGACCCTCCAGGTCGTAAGGAGATTGATAATGCTAAGCGGGAAGAGGCCGGCCGAGCCTCAAGAAGAGTGTGAGGAAGGCGCGATTGAAATCGCCGTGACTAACGCCCGCAAACGTCCCGAACAAGAAAAGCTTCGCCGTGTGTCGAGGATAGCATCCGAAACGAGTTCAACCGCATTGTGGGGAAAGATCAACCCACCGAATGGCTTGAGTCGCCATTTAGTCCCGAAATCGAGATATATACGATGCCCGAATCCTTTAAGCCGCCCAAGATGGAGCCCTATGACGGTACTACGGACCCGAGGACCATCTATATCGATACATATCTCTCGATGAGGTTGAGAAACGCCAATGACGCCATGAAGTGTCGAGCTTTCGATACGTTGCTCACGGTGTCGAGCTCGGGAGTGGTTTCACAAGCTACGTCCCGGGTCGATCTCTAGCTTTTTACAGTTGGGACAAAAATTCCGAGACGCTTTCATTGGGAACAAGAAGTTCCACCTTAGCGCTACGCACCTCATGAATATCAAGCAAGACAAAGCGGGAATCTACTATCGACTTCACGAGACGTTTCAACCTGAAGCCATGAAAGTGCATAATGCCGTGATGCACCGCAAGTTAATGCCTTTGTGGGAGGTCCGCGGAATATGAAGCCGTATGATAAGCTATCCAAGAAAATGCCGAATGATATGGATGAATGTGTGAACATAGTCCATAGATTCTGCCAAGGTGAAGAGGCAAGTGCGTCCGCACACCATTTCACTTGGCCTCAGCTCGAGGAACGACTCCCGAAGCCAGACCAAGGGTCAGCCTAGGGGTCGGAACGAAGAAAGCAAGTCCAACGTCTTTGATCGACTGACAGCTCCAATATCGGATCGGTTGGGAAAGAAAGGAAATTTGAAAGACCGAGATTTTATACCTCTCAACCGATCTCGGGGGGAGGTATTGGCAATCATGATCAAGAAGAACATCGCTCGGACACCTAAGCCGATGTCCAAAGATCCAGAGAAAAGAAAAATACTCACAAGTATTGTGACTATCACGTAGATGTGGGGCACGACACGGAGGAATGCTTTGATTTGAAGAGGATATCGACGCCTGTATCCAAGAGGGTCGATTGGATGAAGTTGTGGACAGGTCAGAAAAAGACGAGCCAAAGGGCCGTCGGGAGTACAAGAGAAAGAGCTACAACGGAAAGAAAGATCGGTCTCCACGTCGAGATAATCGGAATCGGCGAGAAAGGTCATCTGACCCAACATACAGAGACAATCGCCGAGATGACCCTCGAGAAGTTCAGAACCGAGATCCCCATCGAGATAACCGTGCCGGATATGACGTTAACACAATCGTTGCAGAGCATGAGTCAGATCGGCCTCGATCAAGTCGACATTCGTCAGACAGATCGAGAGAGTCAAAAAGGATCAGGTTTACCACGGAGGTGGGTTACGGGCCTAAGGACGATGTTCCGAGTTCCCACAACCATAGTGAGGGTTAGTGATCGAAGCGGTAATAAGCGAGAGGACGAGTAAAAAGTGGTTTGTGTGGACAAGTGGAAGCGCCGTTAACATCCTTTATTATTCAAAGCATTTAAGGCCATGAGGTTGAAAGATGAAGACATTATTCCGTTATCCACCCCTTTATTTGGTTTTACTGGACAGGCCATCCACCCTGTCGGGTCGATCAATTTGTTAACGACGGTGGGAGACGGAGAAAAGGGTCGGACGATGGAAATGGCCTATGTCGTAGTTAAGGCCCCTTCGGGGTATAACGCGATATTGGGCCGACCGGCTCTATATGATCTCAGAGCATTTATCTCGACCTTCCACAACAGCATGAAGTTTCCAACCTGGTACGGTACCCATGAAGTCAAGGGAGACGTTGAGGTAGCCCGGAACTGTAGTCTGGTTACGATCAAAGGAAAAGGGGTTCAAGGTGTATTGGTTGAGGAGTTGATACCGAAGAAGAGGAAGATCGGAGCCGGGTTTCGCCGACCCGACCGAAGAAGTTCGAGTTTGGAGAGAGGAAGAAGGTCAAGGGATCCAGATCGGGAAGTGGATGCCACACCCCGACATGAGAGCCTTGGTCGACCTCCTAGTCGAGTTTCGAGACGTTTTTGCGTGGAAGGCAGATGACATGCCTGGCCTATCGGCGGATATAGCAGTGCACCAACTTAACGTCGATCCCAAAAGGAGGCCGATACGGCAAAAGAAGAGAAATCTTGCCCCCGAGAGAAAAGAAGCAGTAAGAAAAGAAGTCGACAAGTTGCTAGTTGCTGGAATCGTGAGAGAGGTATTTTACCCGGATTGGTTGGCCAATCCAAAGATTAGTTAAGAAGCCAGATCAAAGCTGGCGAATGTGTGTCGACTTCACAGATCTTAACAAGGCATGTCCCAAGGATTCTTACCCGCTACCGAAGATCGACCAGTTAGTCGACTCGACACTGGGCTTCTAGGTATTCGGGTTCCTCGATGCGTACAGGGGTTATTATCAGATCTTTATGGACCCACAGGACTCAGAAAAAACCGCTTTTATCACAGAATTTGGCACGTTTTGCTTCGTTACGATGCCGTTTGGGCTTAAGAATGCAGGGGCTACTTATCAACGGGCCGTCAACAAAATTTTCAAGAGACAGATAGGTCGGAATATGGAGGTTTATGTGGATGATTTATTGATCAAGAGCAAGTCCTTAGGACGCTTTCTTGTCGATGTGAGAGAAGTTTTCGAGGTATCATGCGGACGGCAAAAATGAAGCTCAACCCAAAGAAGTGCACATTCGGAGTCCGATCGTGGAAGTTTCGGGATACATGATATCGAGAGATGGGATCGAGCTAACCCGATAAAATCGAGGCTCTCAAAAGCATGCCCACACCTCGGAATGTCAAAGAGGTGCAAAGGTTGACAGTCGGATGGCGGCTCTCAACCGTTTTCTCGTCGATATCAAGACAGAGAGCTCTACCTTTCTTCAAGATCCGAAAAAAGCTAGTCCGTTCCGATGGGATGGGGAGTGTCGAAGGCGTTTGACGATTTGAAAGAATATTTATCCGATTTGCCAACGCCGTCCTCACCTCGAGATGGAGAGAAGCTCTTGGTTTATCTAGCGCCTCGTGAGGAAGCGGTAAGCGCCGTCTTAGTTCGAGAAGGAGACCAGGGACAAATCCCAATCTATTTTGTCAGCAAAGCCCTACATGGTGCAGAGGTCAGATATACTCCTGCGGAGAAGTTAGCGTTGAGTTTAGTTCATGCGTCGAGGAAGTTGAAGCCATACTTCCAAGCACATCCTATTGCTGTGGTTACTGACCAACCGTTGAAACAAATTTTGGCAAAGCCCGAGACATCGGGTCGATTAGCCAAGTGGGTTGTCGAGCTAGCGGAATACGACATAGAGTTTCTACCTCGAATGCACCATCAAGGGTCAAGCTCGGCGACTTCATAGCGAAGGGTTGTCGATTCAATTAGAGCAGTGGAAAACAAATCATCGAGGAGCAAGGGACACTCCACGTCGATGGTGCCTCGAGTAAAGATGGGCCGGAGCCGGTTTACCGCCGGTTAGTCCGAAAGGGGAAGAGTTTCCGTATGCACTCCGATTCGAGTTCAAGGCTACGAACAACGAAGCCGAATACGAGGCCTTAATCACAGTTTAAAGCTAGCATCGAAGTTAGGAGTCGAGAATCTTCTAGTATACGGCCGACTCTCGCCTTGTGGTAAATCACGTGCGGGGAGAGTATGAAGCTAAAGAAGAATCGATGAAAAGCTATCTAAGGGTTGTTCAGGGGTTAATGTCGAAATTCAAGACGATCCTAGTCGAACAGGTGCCTCGGAGTGAGAACAAGCGAGCCGATGCGTTGTCTAAGCTCGCGTCGAATTTCAAATCTAAGAGGAAAGTTCTGGTTGAGATGCTAGCAGAACGGAGCTATAACGAGGTCGACGTGCAGCCCGTGGTCCAAGGATCGACCTGGATGGACCCTATAGCACTATTCTTGAAAGATGGAATCCTCCCCACCGATAAGTCTCGGGCCAGGAAAATCCGACTTCAAGCCTCCAGGTACGCTCTTTTCGATTATGTGCTCTATCGAAAATCATTTGTAACCCCTTGGATGCGATGTGCATCGGAAGAAGAGGGGCTTATCTCGCTCGAAGAGATACACCGAGGATCCGTGGTAATCATTGCGGAGCTCGAATGTTGGCAAGGAAATGCAACCGGCGGGATATTTCGGCCGTCAATGCAAAAAGATGCGAGTCGATTGGTAATGAGTTGCGAGCTTGCCAGTGTACACGATGTGGTAACTCATCGCAAGCACGAGAAATGAATGCCATCGAGTCCGTATGGCCGTTCGATGAACGGGGAGTCGATATAGTCGGACCTCTACCTCGAGCTCCGGGGAATTTCAAATACGTCGTCGTTGCGGTTGATTATTTTACTAAATGGGTCGAGGCCAAAGCTCTTACCGACATCGTGGCTCGACCATTAAAAAATTTCTATGGGAGAATATCTTGTGCGGTGTTCGGAATACCGAAGTATCCGGTCTCGGACAACGGGACTCAATTTCTTGATGATAGAGTGCGTAATTGGTTGAAAGAATTCGGGATCGAACATAGAACGACGTCGGTGGCCCGACCTCGGTCCAATGGACAGTCGAGCGTACGAACAGAAGATCAAGTTTGGATTGAAGAAGCGATTGGAAGATGAAGGCCGAGATTGGCAGCTCGCTTACCCAAGATATTGTGGTCATATCGCACGGCACCCAACTCAAAGAACCCAAGAAACTCCTTTTGCCATGGCCTATGGATGTGAAGCCGTGATACCTGCAGAGATCGGACTAGCATCGCCTCGGGTTTTAGCCTATAATGTCGAAACTAATGCTGCCGATCTAAGAGAAGAAAAAGACAATGTCGAAGAGAAGAGGGAAATGGCGGCGTATCGGATGGCCAGTTATAAAAGAAAGATTTCTCAGTATTACAACGCGAGGGTGAAATACAAATACTTCCAAGTAGGAGACCTCGTATTGAGAAAAAATGAAGCCAAGAAGCAGAGCCAATAGGCAAGCTTGAGCCGAATTGGGAAGGCCCGTATAAAATCTTGAAAGTGCATCCTAAGGGGTCATATCGGTTGGGCAAGGTGTCGGATGGAAGCACAAAGGTGCCTCGAACTTGGCATGCCACCAACCTCGAAAGTATTATGTTTAAATTATTTCTTATTCTCATGACTTCGCAGCTCTACTTTCATCGCTTGTAATAGGTCGATATGACATTGTATTTCGATTCCTTTTATAAAGCATGCTTTCTTTTCCTTTTTAATTACGCTACATATGCAAGACCGTATGAAAAGGTAAAAAGGGGGAAAAAGGGCAATGATCGACCACGACATCAGTTCTCCGGCCCGCCCAACTCAGCACTATATGGTGAAAAAAGCCAAGTCACTGACAATGCTTATATCACCTCGACACGATGAAGCCGGAGAAAATAGTGAATAAAGCCAAGTCACTGACAATGCTTATATCACTTCCGAGCTATGGTCCATCGATACGATGGATTTAAAATAAAGATAGTGAATAAAGCCAAGTCACTGACAATGCTTACATCACTTCCGGCATGCCGCAAGCCACGATGCTAAGCGCCGACGGATCCCACGATGGATCCTTAACTCGGCTCGATCGTAAGCACCACGATGTGCTCGATCGAAAGCAGATAGCCGACTCGAGCTCCGACCAAAAAGCCAAGTCAAGCCAATAAGGCAAGGCAATGCTAGGTCGACTTACTCAAGTGTACTACGAGTCGTGAACTCATACTACACTTCGAGGGCCAATAGGGGAATTAAGTCGACAAGACTACACCCCATAAGGCATTGTTTGCAAGGGAATTAAGTTCAGAGGACTACACCCTAGGCAAATGATCGGTAAAAGACAACACATTCAAATGAAAAACCACAATTCAAATTGAAAGAGACGTCCAAATGAAAAAGTTCATAAGGTCGGATCGAAAAAACGCGAGTTCATACGAACAAAAATATCAATGATACTACAACCAAATCGAATCAAAATGCAGGTTCATACAAATAAAAGCACAAAAGTTATTACAACCACATCGAATGGATTTTGTTCAAAGTTATTCAATCTTTCAAAACACTCTCGGACAAATCGGGGGATCGAATTAGAGGCATCGACATCGGCATCAACATCCTCCTCACCTTCTTGGTTCAAACCAGGAACCACGTATTTCTCATACAAGGAGATACCAGAGCGGAGATCGTCGAAGTAGCGGCCATATCGAGGGATAGCTTCCGTGTCGTATAGATGCGCCTTTCCGACGCTGGACACCTCGAACTCTGGAAATACAGCCTTCACTTCATTCAGAGCGTTTGTAAACCCTCCCTTCATCGCCTGAGTCATCAACAGTATCATCTCATTCTTAAACTCTTGAGAAGCCAGATAGTCTTTCTTTACTGCTTCCACACGAGATGTAAAACTGTCGACCTCAATCTGAAGGTCGTCTCGGCAACTGATAGTCGCAGTTAACTCGGCCTTGGTCTTGTCGAGCTCTGAATTTACCTTGGTCAACTCCGCATCTCTCTCCGCCAACTGCTTCTCGGCCTTGGACATATTGAATCGAGAAGCCTCGAGGTCAGCTTCAAGAGTCAAGCGTCGACCATCCAGTTTTCTCACAGTGGCCTCAAGTTTCTCGATTTTCGCCGCCTGCTTCTTTATAGTATTTTCTTTTTCCACCGAGACAGCAGAGGGGGACTCCATTCTATGTATCGCCACCTCGGCAGCAAGACGAGCCTGCAAAAAGATTTCCATTAACTTGAGTTGCGGCTAAACATAGTTTTTAAGCTTTGAGAAAGAAGACTTACAGCTCGAATTGACTTGGAGAAATATTTGTCCAAATCGTTAGAGGTCATGGCCTCTAACTCAGCGACGGATGTCTCAGGGATCATGTCGACCGTGTGTGGCTTCGGGGGAACAAGGTTCCGAGCCTCCTTTCCGGAACCATGTCTTATCTCGGTGATCTTGAGACGCTTCCTCGAAGTGTCACCTTCCCCTCGTGGCTCTCCCACCAAGGTATCGTCAGGCAAACCCCGCAGAGTGTCAGATGACGACACAGGGGTAGGAGGTCGAGCAGGAGTCCTTTGACCCCCAGGAGTTATCGAGCCAGATACAGGTTTTTTCGACTTGATCCCAGCCAATTCTTGGATCTTTTTAGGATCCATCTTTTTTGGGTCCGGCATCTTGGCAGATGACTCCATCTCGGAAAAATATTCCACTGCAACGAAGAAGGTCAATGTCAATACATAGCCAAAATGGAAACAAATAAAACAGAAAGAAGTGTGACAATTCGATAAAGTCAATAAAAATCCTACACAGAACCCGGACTTCTTCATCAAGCTCGATATAAGCACCCGGGCCAGCCGTCTCGAGATCGGCATAAGCGTATAGAGGGTGCAAGTTCCGAGTTGCGATATCGGGATGAACTTGCTCAAGCTTTGCACACTCTGCAGGAGGATCGGAATCAAGCCTGTCGTGCCATTTCTTGGGTCTTTTGTACCAGGTGTGAATATCGAGGTCACCAAGATCGTGTCGGATAAAGAAAAAATTGGGTTTCCAATCCCCGTGAGATGATATGGACTTCCGTACAAAATCAGAGACCAGTGGACGCTTCTGAAAGGTATACCATCCCACGTCCTGCAGCCCTTGAATCGCGTAATATTGCCGAAATAGGCGGACAGTAAACTCGACCTTCGCTATTCGACACGCTAGGACAAAACCCATGAGGCTCCTGATGCCGTTTGGAGCCAATTGTGTGACACATATTCTATAGTGCCTAAGCACCTCGATAAGACACGGGTCGAAGGGATATCTCAGTCCTTCCCTTAACTGCGCCTCGTATATGGCGCAGAAACCGGGGGGAGGGTCACAAGCGAATTGGTACTGGCCCTGAGGAACTTGCATATTGTCGGAGGAGTATGGAATCTCGAACCTTTGGCATAAAGCCCTAATTTTCTCCTTGGTAAGAGCAGACATACACCCGTAAGGTCCCTGCCCTTTCATTCTGGTCTGGCGTTTTGATGCGCGTTGAGAGGTTGAACCTTCTTCCCCTTCCTCCTCCTCTCCTCCTTCTTCCCCGGCAAGATTTTGGACGGAAATATCAAGTTGTTCAGAAACCGTCCTCTCCTGCGATTCGTCTTCCAATTCCGTGGTATTTTCTGGATTTTGGGAATCGCTCTCACTCGCATACGAGAGTAGGAAAAGCCAAGAAAATAAATAAAAGAAACAAAAACTGAAGGAGTATAAGACTTACTTGTGGTTTTCGTTTTAGACAAGAAGAATGGGGGTAATGAGTCTTCACCGGCGTGTGCTCTTATATCCTTGTGAATCCACCAAATGATTTGAAGGGACAGATTTTGGGCAGTTATAGATGTGTAAACGCGGGAATCTAGGCCCAAATCTCCACGCGGCCCAATAAGGGGCGCTTCGTTTCCGGCACCAATTAATACTGACGGTATGACGTCACCCTACGCCTGCCTATATCGGCTAGGAGGGACAGCTGTTTTCCCGCCTAAAGGAGATCACGTGTCGAAACAGTTATTCAAATTTTCAGATCCGAGGTCAGCCAAGTCGAAATGAGCTTCCCTCCGATCTCGGGGGCTTATGATGATACGGGGGTTCACGCCTCCACGTGGAATTATTTGATTGATCCATCTGGCATTTGAAAGAGTCTGGGCCAGCTATCCGCATCGGGTCGATACGATACGCACCAACGAAGACCACAGCTCAAGTAAGATCCACCAAGGGTCTGGACTCGAACGACCACGTCGATCTTCTTCGAGTCGATGTCATACACATTAGCCTGTCCTCCTGGGCCCACATCCCACAGGTAACTTGGGCAAGGAGGCAAGGCCCATTTAAGGGTATTTATGTCAATAGACCCAGCCGCCCTTAATTTAGGGCAGAAGAAGGACATGTGCCTATAAATACATAGCTCCAGGAACTACGTAAGGCTTGATTCCTGGACTTTCAGACAGGATACGTAGGCAATCCAAGATACATTCTTGGACTCAGCCATAATACACCAAAAATACCACCTTTTATTCATATTTAGCCATCTCGATCTCTTACAGCTCATCCTTAGATTACGCGTGGCCTCAATTCACTGGTGGTGCGTTATTTAGCATCATCACATATTGTCAGAGAGAGAGAGAGTGAAAAATGTGAAAGGTAAAATAATGAAGATGAATTAGACAAGTATTTGTAGAGATTGTCTAGCCCATTGGCTACATTTGGAGAGTGAAAGAGATAATATTCTATGACACAAGTGGGTCAGCCCATCACTTTTATCTCTGCTTTTCTTATTCAACGGACGAAAAGTATTACAAAATAGAGAACAACACTTACTTACCATTATGACATCATTTCAATCTCATTTATATTTTACAATTGTCTAAAATATTAAACCAACAACAGATTGCCATGTGTCAAATTTTATCATGGTAGAGAACCTCATATTATTTTATCACTATGGCTGCTCTAAGTGGCACCATTAGAGAGTGCCACATGTCTTTGCACTTTCTGTAAAAGGAGTACCAATCCATTCGTTTAATTCAACTGAAAGAATATTATCATCTTCTAGAATTTCATCTTGGTATCAGAGAGCACCTCTTCCGACCAATGGCCACCACTGGTGGTACAGCTCCGGCAAGGAGCAACCAAGCAGCCACATCCATCACTAGTTCAACTCCAACTACCACTATATCCGGTAGCTCTCTCACTAGTTCGATCCCAGCTACTGCTTCCCCCTCTTCCCTCTTTCAGTCAAACCTCCATGTTTCCGATCTTCAGTCTACTTCAGACAACCAGTCTTAGCTCTCCATTGCTCTCCAGATCGCTCCTCACTCCACCGGTAACACTCCCCACAGTTCCGCATGTACCACCGTTTGGAGGAAATCTGACCCAGAGCTTCAATATCAAGCTCGGCCGTCATAACTATCTGCTATGGCGTTACTCTATTCTCCCAGTGATTCGAGAACATCGTCTTGAAGATCATGTGTTTTGTAACAAGCCCAAACCACCAGAATTCATTTTTCCTACTGGTATGGCAAATACTACAGCTGCTGCCGTTTCGGTGAAAAATCCGGCCTATGATGAGTGGATGGCGATTGACAATCTTCTCCTTGGATGGTTACTTGGTTCAATGACAGAGCAAGACCTCCTTGAAGTAGTTGGATGCAGTACAGCTGTTGAGGTATGGAACACCCTTGAAATCTTGTGGAATAGTCAAGCAGAGTCCAGAATCCTGGAACTTAAAGATGCCCTTACCAAAACTGAGAAAGGTGCTCGTTATATGGCTGATTACCTTGCTTTGATGAAAAAGTAACTCAGATGGACTAGCTTCAGCTGGATACCCGATCTCTCAATCTGAGCTTATTTTGGCTACTCTTGGTGGTCTCTCCAGGGAGTATGAATCAGTGATCGTCAACATCACTTCCAAAGTGGGATCCTTGACCTGGCCAGAAGTTCAATCCCAGTTGCTTACCCATGAACGTCTGGTTGCTCATTTTCATTCTTCTCCTACACCGGATATCACTCAATCAAGTGCAAATGTGGCCTATCAAGGTGGAAATAGAAATTTCAGACCTCAGAAGGGTAGAGGTCATCAGGGATCTGGAAGAGGTGGTCGATCCAAAGGTGGGGGCAGATCAGGGTCTGGTGGCAGTAGCAGAAATGAGAACACTGGCCCAAAACCAACATGCCAGATCTGCTTCAAAATGGGTCATATGGCTTCAGAATGCTGGCACAGGTTTGAAGAAGGTTTCACACCACAGCAACAAAGTTCTGGAAACACATGGCAAAGCAGACAAGTTGCAGCATACCTTGCCTCTCCTGAAATGGTTGGTGATCCTAGCAGGTATGCAGACTCAGGAGCCACAAATCATGTAACCTCAGACATGGGAAATCTCCAAAGCAAATCTGAATATGATGGTACTGAATCTCTTATTGTTGGTAATGGGAATAGACTGCACATAGCTCACACTGGACACTCTGTTATAGCTCCTAATATGCATCTGCATAAAATTCTGCACGTTCCTCACATTACCAAAAACTTGCTTAGTAATTCCAGACTTACAACTGATAATAATGTTTTTGTTGAATTCTATGGTTCCAAATGTTTTGTGAAGGGACAAAACTACAAAGAAAGTGCTTCTGGAAGGTGTTCTGGAAAATGGCCTGTATCGGATTCAACCTCATTTCAGTGAAGATTCTGTCTCTATGAAGAGCTCCCCCCTCAATCCATATTATCCATGCCTAATAGTTTAATTGCCTATGTTGGCTCTAGTAATCGTAATGCTGATGTCTGGAATAGAAGATTAGGACACCCTAGTCCTAGGGTTTTGAATAAAGTTGTATCAGATCTTGGTTTGCATATTGATGGTACTGTTTCTTTTTGTGAGGCCTGCCAATATGGCAAATTGCATGCTAGTCCTCTTTATAATTCAATGAGTCATGCTACTACTGCTCTTGAACTTGTCCACACTGATATATAGGGTCCTGCCCCCTTGCATTCTATCTCTGGTTATGTTTATTATATCTCCTTTGTTGATGATTATAGTAGATTTACCTGGATATACCCTCTAAAGGCCAAGTCTGAGGCCCTAACTACTTTCACTCACTAAAAAAACTGGTTGAGAATTTATTTCACACAACCATCAAGACTGTCCAATCTGATTGGGGGGGGAGAATATAGAAGTTTTGAATCCTTTCTCACTAATCATGGGATTAAATTTAGACACCCATGTCCACATGTCCATGGACAAAAAGGTGGGGTGGAAAGGAAGCATAGACACATTGTTGAAACTGGCCTAACCCTTCTTGCACAAGAATCTTTACCATTGAAATATTGATGGGATAGCTTTCTTCATGTTGTTTCCCTCATCAATGTTCTCCCTACTCCTGTTCTAAACAACAAATCACCCTTTGAAACTCTCTATAACAAGAAACCAAACCTGGATCTCATTAAAACCTTTGGTTGTTCATGCTATCCCTACTTAAGACCCTATCACACTCAGAAATTCCAATATCACACTCAGAAGTGCATATATCTGGGTCTTAGTCACACACATAAAGGCCACAAATGCATGGATAAAAATGGTAGGATCTATGTCACTGTTCATGTCAGTTTCAATGAGTTGGAATTTCCTTATAAGTCCTTGCATCCTCACAGCACCAGTCCAGGGTCAGTTTATAGTCCTGACAGACATGTTGCTCCTAGTTTTGTTATTCCCGCAGGTACCAGGTTGCAGAACACCACTCCAGGAGCATTACAAGTGCCCGAGCATAATCCTAATACTATGTTTTCACCTCATAATCCTGATACAGTGTCTTTACCTCATAGTACCCACACATGGCCTAGTCCCGACTCTCCCCGCACAACCTCATGACACACCCTCACCGATATATCCAAAGTGAGTCTAATACTCCAGACTCTATGCATGAGTCACCCTCATCCAGTGAGTCTTCACCATCTCCTCCCCAACACCAAATGCAGACTAGAGCTAAGAGTGGCATAGTAAAGCCAAAGAAAATCTTCACCCTTACTACTCAAGTTTGTCCAACTGATACAGCTGAACCAGACTCTGTCCAAACAGCTCTTTCTGATCCTAAGTGGTGCAAGGCCATGTCTGAGGAGTACGAAGCTCTCTGTCAAAATGCTACCTGGGATCTGGTCCCTCCTCATCCATCACAGAACTTGGTTGGAAATAGATGGATCTTCAAGACCAAATTGAGACCAGATGGCACTGTCTTGAAGTACAAAGCTAGGTTGGTAGCAAAAGGGTTTCACCAACAGCATGGCATAGACTACACAAAAACATTTAGCCCTATGGCCAAAGCTGGCACTATTAGAGTTATTATGTCCATAGTAGCAAGTCTTGACCGGAAAATACACCAGGTGGACATTAACAATGCTTTTCTCAATGGCAGATTGTATGAGTCAGTGTTTATGCCTTAGCCAGAAGGTTTTGTAAGTCCAGACAAGCCTAACTATGTTTGCCATCTCAGAAAGGCCCTCTATGGCCTCAAACAGGCTCCTAGAGCCTGGTTTGATGAATTGAAGCAGCAGTGTTACAGTGGGGGTTCACTCAGTCTATGTCAGACACTTCATTGTTTATTATGAAGCACAACAACAACCTGCTATATGTTCTGGTATATGTGGATGACTTTTTGATTACAAGAAACAGCACAGAAGCAATCCAGAAGTTCATACAACTCTTAAACAACAGGTTTCCCCTCAAAGATCTGGGTGACCTGAGTCATTTTCTTGGCATGGAGGCTACAAGAGACAAGTCTGGTATTCTTATTACACAAAAGTATTATCTGAAGCAGCTGCTGCACAAGTTAGGGATGGAGTCTGTTAAGCCATGTCCTACTCCGGTGGTAACAGGAAAGACTTTTCAACCAGATGCAGACACTCCTATGACTAATCCCTCCTTGTATAGAAGTGTTATTAGAGCTCTCCAATACCTTACTTTTACTAGACCAGATGTGGCATTTGCAGTGAATACCCTGAGCCAATTCATGCTCTCCCAGAGACACACACTGGCAAGCCCTCAAAAGACTTCTCAGATACTTGAAGGGCACTCTAAGTCATGGACTGCATTTCAAATCCAAGGGAGATTTGACAATCACTAGTTATACAGACTCATCTCTCTCTCACAGGATACAATGATGCTGACTGGGGTTGCAGTAAACATGATAGAAAATCTGTTGCAGGTCATTGCATGTATATAGGAAAGTCACTTGTCACTTAGAGCTCAAGGAAACAACAAGTGGTTTCTAGGTCCAGCACTGAGTCAGAATACAGGAGCCTTGCCAATGCTGCTGTAGAGATCACTTGGTTAAAGTCCCTACTGAAAGAACTTGGTGTTAAGCTCTGTACAACTCCAGTCATGTACTGTGATAATATGAGTGCAAATTCCTTGACACATAATCCAGTGTTTCATGCTAGGACAAAGCACATTGAAATCGATGTGCATTTTGTGAGATATCAAGTTCTGAATGGAGACCTGATAGTTGAGTATATTCCTTCTGCTGAGCAGCCTGCTGACATCTTCACCAAAGCTCTTGCTGCTGCTACTTTCATTCCATTTAGAAGCAAACTAAATGTGGAGTGTCCTCCTCACTTAGTTTGAGGGAGCCTGTTGAAGTATTAGGTTGTCAATCCTATTAAAGCCTAGGGACTGTTTTGTTATTATCTCTTTGTGATGATCTTATCTAGATTGTATTGTGTAAGTGGCACCATTAGAGAGTGCCACCTGTCTTTGCACTTTCTGTAAAAGGAGTACCAATCCGTTTGTTTAATTCAACTGAAAGAATATTATCATCTTCTAGAATTTCATCTTACATTATGCTGTTAACAAAGCAGCTTTACTTGGCTTCAAATCCCAAATCATATCAGACGCATCAAAGCTTTTCCGGTCATGGATTTTCACCACAGATTGTTGCACCACCTGGGAAGGCATAGCTTGGGACCTCTTTTCCGGTCATTCTTTCTCATTTCGGCCTAGTCTCCGGCGATGATTTCATTATTGATACTTATATTACTGCATATTTATCTGCTTCATTAGCCAAATTCTCTTTTCTTCACCTACTTGATCTTATTAATTTAAAGGATCTCAAAGGTCCGATTCCTCTGAATCTAGAAACTTAACCCGGCTGGAATATATGTTTCTCGACACAAATAAGCTTACTGGAAGTGTTCCGACCACTTTACGCCGTCTAAACTAGCTGAAGAAGTTGTATTTAAGTGATAATGGCATATCTATCGGGTATTGTTCCTTCAAATATATTCAATCTTGTTATTATTGTTTACTGTGTTTTGTGTTGATTACTTATGCGGTTTGTAAGTACTCTGAAGATATTGAGCTACTTGTTACAGTTGAAACAAATATCATACGAATTGGGAACTCTATTCAACTTAATGAACAGACAAATAGAGTGCGCCTTTTTCCATATTTGTATTTTGCTCGAGAATGGCTAATGTTTTTTTGCTTTTCCCGAACGACGAAAGCATTCATTAATAAAAATATTAGCTTGTACAGGCCCATACGGAGTACACCCATGCTAAAAAACACCTACGTCAGATTTGAAAGAGAAAGCAGCGAGCTTATGGGCTAACTCGTTGCTTTCTATTTCAGAATACAAAACATGGCATGAATCAAAATAGGAAATCATCACCTAATATCATCAAGAACGTACGCGAGAATCAAAAAGGGGAGGTAGGCCAAGTTCACTACGGTTAGCTAATGTCGATTATCGGTAAAACAAACTAGGTTCGTAATTCCAATTGCATGACTTCTACTAAGACACCAATGTAAAGCTTGAGGCTCCGCTAGTCAGAACTAGAAACCGTTCTCGGGGACGCCCAAGCCTCCAAAATCGTACCTTCCTCCCGGAAAAGAGCTGCTCCATAGCCAGCAAGGCAAGAATCTGACTTCCAGGCTGCATCGACATAGGCCCTAACCACATCTGGAGTAGGGTCTGTACGCTGCAAGATAGGAGAGGAGGAAATAATATTAGGATTTATCCTCTCCTCTTGATGTGCCTGCTCAAAGTCTAATCATGCCTCATTAGCATATTTTGCAGTATCATCCGGGGACCAAAACAAAGATTTGAACTATCTGTTACAACGAGCCTTCCAAATGAACCATAAAATGAAACAAGAAAAAACTATTCGGTCATTCAACACCCCATAGGAGTGTTTAACCGAAATCACATCCCACCAATGACTAACCGAGGCATTCGAAGCCAAAAAAATCATCCCAAGAAATACCTGCAAATTTCCAAACCATTTGCGCAAATTGAAAAATAATGAAAAGGTAATCAATAGACTCCAAGTTTTCTCCACATGCCGAACACATTAAATTATCAAAACCAAATCGTTTGTGAAGGGCCTCCGAAGTAGGTAGAATGTGTCTAAATAGCTTCCAAAGGAAATACTTTATTTTTGGAGGTAGTGATAAAGCCCAAATTCTCTTCCAGAATTTTTCATTAAATGCATTACCACACATAGAATGATTGTTATGAGTAATCAATCTTTTTTGGAGACAAGCATCGTAAGCTGCTTTAGTAACAAAGTCTCCACATTTTGAAAAAACATAAACCCTCTTATCTGGAGCGTCTTTTAGACTTATTGGTATTTTAATTATTTGATTTACATCTACTTGCCAAAATGACTCCGATAACTTAGCCTTGTTCCAAGTGTTGTTAGATAAGTAGTCACTACCCAAAGCATCCATATTGTGATTATAATCGTCTACTCGCATTTTCGAGTCCGGATCCTCTGCTGTGTGTATTACATAGCAGAGGCTGCTGTGATGTCAAAATGGCGTCGTTTCGAGTCCAAGCGACGCCATTTTGGTCCCGAGCTTTAAAAAAAAACAACACAGCAAAACGGCGTCATTTTGAGTCGAAACGACGCCGTTTTACTTCACAGCACCGCACAGCATGGGCAATTTACAGCAGAAGATCCCAATTCATTTCAATGCATGTTTATTAAAAGGTATTCATATGTTTAATCTAAGTGGAGATCAAAAATTATTTTCAACCATTATGTAAATGATGCTTCATAAAGTACTACCTCCGTCCTGTATTAATGGTCATTTTAGCAACAACAACCAAAACGGTGTTCCCTTATTGGAATACCAAGACAACATTTATTACATCTTTTCGATTAACCACTTCTCATTACATCACCATTGTGTGGTCTAACACAGAAAGCTATAACATAACACACGAAGTACGAAAAATATATTAATACAAATATGATGTTCCACAATTTTGTTTCCCTCAATGATGCTTCATTCATCTTTTTCCGCCTCTCAATGAGTTCAATTCTCCCCCACACAGAACTCCTTAATGTCGATCTCAATGTTTTCAAATTTATGATAGTTTGAGAAGGACGTCGTCATATAATTACACTGCTGACAAAATTTAACACAGTGGCTCCTAATATTGAATGCACAAACACAAAACATGTGATATGTTACAGAAGGAAGTGCGAGATCTTTAAATACACAAATAAACTCTGCTTTTCATAGCTCTTTGTTTTCTTGCTTAGGCTTTCAATGATATGGTACAACCTGTAATGCAAGTTCTTCTGCATGTTTTCCCTTTGATGGCTCTTGCAGGCTCTTGTGCAATACAACAATCTCACAACAACTGAGTAGTTCATTTTGAATCAAGAAGCAGCCTAAGGATTACTTCAAGTAAAATGCTCCGGATGCAAACCTTTGACCTTTTTGGCCACTATCAAGTCAAATTAACTGAAAAAAATATGAAATCATTCTGGGATGAGACATGAATAAATGTAATAGTTGAAACAAATAATATGCAAGAAACTAACTACTCAATCATCTGAACCACAAATTCTATATGTCTTCCACTTACCCAATAATGAACACTACGGTCAAGAGATATTGGAAACTGTATTTAACCAAAGCTCTTACCATAAGCTTCTTTATATTCTATCATTCATGCCTTCTTCTCATTCATGCATTGCCTATTATCTGTGCAAAATTTGAGGAGGTAAAAAATGAATTTTTTTTTTGCTATTTGCTTTATGTAGATGTTTTCTTTTTCCCATCGCTATTTATATGTCAGTATAGGTTTTGTGTTCTGGGTTCAAGCTTCTGGTTGGGTTGCTTCAGACGATTTTTTTAGCTCTTTTTGCTCTTGGTGTTAAGTGTTAAATTGAAGGAATTTGATTTGATTCTCACCATATTCTAAGTAAATTGGTTAGGAACTGGTTGTCCTTTGTTTTGAAAAAGTGTTGTCTGAATGGGGCTACCATCTGATTGGACATGCATGTTTAGTCAGGTTTTGATTGGGGCATGTAAATGTATTGCCTGATATATGTGTTGATGCAATTGAACTATACGACAAGGAAAAACCTGTTGCATACTTTATGTGTTTTTAATGTGAATTTGATTCTCAGAGTTGCTCAATCGTTTTATTGCAAGTAATTTTATGGAAACCTAAAAACGTTCTTTCTATTTTAGGGATCAAATGCTACCATCTTCCTTTTTGGTCAGAACCAAAAATTTGTGTGTTCTCCCTGTTATATGTTTTAAAGTATTGGTTGATTATCCTTGAGTGCTTGATCATGTTTGGTCCAGTGGTTAGTTGTTGCTGTTATGCCTTGCTTGGAATGTTATGTATGTGTGTGAAATTACAGTATCATAGAAAAAAGAAAGATTTCTTCTTAGGCTTAATTACTTGTGCTTCTGTTGGGTTGTTTGTGGTTAGATTCAACTGCTTCTGCTTAGTTTTATTGTTACCTGAAGGAGCTTTTTACTGTCTTTACTGTAGGCTTCACAAAAGACAAAACCACAAGAAATATTGGTTGCTTAGGCTTGGGTATGTATCTCTTCTTTACTTCTGAAAACCTGTTGTTTCTCTTGGTAAAAAGATGTGCCTTTTCTTTGGTAACTAGAAAGGCTTGCAGTTATAGAGCAGCTTCATGCTTATGTTTTTACCTTAAACATTTGTGCTTGCTTGCAAATTCATGGTTGCTTGAGGCTTGTTAGGAATATAGAGAATGTTTTTATGGGTTTTGGAACTCCTATTGGTTTTTCATTGTGTGTTGCTTATATACACTTTAAAAGTTTTGGGTTGTGCCAATAGTTTACACCGACTCTTTTAGTATCATGCTTTCATGCTTGCCCATTAATCCCTTCTCTGTTGGTTCCTTTACAAAATAGTGCTTATGCATGCTTTTCCTTTACAGTCCCTCTGCAGGTGCTTTTAAGCTTCCGATTTAAGATTTTTTTTGCACCCTTTGTTCTGTTCTGAATGTTTGTTGGCAACAGTTGTTCCTCTCTTCATTTTCTAGAACATTTGTGCTTGCACTTTCATACATCAATTATGCTTGCTCAGATTTTTTTCTTCTAATGTGTGACCTTTAGAACTGCTTGTGTGTTGTTTGGGAAGTCTTATGTGTTTGCTTTTGTATTTGTGGGAGAAATGAGGCATAGTAAGAAATGAATTATGTCCGGCAATTCTACTGTTAGCATGCTTTTGCTGATACAACCTCTGCCTTTTTGCTTTGTTGTTTAGACAAAATGTCTAGCTTTTATGTGATTCATAACCCACACACTTTCCTGCATCTTACTTTGCATTGTGCTGTTGTGTATATTACATTGTATTTCTAACCCATACCCTACCTGATTGTTGCTTCCATTTGAGGATGATATCTCAATTTACATTTTATGCACTACTTGTTTGCCCATGCTTTAATGCTTTGCTTTTGAGGCATTACTTGGTTCCTTACTGTTGGCAAATACTTGCAGTGTTGTGTATGTGTGCGTGTTGGATATCTGCTATAGTGATATGAATATAGATGTCAGGTTTTAGGTTCAGACTTTGTAGTTAGGTTCTATGTGAGCTGAGAAATTGATTCCTTTGTCTCCCTTCCAGGTTCTACACACAGTAGAGCTCTAGGAAAAATTGCTTGCATGCTTTGGGTATGTACTTCCTTTTTCCTGGCTTTTAAGCTTTATATTCCTTGGTGATTACTGTCCCTCTTGCCCTGTTGTGTGGATATAAAATGTGGGCTTGTCTGTGTTTTCTAATCCACATGCTTCATGTGATTTGCTTTGAATTATTGTTTAACACCTGCATCCCTTGCTGTTGTTTGATCGGTTAGGATACCATAGTTACAAAACTTTGTTTGATAGTGCCATGCGTATTAAAGGGGCTGCAAGGCCTAGGCCTGGATATTAAGCTGCTAGGCATGTTCATGAAATTCTGGCTGTTCCACAGCCTGCTGAACATGCCTTGCAAGACCAGGGAAAAAACCCAATCCTTCTTTCTTATCTTTTCTGTGCTGATGGAAGGCCTGGTGTATCCATCCATAGTGCAGTTCAAACCTCAGCCTTTCCATCGCAGATTAGTCAGAAGCATGAGTATAGGCAAACAACTATATTACGATGGAAAAAGAAAAAAATCTATTAGGAACATTTATTATGTTTTGATGATGGCCATACTAGCTGTTATAGCAAGCCTGAAATAAGTTAGAATTCTCTGTATAAGTCTTTAATTAGAGTCTGACATGTTGTATAAGTTGAGTCAGACAAGTATTGTACTAGTTGGTAGGACGGCAAAGTAAAACAGACATTCGGCAGAGTGAAGCCAGCCAAGCACCAGCAGAGATACAATGAAGACTTTATGGTCTGACTTATAACCAATGAAGTCGGTGATGACCTTGGATAAGTCTAAATTATATTTCAAGTGATGAAACTTAATATTCAAATATGGTGTACACTGATCTCACCCCAATCAAGGATCAGTGAAGTACAAAGATTCTCCTTAAACTGAAGCAAAGAAGAAAACAATGAATCGGCTGAGTGAAGACAAAACGGTGAAGGAAGAGCCAAAACGGCTAAGTCAGAAGGATCACTCGACCGTTCAGAAAACAATGAAGTAATACCTACCCGATCAGATTTAATATATGTTGAAGATTCAGAGGATCATGCATTGAATGCACAATCAATAGAGGATCAATCAAGGATGGATTTTCTGCTATACGTTTGAAGAAAGAATCCGATCACTGAAATCAAAGAGAATGCAATTAAGGGGGAATCAAGAATAAAATCAAGGATTATTCCCTCATTAATATAGCCAACGGACGGAATTTCAAAATCAAGGTTATTCAAGGCTATAAATAGAAGGCATTGACAGAAAAACAACACAATGATCTGAAAAGAAAAAATAAAGCAGAAACTCTGTCAATTCAAAAAGCCTTCTCTAAACTTACAAGGATACATCTAGTGATCAACTCAGACATCAGAGCTACAAAGTCATATTCAGCACTGAGATTGATCAAGCAAGGTTGTGGATCACATTCACATCAAACTGAAGCAACTGAATCAGAGGCAATCTGAGAAGGAGTTGAGTCTGTGATAGCTGTTGAAGGATTTTGATCTCAAGGAGCAGCAAAGGAGACTGAATCACTGAAGCTATTGCAGTCAAGGAGTGATAGTCTTGTAGATTGTGAAGCTTGGGAAGCCAAGGACAATCATACTATTGTATCTGTGAAAACAATAGTGAATTCCTCCAATCATCACAGGAGAAGAGTGGATTAAGGGATTACACCACCCTGAACCACTATAAGCCTTGTGTCAATTTACTTTCTGCAATTTACTTTATAGTATTTATTTAAATTGCCTAGATCATAACTTATATCTGTGATTGCCTAAACTGATTTGAAAACAACATAGTAAGAAGGGACTTATCCGCTGCCCAAAAGCTTTTAAACAAAAGAAAAATTTTTGAAACTCCACTATAGTCATTCACCCCCCCCCCCCCCCCTTGACTATAGTTTCACCCTTCTCTGGGACCAACAAAATCTAAAAATAAAAATACCACAAAGAAATTTCTCATGCCTCTCATGATAAACAAAGGCAATGACTTCTTAGACAATATTAACGTCCCATTTGTTCAACATAAGAAACAAAAACCCAAAACTGCCCAGCTGGCTAATAAAAAACATAAAAACAACACACCAAACATTTGTTCTACCGATCAATATGTTATGTTGCCTTCTGATAACATGAGTATTGACCCGGCTCATGATCATGCATTATGCAACCATAAAAAAAGGACATTCCTACAATTCTCATCTTCCCATGTTGATGGCCAGCCTGACATATCGATGGATCAACTACATAAAACTTCATTGCCTCCATTACAAATTATAGACAAGCGTAGTTATAGACAACAAGCCATTGCACGATGGAAACAACGAACAACTAGATTTAAAAGAACCAGCTCAAAAATCTGCTCCACAACCAAAAACAGACAAATGTAGGGTGCTGCTAGATAACATTGCTACCTCACCAGTAGAACTAAAAAAACTTCCCTCATTGTGAAGCTAAAAATTTAAACATGAGACACCTAACATGTGTTGCTCAAATGGAGACGTCACCCTGGCTTGTACTAATATACCTGATGTTATGAAAACCTTGCTTACATCTAACACAAAAGGTGCAAAAGCGTTCAGGTGTTCAATACGAACCTACGGCAATCACTTAGCTTTTACATCACTAGGCGTAAGGCATGACAAAGAATTGTCGAGAAGAAACAAAGGTGTTTACACCTTCGCAGTACAAGGCCAAGTATACCATTTCTTAAATGACTTGTCACCATCCGATGGTTCCCCTCAAAACTTACAGTTGTATTTCTACGACACAAAATGAGTTAACTGCTAGGCTAGACGTGTGTTATAGGTTGGACGAGGCATTATTACAAACCTTGCTTCAAGTCATTGAAGAAAACCCATATGCATGTTTCTTCCGAGCCCTTAGAAACATGCCTGACATAGAAGATAAGTATATTTTCTTACAAACCAACCCTAATCTTAATTAGAAAGTATACAACAAACCAACCGTTGAACAAGTGAGTGTTATCTTAAACGAAGCCAATGACAGTGAAACTTCCTCAAAAAGAAACATTAAAGTTTACACACATGGGGGCAATTCAAGAACCATTAATTACTATTATGGATGTTATGACCCCTTGCAGTACCCTTTGATGTTCCCCCGTGGGGAAATAGGATGGCACCAAGGAATAAAAAGAAATAGTGTTAGGCTACTCAATAAAAAGAAAAAGAAAAAATGTTGCAATAATGGGCTAGACCCTTTCACGGTTGAAACTGCATAAGAGCCATTAAGGAATGAGGAAGAAGGTGGTTTAATAAACCTATGATCTAATCTACTTCCTATAGATCTTCAGGGTATTAAACTGACTTGTCATTGTTTCTTCACAGCTCTGGCCACGCATATAGAAACCGAAACCTTTGTTTCTTTCCGAGAATATTATTCTTACAAATTACAAATTAGAGATAATGATGACTCTTGCTTACTGAATTTTGAACGCTTGTCCATCAATTTGTTGTAGACATGTATGTGAAACTAGAAACTCAAAGATTAGATTTTTACCGATCGCAACAAAATGAGATTAGGCAAGAGTATTTGCAGGGTGTTGCTGATGCTGTTGCAGCAGGATAAACAGAATCTAGCAAACTAGGGCAGCGTATAAATTTGCCGGCAGGATTTACACCAGCCCAAGAAACATGAGGCGAAAATATATAGACGCCATGGCCTTATTGCAAAAACATGGGAAACCAGACTTTTTTTTAACAATGACATGTAACCCTAATTGGCGTGAAATAAAAGAACACTTGCTGCCTTCAGAGGAAGCACAAAACAGACCTGATTTAATTGTTCGAGCCTTTCATGAAAAGCTAGAAGAACTAAAAGATGAAATTTTAAACAAACAAATATTGGAGAGGTGGCAGCTTATACATATGTCATTGAGTACCAAAAAAAGGGCCTTCCTCATGCACACTTTTTGATCATTCTAAAACCTCATGCTAAATTGTTGAGGCCAGAAGAATATGATAAGCTTGTTTCGGCCGAGTTGCCAGACAACAACTTGCACCATTACTTGCACCAATTAGTGGTCCAACATATGATGCATGGCCCATGTGGTGTAATAAATCCTTCTAATGTCTGTATGCAAGATAACGATGCTGGTTGTAGAAGTTCCTTCCCTAAAGATTTTTGTGAAGAAACAATAGATTCTAACGATGCTTACCCTAGATATAGACGACGTAACAATGGAAGGAAAGTAAAGGTTAGGGGTGTTTACCTTGATAACCGATGGGTAGTTTCTTATCCTTCTTATTTGGTTGCTAAGTTAGATTATCATGTTAACCTTGAGATCTGTTCCACCATAAAAGCAGTTAAATACATTTACAAGTATATCTGTAAAGGTAATGACAAGATTTTATATAAAGTTGCTGGCGACTGCACGACAGAAACAATAAATGAAATTGAAAGATTTGTTTATGGAAGGTGGATATCTGCTCCGGAAGCATTGTGGAGGATTCTTAAGTTTCCTATGAGTGACATGAGGCATGCAGTTGTCAGGCTGCCCCTTCATCTAGAAAACTACCAACCACTTATGTTTAAAAAAAATGAAAAGTTAACGAATATTTTAAACAATCCAGTCCAACGGAAAACTATGCTTACTGAATACTTTTACATGAACAGAACTTCTATAGACGCTAAAAGATAAAATTGTACATACGCAGAACTCCCAAACCATTTTGTCTAGGTAGAAACTGATAAGCTCTGGAAACTAAGAGAGCGAGGTGATTCTGTAGGTCGTATAGTGAATGCTCATCCTTCAGAAGGTGAACGTTACTACATGAGGATACTTTTAAATAATGTAAAATGCCCAGTGTCTTATGAAGACTTGAAGATCTACAATGGAGTTACGGCTGCAACTTTCAGAGAGGCTGCATTAAACCGTGGGCTCTTACAAGACGAAAACAGCCAAGAAATTTGCTTAGAAGAAGCTTCGTTGTTTAACATGCCGTACGAGCTCAGAAGGTTGCTTTCCAACATACGTGATTACTCATGCCCAAACGAGCCTAAAAAACTATGGCTAATGTTTGAAGACCGACTGTCTGAGGACAACAATCGAAACCAACTTTTAACCAAACATGAAGTTCAAACAAAAGTTCTCCAACAAATTAATGGTTTCCTACAATCCATGGGAAAGCATTTGAACACATTTGGTATATTAGACAAAGAGTTTAATCATGCATCTCTAGAAGATTTGACTAAAGAACTTCACACTGAGCAAAATATACAAGTTTCAGTGAGTGACCTAGAATCAATTGACAATTTAAATGAGAAGCAAAGGCAGGCCTATACAGTAATTGTAAACAGAATCTATGAGAACAAGAAAGGCGTTTTTTTTGTCGACGGTCCCGGAAGAACAGGGAAAACCTACCTCTATAGATCACTACTGGCAGAACTTCGTTCCAAAAGTTACATAGCACTAGCTACTGCTACATCTGGAATTGCAGCGTCTATTCTACCAGGAGGTAGAACTGCACATTCAAGATTTAAGATCCCAATTGATGAAAGTGAAGGTTCAACATGGAGAGTGCTAAACAGAGCGGTCTAGCTATGTTAATAAAGGAATGTAGACTAATAATTTGGGATGAAGCCCCTATGGCAAAGAGAAATGCAATTGAAGCATTAGATATATTACTTCAAGATTTAATGGAGTCCGCCGAACTTTTTGGGGGTAAGGTTGTTGTTCTAGGCGGTGACTTCATGCAAACTCTACCAGTCATCAAGCAAGCAACTGCAAGTCAAATCATAAATCCTCCAATAATTAGTTCTCCCATTTGGCCAAAGCTAGAAAAGATTAAACTAACAGAACACATGAGATCTTTAGATGATCTTAAATACACAGATTACTTGCTACACATTGGAAATGGAAGCCTTCAAGACAAAAACACTGAAGACGTAAAACTACCTAAATCAATACTTCTAAACATGTTAGACAATGACACAACACTTAACGAACTAATTAATAGAGTTTATCCTCTTGCCAACAATTCATCGTATGACACGTCTCATCCTATGAATAGAGCAATAATAACAACAAAAAATTCATTTGTTGATGATATAAACCAGATAATGATACAAAGATTCCCAGGAGATGCTGTCTATTATTTCAGCTTTGACGAAACGATTAATCCTAATGACCAAGGCCAATATGTAGACATAATAAATAGCATAACTCCAAATTGTTTACCTCCTCATCGTCTAATATTGAAATTTAATGCACCAATCATACTTCTTAGAAATCTAGATCCATCAGAAGGCTTATGCAATGAAACACGTTTAATTTGTATAGCGCCGCAACGAAACGTTATACACGCTGAAATTGTCTTTGGTGATTTTTATGGAAAGCATGTTCTTATTAACAGAATACCTTTACAACCTCCAAAAGATGATTATTATCCCGTTCCATACAAACACACATGGTTTCCAATTCGCCTTAGCTTTGCAATGACTATCAACAAATCTCAAGGCCAAACTTTAGACTACGTGGGGATTTATTTAAAAGAACATGTATTCGCGCATGGACAACTATATGTTGCTTTATCCAGGGCTAGGACTTCTGCTACTATATGGGTTGTCATAAACCGTCCTTTCTATGATTCTGTTAGTCCTGAACACACACAAAATGTGGTCTACAAACATATTCTTACGCATACGTGATTATCCAACCAATAGGCTTAACGAGATGACATCAGTTACATGACTTTAGGTACTTTTACCTAGGATAGTAATTATACATTCTCCTGCTTTTCTTTGTTTTTTCGCATCGTCTTCGTTTTGCTTAACATGAAGATTCAGTATTATAGTGACCTAAAAATTGCTATGCACAGCTGCCGTTATTTCTAAACACTAACATTTTGTTCCATAGGTAGACTTTCCAGAATCCTTACCATAGTTGATTTGCTAAAAATATTGTCTCTTGATCGGCCTTTTCTAAGTGTCCAATCTTACCGGCAGTGTACCGGGTCAATTGTAGCCTAGAATTGGTGAGTCAATGTCGTATCCCACAAGGAATATAGTCGAGTACGAAATTCGGTCTCGTTCCTAGTTTAGGCCAACACAAATTTGAACATGGTGATTTGTAAGATCACCGGTTCTAACTTCTAACAACTAAATATATAAAACAAAATAAATATCTAAAACTATATAAAAGAGATAGCCGAGCTATGGTCCAATCTAATATACACAAACCCTAGCCAAGTCCTGAGGTATTCTTGATTCACCTAAACATTCTCGATGTCACAAAGGGTGTCGTTTCCTGGCTCTGAGAATAGACATTATTTCAATAATCTACCCTCCTATGTCAGGTTCAACAGTCCGCTGACCGGATTTAACTGACCTCACATGGTCCACGATCAATGAAATGCTCGACAAGTCGATACAAACACGAAACCGAATTTGAACAACTCAGTCGGTTTTACAGGGTGATCCTAGAACCCCGGTTCCTATATCCTCTTGCAAAATACATCTATAAAGACAATACATGTGATACGATTATCGAGTGATCAATTAAACAAACGTGATAAGAATAAGTTCTATAACTATGGTAAAACCGAGAATCAACTGTCAAACATCAAGAACACCACATGAACAGGCTAAGATTCGATTTCATAGACTATCACATAACTCGACTATCGGGCAATTAGCTACTCATTATACTAAGAAAATAACAAGAAATCAACATCAAGAGTAACAAGCATCGGGATCGCAAGCAAGAAATCAAAAGAAAACGAAATACCAAATATATTAAACTTGTAGAAAATCGAGTCTCCGAACGGAATCCCGTCAATAACGCCTCAAGCTATCTTCGAGATCCTCTGGATTACAACAATCTACAACTAAACTAATATAATCTACCTAACAACTAATCTAAACTAAGGAAAAGTGCAGAAAAATGGTGAAAAACGAGTTGGGGAAGAAGAGAGAAGTATTAGATCCAAAATGGGGGTATTTAAAGTGTTCTGGCAGATCTGGACGCTAGGCGTGTGCCTAGGCTTTGCTAGGCATACGCCTAGCATGCTAAAAACACGGACTGAAACTTTGGCAGAATTTCCCCCGTAGGCGTGCGCCTAGCTTTTCTCAGGCACGCGCCAAACTGACACACCTTCAGTAAATTGGCCATAACTTTGTGTGTAGACCTCTAAATCAAGTGATTCAAAATCCTATGGAAAGATGATTTAATTGTCTACAACTTTGATGAATATTTCCAGGTCAGAAAATGCTTTTAAGGTGGATCAAAATGCAAATAAATGGAAGGTATGGATGTAGTACCAACGCGTTTTGATCGGTTTGAATGTTTAAGCTTCGGGCACACGTTCCAATCCTCGTATCTCACCTTCCGGACATCTTGAACACCTAAGTCCTGTACAAAATCACAACAAATACCATACATAACCCTACAGGACACTAGGGTGACCGAGAATGTATTAAAACACCGAAAAATAATGAGATTTCCGGACTTTACGTCCTCGGTCCCGAAATGACAACCAAGGTGTAAATACATAAAAATACAAACAAATATCTCCGGAAACATATAAAACGAGGTATAAACAGGGTATAATTACATTGTAAATGATAGCCAATTTGCCTCCCATCATCTATTTTGACAGAAACATGCCTAGACAAATGCCTGATGCTTATGAGATACTGCCAGAGAAAAAGGGGTGGACTTGTATAGTCCAGGTTATTGAAAGACATCCTATTGGGTATAAGGCTTTGACTTCCTACCCCTTCCAAAAGCGGTATAGGCACTATCTACTTACTGATATGAAGGTTCGACGGTCCTATTATTACTTTCAGTCTTGTCTAACAAAACAATTCATACACATACCAACTCCTGCTCTGTTTGTACATAAAAGCAGGGAACAAAAGTCAAAGCCGTGATGTTTGATTAAGACATCAACTTCTTCGAACGCTTTGCAGCCATTTCAAAGATATAAGATTTTTAATGCAGCTATCACTCTACCTCAAGAAAGGTATCAGCTGAATGATTACAAATATTCATGGATTATTACTGCAAAGATACCAGTAGAACCAATTGCTGACGCTAAGCCGTATCCTTTGCCATGCAACTTTGACGTATGTAAGTTTTCCGACTCGCACAAGTTTGCAGAAACAGATGCAAATATAGGTAAGCATAAAATTCACATATATTCCATCCGTACACTTATATGTCATTATGTAATAATAAAACACACATATTTACACAGCCTATTTAAGCAATCGTTCTTTCGCTGAAAAACATTGCCTTTTATTTTGTTTACTAACAAAAAGCAAATATGTTCATAGTTACAGCAATCAAAGGTTTAATTGTCCACCAATTTCCAATTCTGGATATTTCAAACACGAAGTGTGCTAAGGATTATGTTCTCGTTAATGAAGAGTGAGATTATTTCTATATTTTTCTGTTATTCATTTTCCCAGCGTACAAAAGAATTTACAAACATGTTGTCTATGATAGAGAAATCCCAATTGTCATACGATTTTGGAAGGATCTGTTGGCTACCTATGATCCAAACGTTGACAAACTTCCACAAAGGACCAGTAACTATAATTGCCTCAAATCTTCATGTGAAGACGTTCCATGGTATATTTGCTTTATCATTTTAACTACAAATAAATGCTTTCACTACTATTCCAGCCAATCAAACTGTTACACTTGCAGGTCTGTCCCTTGCCACAAGAGACAACACATACATAATTGAAAATCTACCACTGCCAGAAAATCTAATCTTAAACAAATGGTAATGTGCTTCTTTTTACGTTTTATCGTACGCCCTCCAATACAATGTTCAGCTTTCATATTTCCTGTTTCTGTTTAACAGGTATGCTGACAACAAGGAAAAAGTTGCTGACTGGCTGAAAAACAAAGCCTACGAGGATACCAGCGGCTTCTTTGTCCCACCAGAACCAGAGAGCGTCTTGGATTTAACAACTGCAATGTCGACTTTCGAGAATGCCAGTCACTACACCAATATCGCACATTTGCTGTTTCTTAAAAAAAAATTCCCTGCTGTCACACGTAATTCTCTGCATTACATTGTTTGTGGAAGCTGTGGAATAGAAGTCGTGGCTGGTTTGGATTGGGATGTTAAATGCTCCGGATGTGGAATACTATCACCAATGGAAATAAAGAAATTTTTTGCAATACTTCTCCCGGTAAATATATTCATAACATGAAAGTTGCCCCTTTAATGTTTTTACCTTTGATTTACGCCGACGTTCATAGAATCGGACTTCCCGTTACTTTGAACGATAAAAACACAAACATGAGAAGCACAATTAAATCCCCGGATGCGAGAGAAGTTGGTTCCATTCACCGGAGCCGAAATAATGAAACTAGAAGAAGAGGTACCGGCTTCACAATATCTTCACTTCGTTAGTGACATACAATTCGGATGAATGCTTTACTTCTTTTATTACATGTTTCGGATTAATTAAAGAAACACATGAAAATTAATTGTTTACACCGAAATAACCTAACAACATACATGTGAAGTCTACATTGCTTCCTTCTGCACTAAAAATTCACGTCATTCTGATCAAACTTCCAAATGCATATGTATTAGTTCTTCTATTTCTGGGTTTAAAAATGAACTCTATCGGCCTTTTGCAGTTCAGATCAAAATGGATTATGTTTTCTATAGATTTTCAGTTTCAATATTCTATGAATGATACCTTACATGCCTCTTTCATTTTCGAATGCCATGAATTTTTTGTCTCTTGATTCATTTTCGAATCTATCTCGCTTGTTTGACATGTCGGTTATAACACTAAATATGGATGATTTATTAATTAAGAATTCTTGAGGCTTACATGGTCTTCGAAGTTCTTGGTCTTTAGTTTGTCACATAACTCTATTTTTCTTTTTCAAGAGTCTATTGGTGCGTACTTTACATTGTGTTAGGAAGGATGTACGGGGTCTTTTCTTATAATGCTTTTACTATGAAATGAATGTAAACCAAGAATTGACTTATGCTATATACATCTACTAAGTGTTTTTTTTTTTCCACATATTGATTTCTCAGTTTGAAAGAAAAAGTTTTTTATATAGCTGATGTTGATATATCTCCATCATGCATAGTTGTGATGAGAGACACATTCCACTCTAATAATGTTTGCACTAAAGCGTATAAGAAATCTTCTTCGCAGGGTGAGTCAGTTCTCGACGATATTCCATTGCCATAGATAACAAAGAGGTTGTCTGCTTTGTCAAATACTATGATAATCAAGTTGATTATGTAATGCTTCGAAGATATTTCATACTGAAGACATATACAGTTGATGAACTATAAGCAATGCGGCAAAACAAAACATTGGTAACACCCGAACTTGTCAACCTTCATTCAGAAGGTGCTTCTGTTGTGTCTGCTGAAACTAGCCTGTTATCACCAGATTCAAACAAACTTGATGACTCCCAGACTCAATTCTTTACGCCAACAACTAAAAAAATTCTTGAAGAAGTCAGCCAACAATGTACCCAAGCACCATCCACCAACTCTAATTCACCAAATGCTAAGAGAAGCATTAGCTTTGGTACTATAACTGCTGAGGATCTGGGAGATGCTGGCTTAGAACGCATTAATTCAGAGCTTCCTGCCACTGTTGAAAGACCCAAAAAGAAAAACAAATGGGAAGGAAAGAATGTTTAGACTGCCGCAGAATTACTTTTGACTAGCTGTAGAGGCTTTGTGATGTGATCCAGTTCAAGACATGTCCCTTCGAATTACGAGGCCCATTGTAGAACAAGAAGATTAATGGTGGCGCCTCTTTTCAGTTTATTTTCAATCTTTTATTTCAATTTTTAGTTAGAAAGTCCACTTTTGTTATAAGTGGCTCCTAAGTGTTTCTTTTGTCCCACATCGGTTGTAGGAGTATTTTACTTCACTTTTGTAGCCTATATATAGTCTTTCCATTCTAATAAAAAGGGAGACAAGTCTTGAGTTAATAATATTTTAAAGCTTTGAGCTTTTTATAAAACACTTGCGAGTGTGTAATCTCTTTGTTGTAGAGATTCGAACCATGTGAACTTGTCAGCGTTCTTGAGCAGTTCGTTGTGGCGTTCAACCCGGAGTTCCAAGATTGGATTATCAAGGAATTCGGTTTTCTAGCTCGTCATTGATTCCCGTTATCTATTCCTGGGCAAACTTCAGATTTGATTCATTCGGAATCATATCACTTTGGTAATAAGCTACTAAAACAATGCATGTCCTGCTTTATTTTGCTCTTTTGCATCCATCACACTCTTCACCTTAAGATGTTGATGGAAATCTGATAACAATGCTTATATAGTTATCAGTTCAGTTGTTGCTTTAATAAGTTATTAGTAAATGTAATATGATTGTATTTGCTTTTACTTCTCTCATATGCACCAAATGCTTTCTTCATCAACTTCTTTACATGTTTAAGCCAGTCATACCTTCCTTCCCTTACATCACTTCACTATACTTATACTTTCTGTCCAGATGCTGCTATTTCATCATTCATCAACTACATATAAACAACACATCTCATAAGTCCAGGGCCTAGCGGGGGCCTTGCACCGTGAGGCCCAAAGCATTCTATTATTATAAAAATAAAAATTAACAATTTGGCTTCCATTTGCCACCTGTCTTAGAAAGTTATTGTGTGGTGTCTCCACGCGGTGTGGAGACATTGTGTGGCACCGTAAAGACAACACAATTTTATTATGTATTTAAACTGCGTGGTTCTGATCGTTTCACCCGTCACTTCACATAAAATTCTCTCACCACACAATAACTCCCCCTTGTCTTAGGCATATTCTTTTTCTTCTTCCTTTTTCCTTCTTTTTTTTTTCATCTCAACAATTCTATCAGTACACCACATTAACCATAAATCACACTGAATCGACTGTTTGAAAGTCGATTCTAGAGTCAAGAATCGATTTTTCAAACGTCCGATTCAATGTGATTTGTTGTTAGTATGGTGTACCGATAAAATCACCGGGAGAAAATAAATGCTCCATTGTTTTACCCTCTCAAAATAGTATTAGCGTTTTACCTCATGACGGGAAATATTTTTGTTTGGATATAAAATATTTCGATTTTTTTTTTGAAAAACATATTTCGACTTGAATAATCAAATAGCTTGGTTGAAGTGGTAAGTGATTTAAGGATGCATAGGGAGGTTATCGGTTTGATCTCAGGCGTCATGTTGAAAGATCTCTTGGCCAGACCTTATCCCTGAGTGAGAGTCAGACTCTGGGAGAACTCCGGATTAGCCGGCCCAGTTTGTCCCGGATACCTTGCACTTTAAGGGGAAAAAAAGTATTTCAACTTGAAATCTTTTCGAATTTTGATTTTTAACTTAAGGGCAAGTCCAATGGTAGGGGCCAAAATTAAATTTTGACCCCTATAGGAAGGTATTAGCATCTTCAATGGAAATAGTTGATAGGTATCAAAATTAGTTATGGTACCAGGAGATGTACCATATCTGAACCCTTGGCTAATACCCTCCCAACACATACGCGTGCGCAGGTGAAAGTTTTTTAGCCTAAAAAGTGCTCCATGCAAGCCCACGTGGGATTGTCCCCTCCTTGTCTCTTGCTTTGTTCTCTCTTTTTTGATTGACTGATTTAAAAAATAAATAAATTGATACAACATATATATTTTTGCAACGGAAATATAATTCAACGGCTATATGTTTTTACAACATACTATAAATACTCTATATCACACTCAATATATCCATATTTTTTTCTTCACGTTTATTTTTCTTTTAAATCTAATTCTCATTTGTCTTATAAAAGTTTCTAGTATATTTTTTTTCCGACAAATGGCACCGAAATCCAGATCCGATGGTCAGAACTTGGTATAATTTTTTAAGAATTATTATTAAATAAAAAAAAAATTATCTACAGCTTCCTGTAAATAAATTTTTATTTCCGCGTATCATAATATCGATTTTATATACGATAGACGGTGTATATAACTCAAAATAATTATAATTACATAAAAAAAAAATTGACGGATACAAAAAAAAAACATGCATAAAAATTATTAAGATCATCAAAATATTTAATAAAAACAAAAAGAAATATTGACACTATGATTTGAACCCTCTCATTGGAGATAAATATTTGATACTCGAATGAATAATGTCTAAAGGTATCAAAATTTGATTTTGATACCCATGGTTTGGTATCATGGGTTGGACTTACCCTAAGAAGCAATTTTTAAATGATTGATTTAGTGTAATAAATGATAAATGTAATGCAAATACATGGCCATTTTTGTTCTTGCTAAAAACTACAAGGAGACAAGTTGATTTAGAACAAATAATAATAATAATAATAATAATAATAATAATAATAAGAGGAAGAAGAAGAAGAAGAAGAATAAAAGGTTGCAAGAATGTGAATGGTGTTATGATTTCGAACTATACACCTGCCCAACATTTTATATTTGGGGTCACCTAGTTATTGGAGTATGTTTCCCTTTCTTTCTTTCTTTCCTACATGATTGAATGAATATGGTTAAAGAACGATGATGTGCACTTTTGCAAGCTACTAGACAAAACAAAGTCTCATATCGTGAGAGGCGGTGGGATCCATCTTTAGTGGGCGTCCCCAAAACTCGTATCTGGTATCATAGCAAGCTACCGGACAGAACTAAGATTCGGATCATCAAATAATACTTATGGCCAGACCATCATAAAATTTGCCATCGTATTAACTTTGCCGTCGTATTAACCTATAGTTTCTTTCCTTTTTTGAAAAAACTTAAAGTTTTCCGCAACAAGCAATAAGTAGACCGTCCTAATTGTGATGAATTTTCATTTTTATTTTTATTTTGTTTAAACTACCAACCTATATTGGGGTACGTACATGTCAAAAACCTTGCTCAAAACAAAAGGAAATCTTCAACTTTTTTATTCTTACAAATCAGCTAAAAACATTGTCTTTGTTACAAATATACTCGTATTATGTGGATGTCCATTAGATATAATATCTATCTCTTCCGTGTAAATTACTAACCCATAGCCAGTTACTTAATAGTTAAGTCGATCTCGATGCCAGCACGACAAAGAGGATAAATATCAACGCAAATATATGATGTAATCGACGAATGTTTTTACATCATAAAAACACGTGTGATATGTCATGACTTCACTACACGGTACCGCGTTTGGATAATAATAAAAGCTGATAAGGCTAGCCGCTTAGGAGGTCGGCAATATCCTATTTTGTTCGTGCATATATATACGAGAATGAGATACACACAATACCACCCTTTGAAGATATATACAAGAAGAGAACCATTCTATTTTGTCTTTAGCTTTCTAGCTTTTGATATCTTTATAGATATCATCTTTTGTTCTACTTCTTTGATGGTTGATATATATATATTTTATAACAGTCTTTTCTTATATTTTGAAAAGTATTTCTGATATTTGGGATTTTTATTAGAACTTGTCCATATTTTCAGGCGAAAAATATGTTCACAATCATCACGGCTCTTCCATCTATTTGTTTCCACACGGCAACAATATTAGATAAAGAAATTAGTTGCATTTATGTTCACATGCATTGCTCTTTGCTTATTTTATTTTCATTTTGTGAAGAGTATAGTAGCGTTGGGATAGAATTCAATTCAACATAATCACTAAATATAAGGCAAGTCTGAGACCTACCCGCCTTGAGAGAGTCTGAAGGCATACTGAGCCTGAAATATGTGTCTGAGGTCCCGAATGGCTAGTCCCTAGGATCGTGGAGTCCTCCACTAGTAATGAACTATGTCTCAATGTTTAAGTATAAGGACTTGTCTGTAGTTAGTAATAAGTTTTGGTTTTATTGTGTTATTTGGAGTGTGGCTTATCCACTAGAATCTAGATTAGATTTGTTGTTATATTATGTAATGTGTGAAGGACACTTTTGCTTAATTCAATGCGTTAACAGATTTCACCATCTGTCTTGACTTGGTAGCGAGCCTAATGGCCGATGCCACCACGCCGCCGCGAGCTCAGCTCCGGTGAGCTCTATCTCTTTATCAACATCGCTTCCGATGAGCTCTGTTGCTCAACCAACAGCTACATCCATATCCACTGGATCTTTCACCACACAGATACCTCTGTCACTTGCTCAGTTCTCTCAGCTGAATACTGCGGGAGCTGGAACTTCCTCAACAGTTCCACCACCACCGAATTTGTCACCAGCTGGAGGTATGAGAGCTTCCTCTCCGTTGAACATGCATCTTTCAGGTCTTGAAACCCCTTTTCCTCGTGCAAGTTTACCACCTTTTCCTAATTTCATGACCAATGCTTTTCCACATCCCGTTCTGTTTCTACTGCACCTTTTGGTGCTAATTTCGCTCAAACTTGCACTGTGAAGCTCAATCGTGACAATTACTTGCTGTGGAAATCCACTATTCTGCCTATTGTTCGTGGACATCATCTTGAAAATCATCTAATTTGATGCTAATAGTTGTCCACCCCAGTTTGTTGTGAGCCCTGTGTATGGACCTATTTCTAACCTAGATTTTAATGATTGGGTGACTATGGATAATCTGCTGGTTGGCTGGTTGATGGCATCCATGAATGAACAAGCTCTTGTCGAGTTAATTGGATGCAACATAGGTTTTGAAGTGTGGAATAGGTTGGAGACCTTATTTAACAACAGATATGAAGCTAGGATTCTGGAATACAAAGGAGCCTTGACCAGGACAGACAAAGGGACTAGATCCATGATTGATTACCTTGCTTTGATGAAATCCTACTCAAATGGCCTAGCAGCAGCAGGTTGTCCCATCTCAAACTCAATACTGATTCTGTCTGTTCTTGGAGGCCTAGGTAAAGATTATGAGTCTGTCATCGTCAATATTACCTCCAGGATTGGCTCATTGACTTGGCCTGAGGTTCAGTCTCAATTGGTTACACATGAACGATTGATAGCTCGTTTTAATCCTACTACAACTCTGGATGTTCCAGCACCATCTGCTAACTATGCTGCACAAAAGAATTGAGGCCCTAGACCTAATTCTAGATCAAATTCTACCTATGGGAATCAGGATGCTGGTAGAGGTAGAGGCTCCAGAGGTAATAGAGGTGGCAGAGGTAGAGGAAATGGACGTGGTGGACAAAATCAAGGGGGACCTAGACCAATTTGTCAAGTCTGTGAGAGAACTGGTCACACAGCTGCTATATGCTATTATAGGTACAATTCTGCTTATACGGGTCCACCTATGAATAACACCAACAACAATGGAAATGCAGGTTTTCAAGGTTCGGTTCCGGACCAAATGCGGCTTACATAGCATCCTCGATAACTTTGTTGATCCCAAATTTGGTATGTTGATAGTGGTGCCACATCCCACATAGCCTCGACCTCATTAGTCTCCATCTGAATTCAGGTTATGAAGGATCTGATACTCTTCAAGTAGGTAATGGTGAGTCTCTTAAAATCACTCATATTGGTCAATCTGTCTTGCCTGCTAAATGTAACTCTAGCTTGTCCATTAATCATATCCTACATGTCCCCACCATCACCAAAAATCTCTTAAGTGTATCTAAATTGACTGTTGATAATCCTGTTTACCTTGAATTCCATTCTAACTCTTGCTTTGTGAAGGATCTGGCTACCAGGAGAGTTCTAGTGGAAGGAACCCTTAACAATGGCCTGTATCAGCTTCACGTCCCTCCAAATCTGAGGTCCCTTCACTCCAAAGCTTCAAGTACTACTTCTAGTCCAAGTCACTCCTCCAGTCAGCTGTCTGAAGTTTCTTCCAGACTCAACTCTAATAAGCTAGTTCATCAGTCTTTTGTTGGTTCTTTGTCTAGTAGTAGTTCTGCCACTGTTTGGCATAGAAGGTTAGGGCATCCCTCTGAGAGGGTTATACATCAAGTCCTAAAGAAATTTAATATGACTTTGAAAAGTAATGAAACTGTTTCTTTTTGTGAAGCTTGTTGTTTAGGGAAGCAGCATGCTCTCCCATATCCTAATTCTAGCAGTGATTCTACTTTGCCTCTTGATTTGGTTCATTTTGATTTTTCTACCTCTGGTTACCATTACTACATACACTTTGTTGATGATCTGACTAGATACACTTGGATCTTCCCTTTAAAACACAAATCTGATGCCCTGACTGCTTTCTTCCAATTTCATACGTTTGTTCAGACTCAATTTCACACAAAGATTAAATGTCTTCAAACAGACTGGGGGGAAGAATTTAGGTCTTTTGCACAGTCTCTTAAAGAATCTGGTACCTTGTTTAGACATCCATGTCCTTATGCTCATGCCCAAAATGGGATAGCAGAGAGAAAACATAGATCCATAGTAGAAATGGGACTTTCCCTCTTAGCACAAGCCTCTATGCCTCTCAAATTCTGGTGGGAAAGCTTTCAACACTCTGTCAGACTTCTTAATTATCAGCCTACACCTGTTCTTAATCATCAGTCCCCTTATGAGTGTCTTTTTTATAAACCTCCCAATTATTCTCTTCTTAAGATCTTTGGTTGTGCTTGTTACCCAAATCTTAGACCATATCAATCCAAGAAATTCCAGTTTCACTCTCAGAAATGTGTCCATCTTGGTCTCAGTCCATCGCACAAAGGATACTTGTGTCTTGATCCCAATGGAAGACTATATGTATCAAGAGATGTTACCTTTGATGAATCTTCCTTCCCTTATAAAAGGAATTCCATCTCTGAACCTGATATCTCCACCACTATGTCACC
This sequence comes from Gentiana straminea, assembly GCA_036785695.1. Lineage (NCBI taxonomy): Eukaryota > Viridiplantae > Streptophyta > Magnoliopsida > Gentianales > Gentianaceae > Gentiana > Gentiana straminea. The sequence continues at coordinate 157,936 of JAVUPR010000004.1, forward strand.
TTACTCTTTTTTGAATCCCACGGTGTGTCTACCAGATCAAACCAAACCTCCATTTGTTCCCTTATCATCACCTTCTTCTGTTCCTAACATATCATCTGGTTTAGACACTCCCACAAGTCCATCATCATCTAGTGCTAGTTCCTCAACACATCCTTCATGTCCTATCAGTCCTTCTCACATATCCATCCCTATTCCTAGTCAGGATATCTATCAGAACCCTGATTCTCCAGAACCAAATCAGGCCTCCCCTCTTAACATGTCCGCTCCTACTTCTACTCTCACCTCTGGACATGTAGAGTCTCCTACCCCTGTCTCTCCGAGTCCTAGTTCTGTACCTCAGCAGGAAAACCACAACAAACATCCTATGCAAACTAGAACCAAGAGTGGCATCTTCAAACCTAAAACTTACTCCTTTTTAGCCACATCCACCTGTTCTGTACCCTCACCAGAACCAACTAGAGTATCAGATGCTTTACAAACTCCAGTTTGAAAGGAAGCTACGGAGTCAGAATACAATGCCCTAATCAGGAACCACACATGGGACCTGTTGGAATAGTGTCCTAAACCTAATTGGGTTGGACCGGATCCGACCGGGTCGGATCATTTCTACTATTTCTTTATGTTTATACATAGATTAAATGGCTTTTCTGTTGTCATATATATGTTCTTTTAAAGAACCAATTATGAATTGTTATATGATAACGTCCTTAGTATTAAACCGTGATAGAGAAACCATGATAGGCGATTATGGTTGATGAGATCTCTAATCACTTTAATAAGTTTGATACTTAAACGTCTCTAGGCCGATGTACTATTAAACGGGGCATTGATAGTATAAACGGACTAGCACGTATTAGATGTCTTCGTCTTTAGGGCGGGGATAGATCTCGTCTATCGAAGTGTGAGACACTTGGACCGTACGTGGACGTGTATTAAAGAATGCGTACGTTACCGACCCACTTACACGGATAAGTGTCACACTATGTGACGGTTGTGTAATTATCCTTAAGACCGGAGTCTTCATGGCATCACGGTGTGGATTGTCATGCTTTGACACTATTGAGGTTTCCACAGCCACGGGGCGATCATGCGGTAGTGATTGGGTATGATACTGAAGCATGCGGAGTATACATGATTGGTCGTCCGGGAATCGCGTATCCTATGATTGGGATCGAATATCCGAAATGGCCTTCTTATAAGGAATGTCTTACTCTCGTGAATCTTTGCAAAGTGGGAGTAAACGAGTTACTTCGAGAGAGCATGATATCCAGATTATAAGATACGGTCGTTAATGTTTGACACTCGACGTACGACCGTATGGATATTATTACAGCGATAGGATTGTAATTTACACGGTAACTGTTCCACATGAAAGGTAGTAGTCATTGCATTTGACTCTTCCGATGATTGGGGGTCACGGTGTGTTGCTAGACGCTATCCCGTGATCGTTAGGCATGAAGGGCATTTTCGTAATTTGCACTTTGTGTCTACGGCCAACATATTCGGAAGCCTATCGGGTCACACACATAAGAACATCTAGCCGGATTAAAATGTGGTTATAGATGATAACCAAATAATGAAAGTTTATCTCACAACTATAAAGGTTATAGTGGTAAATTAATATGGTGGTATTTATTTATTATGAATAAATTAAATACAAGATATTAATTATGATGATTAATTAAATATGTATATTGATACATATGATTTTCGAAATTAATGATATATGATATACATGGATTTTGCAAATTAATTAATCATAGTATTATATTATTAATTAAATATATGTGTCCAAAATTTGTGTGTGTATGAGCAGTATGACACACGTGAATTGGATCACAAAGTGGCGCATGGTTTTTTGTGTATTGGATACATTTGGTTTTGTGCGTAATTTAATTAATAAGATTACCATAATATTAATATTAGATATTAATTGATTTTGATAAATAGATTTATGGTAATAAAATAAAGATAGTCAATATTAAATATTGACAATATCTTGGAAATATTCAATATAAGATATTGACAATATCCTAGATTTATTTAATATAAGATATTAAATTAAATGAGATAAATCAATCAAATATATTTTCCTTATTTTATTGGGAAAATGTTTTCTTCTCTTCCACTCTATTAGAGGCGCCACACTCACTATAAATAAGAGGTGGGTGTCAAGCTCTTTTGTACATCACAATTGCAAGAGCTCATAGTTCTTGTGTAAAATAGAGAGCATCTATTAGAGAGTTGGAGAGAGGGGAAAAGGGCCGGTCTAGCAACCGGAGTTTTCCAATAGCAATCCATGATGGGATTCCGGCGGGCTGTTCGTGTGGACTAGCGGTAGAGGCCGGACACTTGGGCGGCTCTATGTAGAACTACTCTCCTTAGACGGTCAAAGCGTCGATCTTTTAGATCAACCAAGGTAACCACCGTCTACTATCTATTTGTTTATTGCTTAAACGAAGTCGATCCTGGTTAAAAGGAAATAAAATTTTTAAATTCCGCTGCGTTCCCGCGTAGATTTCCTAACAGTGGTATCGGAGCGAGCTTCGAGCTTAAGCAATAAGCATGTTATTTTGCGTAGTTAATTTTATCGTTTAAATCACATAATTAAAAGATGAAAGATTTTTGATTTGCAAAATTAATACACGAAAAAAAAAAAAAAAAAAAAAAAAAAAGGTGGCGGCTATGGTGGTGCTCGGCCGATCGGCGGCGGCACCACCTCCGTGTGATCGCCGGCGACGGCGGCGGCCTCCGGGCTGCCGGCGGCTGCTGGTGTGATACGGTGGTCCCCGATTTTCTTTTGTGTATTTGTGATTCAATATTGTTCATAGTTGTGATTAAGATCTCCTTTGTTTAGTTGTGTCGTGCGTGGCTAACCAATGATTCAAATAGTTTGGGCATTGGGATGCCACGTGGCATTAAAATAATAATGGCCTTTCCAAACTTTGTTTGGAATAGCCTAGCCTTTCCAAATATTTGATTTGGGAAAAGGCTAGCTTGCGCCACTTCCAAAATTTTGATTTTGGAAAGTGGCGAAGCCTAAACCAAAATTATTTGGCCTTTCCAAATATTAGATTTGGAATGTTTCAGCCTTTTCAAATATTTGATTTGTAAAAGGCGCAAGCTAAGCCACTTCCAAAATTTTGATTTTGGAAAGTAGCCAGGCCTAAGCCAAATTTGGTTTAGGAAACCAAAGACATCCCTTTTGATTACGAATCAAAAAGAAAGAAACAAAAGAGAAATAATTTTAATTTTGATTTATTTTGGTATAGTTCCAATTAATTAAAATTAAAATTAAAATCGGTTTAAAATTAATCGTTAATTTTATTTCGATTAAATCATTTAATTAATTAAATGTTAATTAGTTAATTGATTGGATAAAATTATTTAATAGATTAAATGTTAATTGATTAATTAAGACGCAAGTAGTTAAATTATAATTTTATCTTTTTCATAAGATATTATTGTATGGATTAGATATAGTAGATATAATATGATTATATGGACCCCGATTGATCATGGACTCGACCGATAGGATAGATGTGAATGATTTAATTTTTTTTGTTGGTTTAAAAATTGTCCTAGGCCGTTATGAAGAACGTGACCTAGTTTATTTTCTGCATTTATCCCATTCCCGTTAGCTCTCTCCCGTGTGCGGCGGGTGTATTTATTTTATTAGAATTAAATGTAACAAGAATGGAGCAGAAGATGGAGACCAAAGAAAGAGGAGAAAATAAAGATCCCATTAGAGAATGGAGCATTAAAGATCCTATTGGCGGTTGCAGCTACCCTTAGATTGTGACCCGCGGTTTCGTCGGTTGTATTCGAAACCGCACCTAGAAAAGTCCATGATCATACCGGTTACTTTACGCATTTATTTATTTTGTGCTTGTATTTATTTTATATGATACGATAGATGCATTACTAGGCACGATCTAGATAAATGTGTAGGATGTATGTTTATAGAGATAGACATATTTATGATGAGACCATAATTAAATTAATTAAGTGAATTAATTTACATAAATACTTCCACCTCAAAAGAATCAAGTTGAAATTGCCTCCCCATATTATAATGACGGTGAAGAGCCCTTGTTCGGACCCAACTCATCAGCCAAAGCAGGGGGTTGACCTACCTCGGGTATATCGTTATTATCGAGATATGATCGTATGAGATCTCACGAATATTGGGGTTATGACTTGACTAAGAATTCTCTCGGCCACCAGCCAAAGCGGGGTCGTTTGGATTTTAGAGGCAAGGGTTTGACTACTTCATAAGATGAAAATTGTCAAAGAGTTGACTAGTCAAACAACAAGAGTCGTATAAGATACGATTGACAAAGAGTTGTCTACCTATTATGCTATTTTCGGCCCACCAGCCAAAGCGGGGGTCGGGGTAGTTTAGTGGGATCTTGTCCACTAAAGAAATTAATAATTCTTGAAAGTCAATTGGAAGTAGTTGACTAGTGGGAGCAAAATCATAAATCAAAAGACCATTTTTGATTTTGCGTGTATAAACAACAATACTCATTTATTTTCATTTTTATGTTGTAGTTTTAGCAAACTTTATATTTATGTTTTATTCTCGATTAGTAAAACCAAATTATGACTGTTACTTTTGAGAAACGTTCTCAAGTATGGTTAAGTAATTTTAATCCTTTTAAAATAAGCAATGACACGAGCAATACCGTTATAGTAGTTAGAGACAAGGAGACTACATATTTGATGGAGTACTCCGAGACTATAATTATTAATGAAAGCGGAAGCTCATGATATGATTAAATCTATTGAAATAAGTTTCAACGAATTAGTCATATATTGGATACGATCCAGTATGATCATTCAGTCATACGGTGACAATTAATTCAAACGTTGGATAACAATGACCACGTCTAATTTTGGAAAGGTTGTTTTCAAGTATCGACTTAATTCTATCATTGCTTAAAGGTTAATTAAATAGTCAATGTTTTGAATACGATTCGAAAGGTTAAATAAACTATTTAATAAACTTTAAATTTTCTTTATGAAAGGAAATTAAGGACATGGCTCTTGTGATCTTTCTTAAGTCTTATGAAGACTACATTAAGAAACATTTTTCAAGTGCTTAAAGGATTGAAAGGAAAGTTAGGGCATGTGCTTAAATAGAGAACTTATTGAAGTTTCTATTCTAGGCAAGTGAGTTGAGATAAATCTATCTAAGTGAAAGTCAATTATTAGATATATGATATCTTGCGAGTGTGATTAAATTAGAAAGATTAAATACAGATATGTAAGGTGAAGCAAACGTTGTAACACTTACCATATTCTGGATCTAGTAAACTGATAAGGGAACTAAATAAATGTTATTATGTTCCGGTTCTTATGAAGAACATACTTTCAGTTATTTGTTAAGGATTTAGTAGACGTATTCAATTGTAAAGAATAAATGTTATTCCGATAAAGTTGGAAGGTCACTGAATCTAACATACTAGATTTATGTCACTATATAGATGATATAAGTGATGGGATCTCAACTAAATATTTGTATGGTTATTATCCTTGATTTGTGGTTACTCTAGACATAGTCTCTCTGGAAGGGAAGCGTGTAATTAAACGTCATTCTGATGATGCTAAACCATATGATTATGAATCATGTGGGTTATGCGTATCTTATCTAAAGATGACTAAAATACCCTTTTATGAAAAGGTTATAAAAATCTAGAAAATTGTCTAAAGCCTAAACATACCGAAGTTTGTTGGCTTATGACAATTAATGCTACAAATAATTGTTTGTTAATCTCTATGACTATTTTTTAGAAATAGTTGAATGTACTTATTGAAGTACGACAATTCGAAAAGCCCGAAAAGTTCGAGCTAGTACGAATATGAGATTGACGAGCTACTTAGGAATTAATCTTCAATTGGATTGAAGTAATTAATACCTGGAGGGTGTTTCAGAAGTCATCTGAAAAGGAATAAGATTCTCCCTTGAAGGATACCATCTTTGGGATACGCAATTAGATTGTGTTCCCAAAATGGAAACAACACTTTATATGATAAATGTGTGACGCAAGCCATGCGAAGTATCCCTTACCCGTTTCGGGATAGTGCCCTTATACTTAACCAAGTTCCAAAGAATAAAGGTTGAATAATTTCCATATTAGATATGGAAGATGATAATGTCGAATCTATCTTAACCGATGATTTGAAGTTGTCATAGGCAAAGTCAGAAAGGCTTGGAGCCTAGTACGACATATGCAACTTTGTGGAATATCTTAGCAAGTACGCTAGATATTATTTACTTGTCCGCGGAGCAAAAGGTGTTTGTCTCCAAACATGCTGTCTTCTAGAGGAAGTGTTTCTTCCAAAAGAGACAGTGGGAGTAAATAAGATCTCAAAAGAGTTTGAGAACCACAAAGATATATTCAACCATTGGAACATGAGCAGACGCCGCATAGCGATGAGGTGCAAAACACTGCTCAGTGCACACAAAAGTTCTGTAAGTCTGTGGATAACCTCAAGCCTGAAAGGGCTGCTGGTATGTTCATCTTGAAGAATGAATATCTCACGACTCATGAAAGAATGTTTAAAAGGCAAGATTGAGAGATATGGCCAGAAGCCATAATATCTGAATTAGATTCCATCAGTGACAACCAGGTTGTGAACCTAGTCTGTCTTACCCAAGGGGAGTGTCCCTGAAAGGCTGACATGGATAGTAATATGATTACCATAAGGCTATAGTGACGGCTGAAGGGTATGAGGTGTAAACCTTGTAATTACCTTTATCCGCCAAACCGAGCCGATTCTATTCAGATGATGCTTGTTATAACTTCGTATCATGGCTATATGATAGTGTTGAAGACTTTGGGCAGAAAGCCCAATGTTCATAGACGATAACATGATATGCAAGCCCACGAGATCCATTTATGGACTCAAACAAGTTTCTCTAGACAATTTCTTTGTTTGATAATCAAAGGAGTTTGATTTAGTCAAAATAAGAATACGCCCATGTGCAAGATGGATAGTGGGAGTGTGTTACAATTTTGAGTAAGGTATTGGATATCTCTCTCATGAATCATCTCCCCATGTCACAGTCAATTAATGTTTGGTAATTCAAGATCTTTACGAAAGCATAGCAGTTCTTATTTTAGAAATAAGAATCTATAGTGATAGATTTAACTGCTGTTAAATTATAGTTTACCTATATAAATCTGATGCTAAAAGAGTTTAGCATAGATCGCGACAGGGGATACTGCTAGCCGGTGTTCTCAAGATCTATCTATGTTAGGACGTTCGTCCTAAAGATAAGGTGAAAGATGATGCTTATAGAAGGTTTCCTTCTCTACTGCGATAGTAACCATCTTATAGGTGATGCCGGATGTTCATAGTCCATGAATAGTCATGAGCAAGTATGAAAGTAAATCTGGTGAATGTCGAGAATATCCTTAAACAAGTTAAGGAAAGGTTTCTAGTTTATTGAAACTTGGAAATAAATAAATGTAGATATACAGACGTATATCCTGAGTCTTATGAAGGCGAGTGGGAGCTACAGTCTGGGTTTGCAGTCACTTTGATTAAGTGATACAGTGAGCTGGAAATGTTCTAGCATATGGGTCACTGTAAATTCTACAACTTAGCCAAAACACAGTAGTGCTTTAGAGGCGCAGCGGGAGCAGTACATGGATCTAGAAGGTTCATTCATGAACCTTGTATGGTTCTTCCACCTTTTCTATATAGTTGATATAGTAAGTGGATTCATTGCTTGAAGCAAGGACCAGGGTCTCGTCAGAGATTCGTGTGTGTGTTGAGGCGGTTCCTTTGACTTGGTCATATGGAACGTGATATGAAGATAGTCTGAGTCCCCATGGATAGCGATCCGTTTAAGGTTAGAGTTGGTTGCGAGTATTGCATAAGATTCTTGTGTTTCAACTTGGTCTTGTGTGTGCTAGTGATTGGTTTTAGGCCAAGTGGGAGATTGTTGGAATAGTGTCCTAAACCCAATTGGGTTGGACCGGATCCGACCGGGTCGGATCATTTCTACTATTTCTTTATGTTTATACATAGATTAAATGGCTTTTCTGTTGTCATATATATGTTCTTTTAAAGAACCAATTATGAATTGTTATATGATAACGTCCTTAGTATTAAACTGTGATAGAGAAACCATGATAGGCGATTATGGTTGATGAGATCTCTAATCACTTTAATAAGTTTGATACTTAAACGTCTCTAGGCCGATGTACTATTAAACGGGGCATTGATAGTATAAACGGACTAGCACGTATTAGATGTCTTTCGTCTTTAGGGCGGGGATAGATCTCGTCTATCGAAGTGTAGAGACACTTGGACCGTACGTGGACGTGTATTAGAGAATGCGTACGTTAGGACCGACCCACTTACACGGATAAGTGTCACACTATGTGACGGTTGTGTAATTATCCTTAAGACCGGAGTCTTCATGGCATCACGGTGTGGATTGTCATGCTTTGACACTATTGAGGTTTCCCACAGCCACGGGGCGATCATGCGGTAGTGATTGGGTATGATACTGAAGCATGCGGAGTATACATGATTGGTCGTCCGGGAATCGCGTATCCTATGATTGGGATCGAATATCCGAAATGGCCTTCTTATAAGGAATGTCTTACTCTCGTGAATCTTTGCAAAGTGGGAGTAAACGAGTTACTTCGAGAGAGCATGATATCCAGATTATAAGATACGGTCGTTAATGTTTGACACTCGACGTACGACCGTATGGATATTATTACAGCGATAGGATTGTAATTTACACGGTAATCGTTCCACATGAAAGGTAGTAGTCATTGCATTTGACTCTTCCGATGATTGGGGGTCACGGTGTGTTCTTAGACGCTATCCCGTGATCGTTAGGCATGAAGGGCATTTTCGTAATTTGCACTTTGTGTCTACGGCCAACATATTCGGAAGCCTATCGGGTCACACACATAAGAACATCTAGCCGGATTAAAATGTGGTTATAGATGATAACCAAATAATGAAAGTTTATCTCACAACTATAAAGGTTATAGTGGTAAATTAATATGGTGGTATTTATTTATTATGAATAAATTAAATACAAGATATTAATTATGATGATTAATTAAATATGTATATTGATACATATGATTTTCGAAATTAATGATATATGATATACATGGATTTTGCAAATTAATTAATCATAGTATTATATTATTAATTAAATATATGTGTCCAAAATTTGTGTGTGTATGAGCAGTATGACACACGTGAATTGGATCACAAAGTGGCGCATGGTTTTTTGTGTATTGGATACATTTGGTTTGTGCAATTTAATTAATAAGATTACCATAATATTAATATTAGATATTAATTGATTTTGATAAATAGATTTATGGTAATAAAATAAAGATAGTCAATATTAAATATTGACAATATCTTGGAAATATTCAATATAAGATATTGACAATATCCTAGATTTATTTAATATAAGATATTAAATTAAATGAGATAAATCAATCAAATATATTTTCCTTATTTTATTGGGAAAATGTTTTCTTCTCTTCCACTCTATTGTAGGCGCCACACTCACTATAAATAAGAGGTGGGTGTCAAGCTCTTTTGTACATCACAATTGCAAGAGCTCATAGTTCTTGTGTAAAATAGAGAGCATCTATTAGAGAGTTGGAGAGAGGGAAAAGGGCCGGTCAAGAACCGGAGTTTTCCAATAGCAATCCATGATGGGATTCCGGCGGGTCGTTCGTGTGGACTAGCGGTAGAGGCCGGACACTTGGGCGGCTCTATGCGTAACTACTCTCCTTAGACGGTCAAAGCGTCGATCTTTTAGATCAACCAAGGTAACCACCGTCTACTATCTATTTGTTTATTGCTTAAACGAAGTCGATCCTGGTTAAAAGGAAATAAAATTTTTAAATTCCGCTGCGTTCCCGCGTAGATTTCCTAACAGGACCTTGTGCCTAGATCTCAGGCTCACAATCTTGTTGATAATAGGTGGGTTTTCAAGCTGAAATTGAATCCTGATGGCACTGTTAACAAACATAAGGCCAGGCTGGTGGCCAAAGGATTCCATCAAACACCGGGCATTGACTATTCAGACACATTTAGTCATGTTGTTAGAGCATCTACTATCAGGACTGTCTTGGCTCTTGCTGTGTCCTTGGACTGGCCTATAAGACAAGTGGACATCAATAATGCCTTTCTCAATGGGACCCTATATGAGTTTGTTTTTTTTGTGCAGCCTGAAGGTTGTGGATGCAACCAAACCAACTCATGTTTGCCACTTGAAAAAGGCTATTTATGGTTTAAAACAAGCCCCTGGGGCTTGGTTTGATGAGTTAAGAAAACAGATGATCATTTGGCAGTTTGTTCAGTCTAAAGCTGACCCCTCTTTATTTATCTTCAATTCTGGTCACACCTTGTTGTATGTCTTGGTTTATGTTGATGACATCCTCATCACAGGGAATGCTCCCAGTAAAATCCATCAGTTTGTTACTTTTTTACATAACAGCTTTGCCTTGAAGGATTTGGGGAATTTGCATCACTTTCTTGGCATTCAAGTGAGGAGGGATCATTCAGGTTTGTATTTATCACAGCATGTGTATGCACAGCAGCTTCTCCTCAAACTAGGATTGGAAAACTTGAAGCCATGTTCCATTCTGATGGTGATTACACCTCTCAAAATAGCTCAAGGTGACACTCATATGACCAATCCTACTCTTTACAGAAGTACTTTGGGGGCCCTTCAGTATCTCACCTTCTTCAGACCTGATCTCACATATGCTGTTAATACCTTAAGTCAACACATGCAATCCCCTACCATGGGACACTGGAAGCAGGTGAAACACCCTCTCGGATATGTTAAAGTTACCCTGTACCAAGGTCTATATTTTAAACCTGCACAACCCTTGCTCATACATACTTTTAGTGATGCTGACTGGAGGGTTAGACAAGGTAGACAGGAAGTCTGTTGCTGCTTATTGTGTTTATCTTTCTGGATCTCTTGTATCCTGGTCATCAAAAAAACAACAGGTGGTTTCCGATCTAAGATCGAATCGTAGTACGGGGAACTTGCTAATCTTTGCCGCAAGTAGAAACTCGGTGGCTTTTCAATCTTCTATCGAACTAAAAATCCACCCGGTTTCCAAACCAAAGTGCTTTGGTGTGATAATCTTGGTGCAGGTTATTTAGCTCATAATCCAGTCATACATTCCAGAATCAAGCATGTAGAATTGGATGTGCATTTTGTTAGAGACAAGGTTGCTCAAGGTGTGATTGAGGTCAAACATGTTCCTACCTTTGATCAAGTTGCAGATCTGATGACCAAACCTCTTTCAGCTACTATGTTCCACTGCCACAGAAGCAAACTGAATGTGATCTCTACACCGTTCATTTTGAGGGAGGATGTTAAAGTATAAGGACCTGTCTGTAGTTAGTAATAAGTTTTGGTTTTATTGTGTTATTTGGAGTGTGGATTATCCACTAGAATCTAGATTAGATTTGTTGTTATATTATGTAATGTGTGAATGACACTTTTGCTTAATTCAATGCATTAACAGATTTCACCATCTGTCTTGACTCTCAACCGTAGTTTGGCCATGTTATCTGAGTCCCTGAGGACCTTAACAAAGAACGCTCAAAATCAAGTCTAGAGGCAATGTGCGGGTGGTTAGCCACGTGTTAGGTATTAATATTTCATAGTTTATCAATGTTAGGGCTTGTATATTTCACAAGCCGAAATTCACCACCAAAAGAAAAGTGACATTTTAGTAATAGGTTGAGCCTCGGTTTTAAGGGCTCCCAATGTTTGGTCCTTAGAATTTTGTAAATAATTGTTTTATTAATGTAGTTTGTAAAAGCTGCATGTATACAATTTTTCATCGAGATAGGCCAATGCATGATATAAAACACTCAAGTCACGGTTCAAAGAGTAAATTACCATAGCAACACCACGCTTTCTTACTAATGAGCTATTGTAACGCGCCCCTGCACCCCGCCCAGTAGGCATTAAACGAGTCATAAATGTCCGGTCAACCGCGACCGCCGTCCTCGCTTGGTCTAAAAGCGGCTAACCCAAGTTGACAAGACCTTTATGTCTCACACTTATATGGATGTGAGCGATTCTACTACTTTTCCAACGGGACATTACATCCCCCCCCCCCCCTTATAAGGGACCCGCGTCCTCGCGGTGACGGCCAAGATCGTTCCTGGATCGTCCCTACCAGAGGTAACTAGAGGTCATCCTTACACCGTCTTCTTGTACGGTGCAACGCATAGTTCCGTCTGATAGTCGGCTCGATACCATTCGTAACGCCCCTGCACCCCGGCCCGGTAGCGCTAAATGAGTCATAAATGTCCGGTCAATTAACTTAGACCGTCGTCCTCGCTTGGCCTAAAAATGCTAACCCAAATTGACAAGACCTTTATGTCTCACAATTATATGGAGGTGAGCATTCTACTACTTTTCCAATGTGGGACATTACAGCTATACCCTGCAAAATTGACCTTTTCCTTTCAAGTTTGAAAAACATTGGTGTTTCTTTTTTTCTTCTTTTTTTTTTCCTTGTAAATTTCTTTTGGAAAAGTTTTAGTGGTTAGAAACATTGTAACATCATTCAAAATGGAGGATAGAACTCTTCGCACTTTCTTCAACGTGTATATGTCATGATACCTATTCCATTTCTCATTGAATCGTGCAAAAGGATAAGAAACCTTTGGTTCTTTGATGTCCTAAGCCATGTGATTGGGCCCACATGACCATTTGTCCTACAATTCTTTTTATATGAGCATTCATATTAGGTATCCTAAATGACATTTTATCCTTCACAATAAATAATGATAGAAAAAATAAAGAAGAATTTTTTTTTTTAACTCCATGAAACACTTTATCCTTATTCCACTCAAAACAAAAAAACAAAAAAAAAAAAAAAAAAAAAAAAAAACTTTATCCTTATAATAAATTAAGGGAGGTGAATCATGGACGACCAGTGACAGGTTCAGAAATTTGTTATTCTTGGTAATCGAAATCTAATACTAATTTTTTATCCAAAATTTTGTTCTAATAAAGTCACCATAATCTAAAACTAATTTTTTTATCCAATAAGGTCACCGAAGCCTAAACCTACAATTTTTAACAACAAAATAATATTTTTTAACAGCAAAACTATATGTTTAATACTAAAAAAAATTTAAATCCCAATGGAGTCACATGACTCCTTTCGTAAGAGAAGTTCCGACCCTAGAGACGTGCAGAAATTTTAAGACGCGGGTCAGAAATTTATTAGATATTTTTAATCTAATGTTAAGATAATATTGGTGAGTGGGTACATTCAAATCACATTTCTTGAATTTTATACAAAGACCATATGAACATGTAAAATTAGGTGTTTTCCATTTTTTATATTTGTGGTTTATGGTTGCTAGGATAGGGAGATGGACTATTGCAATAAATATATTAGTTTTAGCATTTAGTATTTGATGAGACCGTATTTTATTAGATTTTTTCTGTGCTTATTATATATGTTTTTTGTCGGGAGATGCTCTGTTCCGGGTATGTTTTTGATGATTTTCAGGTTTTAAGAGCTCGGAAGAGATGATGGAGTAATTCTGGATGTATAAAGCAATATTCGAATGTTTTGCTGGAGAAGGGAGGAAAGCGTCGTTTCAAGTATCGTGAATTTCAGTTTCCACCTATATCGAGACCCCGAAATGTTGAAAAAAAGACAAAGTCTATTAAAACCGACCGTGGATTATCGCTATTTATTCACATCGGGCTTTTAATACTAAAAGAGCCTTTATTAGTATAATTATTATTGTTATTACTATTATTATTATTGTTATATAGAAATTTTAAGTAAATAATTGGGCTTGGCCCACTAGAACTTCAGCCTCTGGCGTGAATTGTCAGGAGAACAAAGACAAATACTCCCTCCGTCTTATTTTATTTGTCTCGTTTGATTTTTTTTTTAAAAATTAACTATCGTATTTAATGCTTTAATCTCATTAATCGATCCAATATTTTTACATATGATAAAGTATTACTTAAATATTGGATCATTTAATGAGATTTAAAACATTAAATACGCTAGTCAAAATATTTTTGAAAAGTCAAACAGGATAAATAAAATAGGACGGAGGAAGTAACTTTTATTGGGAGAACAAATAGATACTTAGGTTTTGAATAAAGAAAATAGGGAGTTTTGGTACCAGTAACATAGGGAGGAGACTGCGCATCACTTGGGTGCCGGCGACCAGAAATTGGAAAATCAGGTCGTGTCAGACCTGACACTTGAAAATCAGGTTGTGCGCTTTTCGATACGAAAAATATGGTAAACGTAGAGATCCTTACGTTCGACGTAAGGAAATATAACTAACATTAAACGTTGCGAGTTGATCTTCAAAGGCGATATTTTGCAAATTAGCTACGTCTAAACGTAATAAAATCTACGTTTAAACGTAGAAACCCTACGTTTAAACGTAGAGTTCATTACGTTTAACGGTTCACATACTTGTCCTTCCCTTTTATCTTCTTTATTTCTATCCTATTTCAAATTCTGAGTGGCTGAGTGGCGATTGGCGATTTTTGGCGATATTTGCAAGAAATTTTGATAGTCCAATTTCACAATCTCTCAAGTGCGATGGCGGTTGAAAGCGAAAGGTATGTATTTTCCCTAATATTCTTTTATAGTATATCATATTAATTTCACTTTAGCATGTGCTTGTTATTTCGAATATTTATTGTAGAGTGGTTTGTGGTGGTCCTTGATAATCATTATATTGATTTTGATTGTATGATTTGTCGTTTTCTGGGTTTAAGAAGGGTTTTTTGTATGAAGGTTCATACGTTTGGACGTATGAAGGAAGTATTATACGTTTGGACGTAGAGAAATGCAGGTCTCTACGTCTGAACGTAAGGATTATGCTTCAGGACGTAGAGATCTGCAGGTCTCTACGTCTGAACGTAAGGTTTTTACGTTTGGACGTAGAGACATGCAGATCTCTACGTCTGAACGTAATTTGTCTACGTTTTGACGTAGAAACACTACGTTTGGACGTAGAAAACTGCAGATTTGTACTTTATATTGAATTTAATGTATATGTTTTTCATAGTTATTTGATTCGAATTAATGGGGCTAATTCTATTAAAATGAACTGTAATGATATGTATGATAGGTTTTTAGAAGTAAATTAATGTAAAATTATTAATATGTGAGAATATGTATGATAGTGTTATAATTTTTGATTTGATAATGTAGTGTAATTTATGATATTGAATTTGATAGAAAAATGGGAAATGGAAGCATGTGTATGGTGTTACATTGGGATTGATAATGTATATGTTATTTGATTGTGATTTATGTTTGCTTTCATTCTAAGGTAGCACGATAGTAGTATTGCTAATAACCTAATTATGCCCTTGAAAGTATGGCTAACATGGGGAACAATAAAAATGCCCTTGAAATTATGGCTAACATGTATGTTAATTAAAAAATTGAACCAAACGACAAACTACTGTTGTTTGAAAATCCAAAAATCAATAGCTCGGACTGAATTCCATGGTACGCCTCGGCCTGATGAGGTTCTTAGAATTGCATGCTTTCCCTAGGGTGTTTTCGATTCCTTCTGATCCGCTGTGTCATGCCTAAGCCCAGGCTTTATATTGGGGCTCCCGGTAGGTAGCTCGTAGAAAATTTCATTAGGTCTGCTCAACAGAGCATCTTTTCCTATCCCCAGCAGCCTGGTAATCCTCAGTCGGAAGTGAGGCACCCTTTAGATTGAAAATATAAGGTCTGTTCCGCCGGCTCCGTACGGCCTTTGTTCTCCCTCGTCATCATCAAGTATTCTATGACGTGGTAAAAACCATATTATCTTCTTCTCTTACCCCCCTAACGTTACAAACAACAGAACACAACACAAAACAACGATGTTCCAAAAAACAAAAAGAGGTGATAAGACATTTCGCGTGTATATATATGTATATATATATATGTGTATATATATGTATACATATGTGTACGTATATGTGTCTATATATGTGTATATATATGTACATATATATGTAGATATATATCTATGTATGTGTGTGTATATATATGTATATATATATACACATTTAGATATATGTGTATATATATGTACTTACATATGTATTTATTTACTCCATATACATATATATACACATATAGATATGTGTATATATATATATACATATATATACACACACATACATAGATATATATATATATCTACACATATACATATATATACACATATATCTATATGTGTATATATATATATATATACATATATATACACACACATACATAGATATATATCTACACATATACATATTGAAGTAAATAAATACATATATAAGTACATATACATATATCCCGGATGTTTACAAGTTGCTACACACATTCGATGGCCCGGACGTTCCCATTCGAAGGGATTCTAGTGGTATTAATTCTACCTCTTCTTGGTGCTCCACCGGCATCAGCGCATATCTCATATTAGGCACTCCGACTTTCATGTTTCTTACCGACTCGGAACATCCCAATCCTCTCTCGTTAGGAATTGGATATATGTTAGCCATGTAAATCTCTTTGAAACATTCACCCCTATAATACGGTGAACGAGTTCGGGTGGACTAATTCTCGCGTGATGCTGCGGCTGCTATAGCATGCGTACACGGTATTTCCATTTTCTGGAAATAACCACAATAACACTTCCTCTATCGTAGATTTACCACCCCATGAAGCAAGTTATTTCCATGAATCTCAAATTCATCGGGGTAACAGGCTTAACCCTGAACTTCCTTCTAGCAGTAATATTCGAAGCCACTATTTCATCGATCTCCGGTGCTAACATAGTCGCACAATCAAGCGCCTTCTGTCGTCTATCATTATACCATCTCTGCAGTGTAGCTCTAATGAATTCCAAGAGGATAGGAACAGGCCAACGGCGAGCTCCTCTAATCGCACAGTTGAAACTTTCAGCGTAATTGCTTGTCATTAAGGCGTATCTTTTCCCGGGGAAATTTGGCACGCGCCCACCGTTCAACACCTATTTCTTCAAGTTGTTTATATGCGCCAAGACATTGTGCCTTAATCGGGCGAACTTTCGGAGAAATTCGGCCTCCGAGAATGCATAGGCCGTTTGATAGAATGTATCTTCACAAAAACCGTGATCTTTCCATTTTTTGGTCAGATTGCCTTTTAAATGATGATAGCAAACACCATGATATGCATCGGGAAATACCTGACCAACCGCATTTCTAATAGCCTGGTGTCTGTCAGAAATAAAGCTCAAGTTTTCATCATGGATACCTCCAATGGCCACCCTCAAATGTCTCATGAAATACCCCCATGAATCGTTGCATTCTTTTTCAGCAATACCGAAGGCTACAGGGAATAGGTGGTCACCGGCATCTACAGCAACAGCAATAAATAGTTGTCCGGAGAAACGGGTTTTCGGATGAGTTGCGTCCACACACAAAATAGGTCGACAATACTTGAACCCACGACGGCTTGCTCCCAAAGACATGAAACAACCGTCGAACCTTCCCGGCATTATCAAGCCGAAAGTCAATATAGGTCCCTTCATTGGCCTTACGCACCATCCATAAGTACGAGGGTATCGCGTTGTAACACTCCGTCGGTGAACCTCTCACCATCATTCTCATCATCTCGTGAGCTCGGTATGCTTGGTCATAAGTCAATTGTACACTGTAAGTTGTGAGCATGTCCTCCATAATTTGTCTGGGCTTATACTCATTGCCGAGTTCTTCCATTTTCTGACTTAGCAGACTCACAATAACAATAGGTGTTGCTTGTCGATTGTCATTATCCGCATTCTGAGAGGCACAAGTATAGACATCATTCAACGTTGTGATCTCAAATGTACGTGTGACATCCGTATTCACCTTCACCCGTTTCGCCCTTACATGCCATTTGCATGTATCGTTAAGACATTTGTAATACAAGCAACGTGTGTCCGACCTACCCAATCTCATCTGAAAATTGTTCGCAACCGCATACGATTTTATTTTTAAATTAAAATCTTCTTTTGAATCGTATTTCTTCCCAATGAACAATTCGTTCACGTCATTCATAAGTAACGTACCGGTGGATAAACACCTCGGTAAATCATCATCTTCAAATGTGGGAATCCTCCATGAATAATCTTCTCGTACGCTTGCCCTAGCATGTGCACCACGATTATTGTTGTCATCTCTCGCCGGTTTGATCGGTTTGTATATGAAGTGCAAACGGAGAAGCCAAAAAACTAGTTACTGATCCACCAAACATATTATATGGCTGTTGGATGGGTGGAACACGACTACTTGAAGGTTGGTTAGGAGGATACTGAAACGAATGGTGTGGTTGGCTGTTTATGACAATATTACGACTACTTGAAGGATGATTTGACAGATTATGACTTGGTCTTACTGGTTGATACCGAAACGGTTGGTCCGAAGCTTCACCAAGCCTTTGTGTAGCAACATTGTTTTCATACCCACTACATCCATATTGTTGCTCGAACGGATTAAAATGCGGATCCGTAGCAAGTTATTGTACCGGAGAAGGGAAATTTCCAATACTGTAATCCGGAGTATTGTTATCATCCGGGGCATTGCAATCTTCATTTAAATCAATGCCATCATCCTCCTCATTTAAATCAATGCCATCATCCTCCTCATTTATCGGTTCATTGTTTGCCTCCACCGGTGTCGCATTCACACAAAAAATTACATTCTTCGTCATAGGCCGCTTCGATGTAACCATTTAAGGTCTCGTCGTCTAAGATATCATCAGGTGGTATATTTCCCACACTACCGTAAGTAAACAAAGCTTTTAGGTTGAGCTTTGAATCAGAACGATCAATACCAAGCCTCAAATACACTTTATCCAATAACGCATTCAATCCTATTTTCTTTGGGACAAATAATGAGAACATCGATCCATTTACATAATTCCACCGGTTATAGATAGGATCATACGTAAATTCTCCGTTGAACGAGACAACAATCATAGTGTTGCGATTATCTGGTTTAAAACAAAAAAAACGATTCAAGTCAGTATCAACTAAATCATTATCAACTTAAAAAAGATTGTTTCCAAAAAATGGTAAACATGATATGTATTTATTACACTTTCATAAATTACACTACATTATCAAATCAAAAATTATAACACTATCGTTCTTAGATGTATAAAATTACATAAACAACCTACTTAAAACACACATTTCAGATAAATACATATCATTTCTACAATATAAATAACATAATCACTACTCAAAACATAAATTTCGGTTAAATAAATATCATTAATTACACTAAAACCTAGTAATTGAACCCTAAGAAAATACTTAAATACACTACTTAGAAGTATGAACATTACATAAACAACCTACTTAAAACACACGTTTCGGTTTTAGACATATGATTACTACAAATATAAATAACATACACACATTGAGCACTTGAATTAAGATAAATAAGATAGCAATAACTTACTCATTTTAGCACTTGAATGATGAAGAAATGGACTTGAAAGATGAAGAAGTGAGCACAAAATTGATATTAGATTCAAAGCCTTTGAAGGAATGAGAAAAATCTCGTTAATGTGGTGTATATTCAACAAGCACCTTACAACAACATTAATACCCATCTACCACTGTCAAACGTAGAAAAGCTACGTCTAAACGTAACAAAACCTACGTTTAAACGTAGATTTTATTATGTTTAGACGTAGCTAATTTGCAAAATATCGCCTTTGAATTTCTCTACGTTAAAACGTATAGTTTCTACGTTTAAACGTGGAAACCCTGCGTTGAAACGTAGAAACCCTACGTTTAAACGTAGGGAAAGATCAACTGCAACGTTTAATGTTAGTTATATTTCCTTACGTCTGAACGTAGATATATCTACGTCTGAACGTAAGGATCTCTAGGTTTACCATATTTTTCATGTCAGAAAAGACACAACCTGATTTTCAAGTGTCAGGTCTGACACGACCTGATTTTCCAATTTCTGGCCGGCGACTCTACTCTTGGTATTGTAATTTTGCTTTTCTTTACTTTATTTTATTTATATGAGTTACTTTTCTAGTTAATTGATTATTAAACCCTCAATTTCATGTGGTTGTGAGGTCTAATTGTTTTTCTTCTCGTTTGATTATTAGTATTTGTCTGTTTTCTGATTTCATATAGGATTAAAATTATTCGTTTAATTGTTGGCACGCGATGATTAAGTGATTATTTTGATCTAGTACTAAAATCCACCTTAGGCGGTTGCCATAAAAGATTGGGTTTTAGTGGTAAACAATACATTACCTGCCGGTTCGTAGTCCGCAGGATTCCCTGTTGTGGAAATAGACAATCTAGGTTAAAATTAATCCGGTTGGATTAATACCTTGAATTGGGTCTCTCAAACCTTAATGCTTCTGGGATTCCAAACTCTTATGACCGTGCCTAGGGGTGTCTTCCGGTTAGAGAATAATTAACGACCGTGTCTTGATTATCGAATTTAGGAGAGATTATGCGCGGTTGCGGTCCACTATAACCAATTTATTAATAATTTAGCGAGTCATCCTTGAATCGATGATCAATCGTGGGAATTGAGGGAAAAATAATTAGTTAGCTGGAGTTCTTCTTCATTTGTTTTTCTTTATTTTATTTTCCTTTTCTATTTAGGAAACTAGATAAAAATATCCAAATATCTTTTGTTTTTACAAATTTTAGGGGGAAAAAATCTACCGTTTCATGTGGGTTCGACCCCTACTTCTACTATACTAGTTATAGCGGTTGTAGGTGATTTATCTTTAGTGGTTTGACGACCCACCAGTATTGTCGGTGTAATACTGATAAATTCCATCTTTCTTGAATAAATTAACTATTCCAGCATTTATTAGTGTCACATGGGACTTTCCCATATATATATATATATATATATATATATATATATATATATATATATATATATATATAATCAGTATAATTAAACAGCAGTAGATCCATAAACAGATGTCACGAAAATAAATTAAAGAAGACATCGAAGACACAATGAGTTATTGACGAGATTGATACATTCTTTTTCTAAAATTCATCGGAGGCAACACACCGGCCCGTAATGTCAAATAAAGCGACTTATTTTCAAGTACAACAAGGATTGAACATTTGAATATGGTATGAAGTCGGTTCTTGTTTCATTAACCTACGAAAAGTCGGTTTAGGCACAAGAATCGACTTTCACAAAGTCTATTTTGCTGTGGTGCACAAGTAGGATGATGTACGAGTAGATTGAATGTGATGCAAATAAAGGAGGCCCTTTGAATATGTGTACATGGCCTTGTCTTTGTCTGTCTCTCCCGCAAAGACAAGTAGTAATTAACGTCGGGGTTCGTAATGTAGATATTAATGTAAAAGGGTTTTTAATAGAACATGAATATGTGTTCTTCTTATTTAGGATACATAAATATAAATCTTTTAGATTTTGTAGGCTATGGACTAAGGGCGGAGGTATGTTATGAGCTGGACCGTGCTAAGCCTACGTAACCCAATCTTTTATATTGAGAAATATTTAAAAAAGACTTTGCGTTTGATGTTTAAGTGGCATAGCGGCGCCTCGCTTGGCGACCGGACTTAGCAAAGATACGGGCGGGCCGTGCTTGAATTCGGACCGGACCGACTCTTCTTTCTTTGAGTCGCTTCCACTTACCGGACCGGAAGATCTCACTTGTCCTAGATTGGACAAATATTTAGAGATGGACCATTCTGGGAGTCTTAATCGATTAGTCTAGGCACGCCACACATGGAGATCTTTTCATTGATAGATACGATGCCCCTCTTGAAAAAATGCTAAAGGGATAAGTTACTACATGCTCCCGCGGAAGAGGTTGACTTTGTACCGCCCGGAGATCGGACTCCAGGGCAATAAGAACGAAAGGTTTGGTGTGGCCACATCTACGATTAATGGGGCTTCAAAAGGCTTAGATTATAGAGGCACTACTGAAATCCTTTTTTAGATCGTATAATAGGGGGGCATAAGCCTCGAAA
Organism: Gentiana straminea; assembly: GCA_036785695.1. Classification (NCBI taxonomy): domain Eukaryota; kingdom Viridiplantae; phylum Streptophyta; class Magnoliopsida; order Gentianales; family Gentianaceae; genus Gentiana; species Gentiana straminea. The sequence continues at coordinate 179,986 of JAVUPR010000004.1, forward strand.
GCCTTTGGTACTTCGGTAGGATGAGCATCCCTTAAAACCAAGAAAAGGTTTGGAACCCTTCCCCTATTCCTTTAATTTAATGCATTCCATTCTCTATTTGGCCCATCCCAACAATACATTTTACTCGGCCTAGCCATTTAATTAATTATATGGAATCAAACACAACAACCAATTTTACTCAGATTAATTCATTAATCAATTTTACGAGTTTTGAGTAAAACTTTTTTTTGTTAAATCTAAATTTAATTTTCAAAAAAATTGCGCCGGAAAATAACATTTAAGGATGAAATGTTTTATAATCACACACTCTCGTAACAATTACAAGGATAAAATGTTCAATAATCCCACACATTGAAATGAAATATCAAGAAAAAGGAAAGAAGGCCCTGGATATGGTCTAGTAGTAAAGGGCTTGGGTGTTGTAGTGACAGCTGGGTCAGGAGCTGGAGTGTGGAGGTTCGAATCCCATAAAGGGACGACTTCTTTCAGTTTCTTGGTAAAAGGCAGCCCTCAACTATGAGCTGCTAGGTCTCTGATTAACATCTCCACTAATTATGTGGGATCGGGCGAGTGGGGACCCTCAAGGCTAGGGTTTAACCTTTTTTTAAGAAAAAAGGAAAGAATTTTGGAGATAAGAAGAAAAAGGGAATATTTAAAACACTTAATAGGCTAACAAGGAAGCAAACAAGAGATGCTTCATTGCTTCTCACTCCATTTTTTTATGGCTGGGGCGACGGCAACGATGGAGGTAGCGGCGGTGGCGGAGATGAAGATGGAGGTGGTGCTAGAGGCGGAGATGGAGGTGGTGACGGCGGAGAGAAAGATGCTGCATAAAAACATAAATGACAATAATAAATCAAAATTAGGAAGGAAAATATAAGGAGTCTTTATTTGCATCCCATCACGGTACTTATCATACATCACACCTAATCGACTTTCAAAAAATCGAATCTTAAGCCAAGAACCGAATTTTAAAGGACCAACATTTGAAAAGTCGAATCTTAAGCCAAGAATGGAATTTTCGAAGGCCAACGTCACACTCAACCTTAATTGCATAGTTGATTCTTGGCTTATAAGATTCGACTTCTCGAAGGTCAGCTCGATGTGGTGCATATATAGTAAGTGTGGTGTCTCATTAAAATTACGGTGATGAGTTTCCTATAGGTTCACTTGCAGGAGGAACAGCTGGAGATGGAATTTTCACTAGAACACCAAGTTCTGCAAAATAGGTTGAAATGGGGGATTTTGAAAACGATGTGCATTAAATATTTCTTTTAAATACTATATTTTTATCATCATTGATTATAGTAGGTCGTAAATCAATCAATAATTCTTGGGAGCATTTACTTGCATCATACTTATTCTACTCGTTCATCACTCTAGATGTGCAGCACAGTAGAACCAACATTGTGAGAGTCGGTTTTGGACCCAAGAGCCGACTTCTCGTGAGTTCTGGAGCCAAAAACCGACTTTCCCAAAGTCGGTTCTTACAATGCACCTACGATAAGTCAGTATGTGGCTCCATAACCTACTTTCACAAGGTCGGTTCTACAGTAGTACACATGTAGAATGATGCACGAGTAGAATGAGTGTGATACAAATAAATGAGAAGAGTTATGGTGGGGTGATTTTAGAAGTATAACAAGTGGAGAGGTGTGATTAATCCATGTCACACCTACACACCTCTACTATGTGTGAGAGGGTGTGTGAGAATTAATCACAACCCTCCACTTATGATACCTCTAAAATCACTTTCCCACCATAACTTTTCTCCAAATAATAGCCCCACAATTCTTATGATTGTTGCACCGTAACGGTTCTGCCAAAATGAGCTGAGTGATATATACAACACAAATTTGCATAATTGATTGGGATGTATGACTCATTCATCATGTATATGCACCATAACCGCATAACGTAAAAAGGTGTTTGCATCAATGAGCCCTACATCACTAATGTAAATACATGTTTTGTCACTCGTTATCGTTATGTGTGGACGGTTGTGCCCACCTGCACAATGGTCAAGAGATGGGGCGGTGACGCCGCAAATTGCCGGAAGATTGATCGCTTTGGCCACGTCAATACCGGTTCCAAGAATAGAAGGTGTCGTCCCAAGAAGCTCGCACCAGCAAATGGGTTGGCTATTGATCACACCCTGACCCAGTTCTGTGCAACACCCTTGTGGCACCTCCGTCAAGTTGTTAACCGCCACTACGAAGTTCAAACAATCTGGGATTTTTGAGGTAAGTAATCTGCACAGTTCACTTCTGAACTACTCTGCGCAGATGCGTTAGCACCATTCTCCGGTGGTGGCTGTGCGTTTAAAGAAAAGTATAGCAGGAGGAGCAGGCTGCAATGGGTTGAGCTGTTTTTGGTATATAATTGAGGTGTGATTTATTGAAGGAGGTGAGTTGTTGCCAATAGTACATATATATATATATATATATATATTGGGAGATGGTGATAATGTTACCACATTAGATTTAGCAGAACAACTGACACAACATACTTTTGTAAATATAATTATGGTGGGCCTATATCATGAGCAATGAGTCATACGTCATAATTAACAATACAAAATTGTGTAGTTTTACTCGTTTTGGCACAACGTGAAAACGTCATCCATCTTCAGGGTTAGTTGATTCGGCAGGTGAGTTGTTATGTCGACTTCCATGACCACCGCCATGCTGTCTTAATCGACCAACACTCTTTGTGGTATCTAGGTTAGCACGCAGTTGGTCATCGTAACACAGCTTCCTCAATAGAATGAGGTTGCTGAAAGAAGAAACAAGACTTCAAATGAATGGCAAACAGATGCGTCGCGTCTAACCCGGATTCTGACTTATCGGCGTTCAGTCATAATCCAACGCACGGTAGCTTCATGTCAGTGACTTTTCAACCAAACACATACTATTGAGGGGTTATTCGATGCGGGGAGGAGCGCCTCAATAAATAAAGGCCGCATACGCGCGATATTCGACCACACAGGTTTCATCCTCAATAGGGAATTGCATACGTGGCGTGAAACCGCGCGTGTGGTGGATGTTGCGCGTATGCGTATCTTCTCTCTATCGCCTCCCTGCATCAGAATAACCCACTATTGAGACAACATACTTTTAACTCTATTGATTATGTTGACACATTTGATTACGATGTTTCAACTTTATATCATATCTTTTTGGTTGCTAGGACAGGGGAGATGACTCTGCAATAAATATGATAGTAGTTTAGCATTTAGTAGCGTTGGTGCATCATAGTATATATATATTGGAAAGGCTGTCTTCTGCATTAAACAATTCTTTCAGCATTTCTGGTGAAGAAAAAAATTATATAACTGCAACGAAACGGGGATCGTCTGTTTCGTTCGCGGGAGACGAGGGCACAACGCCTAATCATGGGGGGCTCAGAGCAATGCCCCCGAAACAATCAAACAATCTCATCCTGAGAGATTTTCGTTCGTTTCCGTTGTTGTGACATTTGTGTAGGAAAAAAAAACAGCTCTTAAAAAAATACCATGCATTAAAATAGTATTAAAATCAAATGTTTTCTTTAAGTTTTGATGCTAAAAAAGAATGTCAATAATAGTAATAATTGTGCTAAGAACAATTGCTTGTTTTAAAATCACTCTGTAATTTCATGTCCTGTATTTCTGGCAATGAGTACCGGCATGGAAGCCTTCCGTATACGCTGTGTTCTTCAATGTAGTCTGCAATATAGAACCAATGGAAGAAACACTTACAGTAGATAGTGTAAAACAAGATAAATCTGTAAAATAGAGTTCTAAGTCAAACTTTATTTCCGGAATACGAATCGAGTCGAAATAGTTCAAGTCCGAACATAAATGACTCACCACAATTGTCTTTAGTTCGAGCGTCAACTGTTTCCGGATACTGTTTGATACCGCAAGACCGAGATCATCCCCGTTTTTCTTGATATTCTCATCTTTCAGCTGTGGTTATTTTATCAAACACATGAAATGCATGTTTTTTTCCTTTCTCGAATTAAAACAGATCGACAATCTCATGGTTATTATTATTACCTCAGAAAGAACCACTGCTGATGTCTTATCTAGGATTTCTTCAACAAGTTTGTCAGGATCGCCATATCTTAATACGTTCGGTTCGGTACTGATTTTCTCTTTCTTTGAATCTTTGGGAGCTTTCGTCGTTTTTCCTACAAAGAACAAGAAAAACACGGGGAATGATCCCCAAAGTGATGTTAAGACGTGTGTCGTGATATGATTGAAGCAAGTGATAACTCCTCGATAAGGAGTCTTTGAACTAGAATTTCCCTTTCTCGGAATGCCAATATCATGATGTAATTGAGCCGAGCTGAGTCGAGTCAATACTCTCTAGGGCACGAGCTTGAGCTCGACTAAAAAAACTTTGGTTCGAACTCAGCTCGAGCCATAAATAGGCAATATCGAACATGACTCATTAAGTACTCGGTATAACTCAACTCGGCCAATAAGCTCGATTATATAGTTTGGAATACATTTAATATTTAAGAAATATGGCAAGATCGAGCTCGACTCGTGTAACACTTGACTCAACTAATAATTAATGATTTATATAAAATGTTATTTAATAATCATTTTTGTGAATATAATCATTCAATATAACTCGAATAACTCACGAGCTACTTGATTACTATATTTTGAAGCTCGAGATCCGCTTCAAGTAGCTCAACTCAAGCTCGAGCTCAAGAAAAAAAAACGAATCGAGTCAAACTCCTTTACAAGTAGTTCACGAGTATGCCCGGTTCACTAACAACCCTAAATCATGAATGTGAGATATACCTGAAACCGACACTGCTTTAGAATCCGCTGCAACTTGTTTCTTTTCAGAACTGATTGATGGATCCTTCTTTTCCATGTTATCGGGCAGGATTATTGCATCGGATGGAACAAATGCAGCTAAATCGGGTGGATGATCCTTACCTACAGGAGGTGTAGCCTAACAACAGAGAGAATAAAAAGAAATTATTAACAAACGAAGTTGTTTAAATTGAAGCAAGAATATGGATCATTAGGGCATGCTATTATTACCTCTAAATCAACGTAGGCAGGTTGTTTTCCAACTGAAATCAAGAACTTTTCGAGGTCTCGGGCATTAATGGCTGTACAAAACAATCCAATATACATACATACAATTTTCGTAAAAACAGAGATTCAGATCATTCGGATCCTCTATCCAAGTCTGTATAAATACAGAGTCTCTAAATACAAATTCTTCATTCATATTATACGTTGTGGAGATTCTGATTCATTTCACACTAACTAAAGATTCTGTAAAATAGAGAAAAAAGGTGTTCGGGGTCTGTAAATGAGTCCTTAAGATCAATGTACATATGCTTACATATTGACATATCATTCGACAATGGGTGGAAAAAGCATCGTTCTTTAGCTTTGAACCCTTGATCCAACAACAAAGAAACATTCCTATGGAACAAAAACCGATGTCAAGAAGCATTCACATACAAATTTTAACTTTCAAGAAATCAAGCACGCGGTCGAAATACACACCTAGCTGATTCGTTGATAAGTGCAAAAGGAGTAACACAACCAAGAGGCACCTAAGGAAATACGCAAAGGTTAGTAATCGATCAAAAATAAGTAGCGAAAGCAACATCAAGAAATTGCATACGGAGGAATCCCGCAAATATGTGTATATTATCACGGAGGGCAATGGTATATTAAAGTTCTTTTAGTGTAACCAAACTTCGACAATAAGACAATACTAACTTTTCAAGAAACAAAATCAAATTTGTTATTTGTACTAGTAACATGAAGAATTGCTTGATAATTGGATACTGTGAACAAGTAGAGCTGTACACGAACCGAATCGAGAAGAATATCGCATGTTTGTAGCTTGTTTAGTTCATGAGATGGCTCGAGCAGTCGAGCTCATTCATTTAATAAACAGTCTAAAATTCATGTCTGAGCCTGGCTCGTTAGATTAAGCATAAGACCATTACTTCAGCTTCTTACAACAGATTCACAAACTGGTATATCACTACAGACTTTAAGACTTCCAATACGCAAGTAACATGTGCACGGATTGTCATACGAAGAGATATGCAAATGCTTCACGTAATATATCAACAAAACCGATATGGAAAAGCTGCCAATTTTAAAGGGTATTCACTCCCGTTCCAACGTTCACAGACATTAGCCCTATGCTTCAAATGCATCTTCTATAAAGGCTTACTTATATAGCAAGCATAAGGATCATGTATATACAGATAGACAACATGACAGTAACCAGAGAATCGAAAGAAACAAACGTGATGCATGCAATGATGTACTCAAACCGCACGACTCAAGCCAATCATACGAGAATGTTCAGATGATTAAGTAGAATTAAAACCATATTAGTACCTGAAGAACCTCGGCAAGTGCTTCTTCGGGAGCCATTCGTACACCTCCCTTTCCTAAACCGAGCCTCTGTGATAAAACTGCTTGCATTCAACATGTCATTCAGATTTCCGTTATTGCAATCTTCCGAATCAAAACCAAAACAATGAAACAAAACCAAAAAGGATTTACTTTAAAAAAAAAAACAGGAATGCACCTTTCAAGTCAACTTTGGTGTCTGCCAATGCAGATACAATATACAGTCTGCTCTTCTTATCCTACAATTCAAAACAAAACATAAAAACTTTACAAAATCACAACCAAAATTAGAATGAACAAATATATAAAATAGAGAGAATGTGACTAAATACCTTCAAGAACAGATTTTTACTCAGTGCCCCGTCGAATTTGCCCACATATTTCGCCTAATCCACACCAAATCAATGGAATTTAAATAAAAAATACTTCAAAAAAAGCTTAAAGAATCTGATAAACTTGTTGAACTCACCTGATCTTCAACTGTTAATACAATGGGATGTTCATATTGAGCAAAATCAGCTCCAAGCTCCTAAAAAAGTTCCAGAAAAAGAAAATTAATAAATTAAAAACAAAAGATAACAAATGAGAACGATAAACGAAGGGGATGAAAAAAAAAACCTTCAGATGGGTAAGCAATTGCTCTTTGGAAAATCCCATTTTTTTCGTTTCTTCTCTTTAGAGTCAAAGAAAATCCTCCCGACAGTTCCAGCAGATGCAACCAAGAGGGTTTAATAGCTTTCGCGATTTTTAGGAGCAGTGATGTATAGGGCTTAAACGAGTCAAACTACTCGTGAATAGCTCGAGTTCGATTCGAGTTTATATTCAAATCGATTTGACTTAAATCAACTCGAACTTAAAATTGACTAGATTCGAAGATTAAATGTTCCATACTCAGCAATGTAATACTCGACTCGAGTACTCATGAATAAACTCGAATGTATATATTTATATATAATTAAAATGCGTATATGTATTTATTAATGTATATACAATTATACATACATATATGTTCTTACATTACATATATGTTACTGTATATGTGTATTTATATATGGTATAGTCAATGTAAATGTAAGCAAATATTAAAATTTCATTCTTAATTACCTTAATTAAATCTTTTACAAATATCATACCTATCGAAATCTATGATCGTTTTTTTATATCTGAAAATTGTCTTGGCAACGCTTGAAGTGTCCATATTAGATATTACCTTAATAAAACCTTATGCATCTTCAAGTTTGACGAGAAAAACATCTTTAAAAAACAACATGCGTACAACAAATGTTTTGTACCATCTTTATAATCTTTGAAGTGTCTGGATTACCTTAATAACCCCGATCCCAAAGTTGTATGCGTGCATGCAACTTCTGAAGTGTCAGGAGTACCTTGAAAACCCGATCAAGCATTTATCTTCTTTGCATCAAATTTGGATGAGTGTTTGTCTTTCTTAATCATGTATACGTCTATATCCCTCTTATCGATCCCTCCCCACTAGAAGGATTTGAAGGTCAAGTTGTGAAGGACATCTTGTACATTTCCTAATTGTTGGTTTAGCCATACGATATTCACAGTAATTTTCATGGTATATGGGCTCAGAGTGGGCTTGATCATAGGTTTTTTTTAGGGATAACGCCCTTGTAGAGAGGCCACAACCTTATCAGTAAAAATGTTCTCGATTAGTGTCTTTTCATATACATTTTTTAATCTCTGGATTGATTAGGTATGTTTCATTAGAACAATGTTTCGGAATTAGCACCTTCTTTCATAGCTATCTCTATCTCCTAGCTTTTGTCAAGTCTCATAAGCTATATTGTATCGACCTTATTCAAATCGGCTCGCTTATGTTATAGATATGCTCGAGTTTGACTCGAGTATTGTTGATAATTTTAGATTACCTCAACATCGAAGTCAAGTACACTTGATAAAAATATTGAGTTTTGAAATACTCGAATTCGTTTCAATAACCTTAATAAAATCCTCGAAATTTGGTTAAATAAAATTTAAACAAACCTTTTACGAGCATAGCATTGAACATAAGCCGTTCGGCTTGTGTACAACATAGTATTATTTTTTTGAGAGATTTTATGATGCAACGGTTGTAGGAAGGTTATACCAAGTGGCATACATTAGAGTCTCTTATTTTTACTCTCTTTTCACATAATACATTTTTATCATGTGTGAGAGGTTAGAAATGAGTGGTTGTAATATATGTCACTTGGAATAACGGTTGTATTTTAATATTTCATTTTTTTTTTTTTTTTTTTTTTTTTTGTTTGGAAATGTTAACACCATATTATTGAAAAAGAAAAGAAAAGAGAGGAGGTTTATTCAGTTTATTACCTCGAGGGGAAAATTCCCACTCCTAAATCATCTGTATATGTAACCAAAAGAAGAGCTTTTCTTTCCATAGATTTGTTCGCCAAAAGCAATCCCACGGCAAAGAATCTGAAAAAAAGCATTTGAAGAATGAAGAGAATTGCATTGCTGTTAATGGGATGTGGTGGTGTTGGTCTCCAGCTCATTCAGCATATTATTGCTTGCAGAACCCTTCATTCCAAGATGGTAAACACCAAAATCCTCTGATTTTACTGTCCTGCTTGAAAGATTTTCTTTTTAGCTGAGTTTTGCTAGAACAATCTGAAAAGTTTATTGTAATGCATTTTGTATTGATTAAACAGTGTGTGATTATGCAGGGATTGAGGTTGAATTTGGTGGGTGTTTCTGATAGTAAATCATTGGTGACTGCAACAAATGTGATTAGTGAGGAATTAGATGATGCTTTGCTACTGGAAATCTGCAGGATCAAATCCAATGGGTTGTCTTTAGTTTCACTTGCAAGTCATGGTAATTGATTTTTAATTTTTCTTTTGTTTTTTTTTTTTTTTTTTTTTGTTTTGTTTTTTTTTCCCACTTACAAAAAGTTGGTTATCAATTCATCATCATGAACCAATATCATATGACAATGAGTATTGATAGGGAGGTCTATTGGCACCCCTTTTACTTCGAGGGGGTATTTGTAGTTTGATCCTTATATATTTGTTATGTACAGTTTGGTCCCTATATTTTTAATATTTATATGCATATCTTGTCCATTTATGTATCCTATATTTTTCAAAATCTCGCAGCTGTGTATCCCATATCCACGTATCAGTACCCATGCAACCGTAGGTTTTAACCTGACTATTATGGTCAATGATCAGATAAAGGTTGTGGCTTTATGTACTCAGCTTTCCTTTTCTACTATGTGAAGGTGCCTGCCAAGTTGCTTCTGGTCAAGAAGTCGCAACGAAATCCATTGAAGTCGCTGCTCTCTTGGGTTCATCTACAGGTTTGTTATTTTTTTTATCTAATCATCTTCTTTAGAGATCATGGTCCTGTTTTGTAAGTATATTGAACGGCGTGCATTGCATTTTAGCTCCTTTGTAACACTGGAAATTGAGCAATGATACCATTTTATGGTTGTTTCGTAAGGCTTATTTATGTGGTAGTTGTCTTGTGGGCTCAGTATTAGTTCTATCATTTCATTTCGATTCATGAGTATGTGATCGATAAATGTTTTCTATAAGCTGTATGGTTTAAACTTAAATGTGTTATGTTATAGCTGTTAACATATTCCAAGAATGATGGTTAATGCTGACAGGTTTGGTGTTCATTGATTGTTCGGCTAGTTCGAAACGGTTGGATTGTTGGAACGTGCGGTTGACTTAGGTTGTTTTGTTGTGATGGCCAACAAGAAGCCATTGACGTCTTCTTTAGTAAGTAGCCTTCGTCTTGTATGTCTCGTACTATACCAAACACGATCGACTTGGTCAAAGTCTATTCTCAGCTCTATAATCGGCTTTCACACGGTCGATCGTGACAGTTGACCGACAAAAAGTCAATTCCTTAAAATCGACTCTGAAAAAGTCGATTGTCACTGTGATGCCACAACGGTCGGTTTGGTGTGGTGCCATTTACAACACCTTAAACAGGGCTTTGCCACTCAAGTCCTAAGACTTGCTTAGTAATATACATAAAACAAGCGATATAATCAAGTCCTTGTTAGGCATTGATCTCCTTACACCGTATGAACCGTCTTTTATTGCGCATCTTTGCAGGAGTCTTATGACAAGTTGAACTCTCAACCTCGTCGAATCGATACATGAGTCAACCGTAAGTTTTGCATAGTTCTATATAGTTCACGAATTTGAGTAGAGCTTCGCTACCGATGGTTTTTGCAAGTGTTCTTATGTCGGAGTTGCTTTTTATATTCTCGTATGTTTATCAAGAACACGGCTTTTGAATATTTCTTCTAACCAGTTTTACCTAATAGGTCGGTGCGGGCCTCCCTATCATAGCATCGTTAACGCGTATGGTGAATTGCGGAGATCCCATCTACCATATTGTTGGAAGCTTGAGTGGTAACAATTGCTTATGTTTGTTTCAATTGATGAATTGTGTGACCTCGAAATCCGAGACGAAATTTCGATGTTTTCTCGTAATAACAGTACACTAGGCTATGTAACGAGTGAGATTGAAAGTGGAAAACCTTTCAAAGCAATGTTGTTAATCAAGCTAAGAGCCTTGGCTACACCGAACCCGGTAACTATATTCTACTTAAAGACGCTTTTTCGTCCTTTTTGTTTCATGATTTTCGACACTTTTACCCTCCTCATCTCACGTGTCCAACAACTAGCGTTGAAGGTACGGCATGCTCAAACCAATATAAACTTGCCACGTAGCAAAAAACGGGGCTAAAATAATGCATGTAGACGACGGTTACAAGCCCCAAGTTGAAACATTGGAGACGAAGTGCATAATTCGTGAAATAAAACGGACTTAAAAGTGTCTTTTATCCCTTTATTTTATAGATATGTATATCTCAGAATCGTTCTTATTCCAATATTTGTCATAATTATCGATCCACGCGATGATCTCGGTGGCATGGATGTAGCTAGAAAGGTCCGACCATACTTTTCATTACACATTCATTCCTTACAAAGAACCATGATACTATGATAAGCTAGTTTTGAACGGTATATATGCCGGGAGTGAAATTCGAAAAGCCGGTTTATTCACAAACTTTCGGTTTCTTTGTGTTTCATGGGTTTTGCATTTCTATCTTCAATCTTTCATCCGACACTTTTACCCCTCTTTACTACCTTTGATTCAATGATAACATTTGGTTTTATCTACCTAATTACTTTAAAACGAGGGTCTCATCCTTGCTCGACTTCTTGGAAATCGGCTTAACATGGATGGCATAAAGGTACTTTGAAAGTAAAAAATCGGGGTATACCATGTTCGTGATACATGTGGCACACGTATAACAACGGTCCGGTGGGGTATAGACTCGTATCTAAGAATCACCGAGATTGTGTTCGTGTTTTGGTATGATTTTAATTAGTAGTACATTGGGAGTGACCGATACTTTTCTTGATAGATTGAAAGCTTGTACCCTGCAGAGATGGCGCCTAATCCGATGTCCGTTGAAGATTTCTTAACGAACGGCCTTCCATTGCTTTGGATACAAGTATACAAGATAGAATTAAGTCGGCTTCTTTGAATGGGAATGTTCTGCGTTACGTGTGTTCGATTAAAAACGGAAGGTAAAACTTCTTTTCTTCCACTCCAAGCTTCCTTTTGTTAGAATAATATATGTTGATTGAAAGGGCCTTTATTTGCACCACACTCATTCTACTCGTGCACGACTCTACCTGCATGTGCACCACAGTAGAACCGACCTTGTGAAAGTCGGTTCTGGAGCCAAAGTCGGTTCTGACAATGCCCCAATGGGAAGTCTGTTCTTGGCTCCAGAACCGACTTTCCCAAGGTCGGTTCTACTGTGGTGCACAAGTAGGTAGAGTGGTGCACGAGTAAAATGAGTGTGGTGTTTCTAAAAGTTATTGTAACGCCCCGTCCCCGGACACCGAGTCCTTATCCGGAAATCGAAACGTTCGGCACGCATAATATTAAATAAATAATATTACACGTAAGCCTCTACTACGTCGTATCAAATAAAAGCAAACGGAAGCTAAAAAGACTCGGGTAATTTTTTTCAAACATCTCAGAATAGAAATTCAAGAACTAGAGAAGGAAATGTAAAGTTATTACATCCGAAACAAAACCAACGAATCCCAAAGTACTAAAAGTAAACTACAAAATCCAATAATAATCCAAATCTAGGAAATAAATAAAGAAATGAATAATAATTAATCAAAGTCTTCAACTCCGGCGTCCTCAAACGTCGTCATCAAAGTTCTCCTCGAACTCATCATTTACCTGTTCGTCTTCTCTCCCCCAAACACATAAATAAACATGCATTTGAGGTAAGTACAATGTACAAAGTAAGAAGTAGAAGCTACAATATGATTAAGGTTTATTATTAAAAGATTTGCCTTACTGAGACCGACTCGATCTAGGGTTCACTACATGCCCATCGACACGTCGTGACTATACGTTTCTAACTCGGCTTATCTTTGTTACATCATTACTCAAGGACACAATGCATGGTGAAAATTCCACCACGAGATATACTTGCCAACTACGGTGATTAGCACCGGTAGTCCGGGATCTCCCCGGTATGCATATACGTTCGATGGATTTCCTCCACTACCCTTCACCTTTTGAGCCGTAGCGTTGTCCACCTTTTATGAATGTATCACATCGCCGATTTGAATCGCGTCTAACCAAGAATAGATGACGTTTTAGCTTTTATCACACTTATGTAATTATTAATGTGAATTAACTAGTCACCTAAGTGTTTTCAGAATAATACTCACCTAATCAGCTCTACTCCCTCACTTAGACAACTAGACATCACATCCTATCAATTACACGACAATGATGAACCCTAGTTCATCAAAGCACAAGCCCTTTCATGCCCTTCCGACGGATCCGAACTTCAACTCCCTTTAAGAGTACATTCGGTGTTTTAACCGAACGAATCGAAACTCAATCGGGGCTTGTTCATATTCAATTAATGTTATTTAATCATGAATTAAGGTTTAAAATTCAAAACATAGCTTAAAACAACATTACATGTAAAGCGGGGCAATGCGTGCGCATTACTACGGAATGCGTGCGCATCCCCGCCGCACTTATTCTAAGCAATCCCGCATCGGGAATGCAGCGTATTGCTAGCCAACGCGTACACATCCTATGCGAAAAAGCCCTAAAACCTATTTTCCAACCCTTAACGGTCTCTACTCGAATCTAAACATCTTGCACATGAATTATAGCGTAAAAACAAGTAGAAAACATGTCTTTTAAGATCCAAAACAAAACTTAATCCTTAAACATCATCTAAGCTTAAAACTTGATGCAATATGCATCCAAAACAAGATCTATTCTACTCTAAACCACAATTAGATTGTAGGAAGAGCTTCTTACCTTTAGCAAGCTTATTCCAACAAAGACAAAACTCGGAGAAACAAAGAACTAAAACCGATCTTTCTCTTATCAAAGCTTCAACTTTCTACAATCAAAACGTTGCCTTCTTCACAACGATTCCGGCGCTCTACTCGATCCGAAAACCGTCAAGAATTGCTTTAATGTACCGATTGAAAAACTCTCAAACCCCTAATTTTTGGCTCACACACGCAGAGAGTATATGGAGGTGGAGAAAAATCGATTTCTAATAGGTTATAAGAATTGTGGGGATTTATTCTCCTTAAATAGAAAATCCCAAAAAAAAGATAGAGATCTTATTATCTTCCTTTATAATAAGATAAATCCCAAAAAAAAGGATAAAGATCTTATTATCTTCCTTTATAATAAGATAAATCCCAAAAAAAGGATAAAGATCTTATTATCTTCCTTAACTATATTCATATATATATATTTCGAAATATACATATATAATTTAACAAATACTTAAACTCCGAATAAAAGGAACCGAACCCAATATTTCGTTTTCGCAAAATGACACGTCTGCCCTTTCCCGAAAATCGGAATATTACATTCTTCCCCCCTTAAAGGAGTTTCGTCCTCGAAACTTAAAACATACCTGGTAAGTCCATAAAATGCGGGAACTCGCCGATCATATCGTCCTCAACTTCCCAAGTAGCTTCATCCGGTGAATGATTGCTCCATTGCACCGTAACTAAAGGAATCAACCGTCTCTTAATCATCTTTTCCTTCCGGTCCAAAATTCGGTCGGTGTCTCATCGTACGAAAGATTATCCCGGAGACCCTCCGGATCAACGTAGTCTCAATATCCGTCTTGGTCAAACACTTCTTTAACATTGAGACATGAAACACGTTGTGGACTCTCGACATGGATTCTCGGTAACTTGAGTCCGTAAGCCAAATGTCCAATTCTTTCTAGAATCTCAAAAGGTCCAACGTACCTAGGGCTTAGCTTTCCTTTTTGTCCAAAACGTTTCACTCCCTTCATTGGTGAAGCTCGTAGTAAACTCTTTCACCAACTTCAAACTCAAGAGGTCTCCTTCTAACATCCGCCCAACTCTTCGTCTATCTTGAGCCGCCTTCGCATTCTTCTTGACCAAATTCGAACCCTTTCTTTAGCTTGCTCAACCAATTCGGCCCGGTGATTTGTCTTTCCCCGACTTCATCCCAAAACGGCGGTGTTCTACATCTTCTTCCATATAATGCTTCAAACGGTGGCATGCCAATACTTGCATGATAACCGTTGTTGTAAGCAAACTCCGCTACCGGTAGGTAATCATCCCATGATCCACCTACTTCCAACACACAAGCTCTCAACATATCTTCAAGTGTTTGGATGGTTCTCTCGATTGTCCATCCGTCCGAGGATGAAAGGCCGTACTCAAATCCAACTTGGTTCCAAAAGTCGCTTGTAAACTTTTCCAAAACCGATCGACGAACCTCGAATCACGATCCGAAACTATCGAGATAGTACTCCGTGTAACTTCACTATATTATCCAAGTATAGTGTCGTCATTTTCTTCAAGGGCATATCGACCTTATATGGTAAGAAATGAGCGGATTTGGTCAATCTATCCACAATCACCCAAATCGCATCATTACCGCCTCTCGTCTTAGGTAAACCGGTGATAAAGTCCATAGTGATCTTATCCCACTTCCATTACGGGATATCCAATGGCTTAAGCATTCCTCCCGGTCTTCTATGTTCCGCTTTAACCTTCGGCAAGTATCACACTCGCAACGAACTTGGCTATCTCCGGTTTCATCGAGGGCCACCAAAACCTTTCCTTCAAGTCTCTCGTACATTTTGGTAGCTCCTGGATGAACCGCGAAAGCAATCCTATGTGCCTCTTCCATGACTCTCTGTCTTAAATCACCAACCTTAGGCACACACAAACGATCCCGGTACCAAAGATTGCCATTCTTATCTAACACATATCCAACCGTAGGCTTTTCCCTTGCAACTCGCTTCAAGTCAACCAACACCGGGTCTTCATCTTGCTTTTCCCGAATGTCATCCATCAACTCGACCTTGCTAACAATGGTGCCATAAACCGTCGGTCTTCAATCCGATCAAAGCTTCGGATTCTCAACCCATCTAACCTTTCGCAACGTCTTCAACACTCGATACCGCAAACACCGGTTTTCTCGCTCAAGGCATCGCCCACTACATTTGCTTTACCCGGATGATACCGAATCTCCAAGTCATAATCCTTTACGAACTCCAGTCATCTCCTTTGTCTCATATTCGATTTTCCGGGTAAAGAAATACTTCAAACTCTTGTGATCGGTGAAGATCCCGGCCTTAACTCCATACAAGGTAGTGCCTCCAAGTCTTTAGGGCAAACACTACCGCCGCCAACTCTAAGTCAGCGTGTTGGGTAATTCTTCTCATGCACCTTCAACTCGTCGGGATGCATAAGCAATTACCTTCCCTCCCCGCATCAACACACAACCTAAACCTTGTCCCGAAGCATCCGTGTACATCATAATTATCAAAGATCTCCGGAACTCGCCAAAACCGGGGCCGTAGTCAACCTCTTTTTCAACGTCCGAAAAGCATCTTCACACTCACCGGTCCACTCGAACTTCACATCCTTTTGAGTGAGCCGGGTAAGTGGTGTAGCTATCTTTGAGAAGTCTTGTACAAACTTCCTATAATAGCCACCAAACCGAGAAAACTTCTAACCTCTCGAAACGGTAGTCGGTCCGGACCACTTCTCAACCGCTTCAATCTTCGCGGGATCAACCTTAATGCCATCTCCGTAAATGACATGACCCAAGAAACTCACTTGATTCAACCAAAAGTCGCACTTCGAGAACTTGGCATACAACCGGTTCTCCTTTAATGTATCCAAGACTATCCTTAAGTGTTCTTCATGTTCCTTCTCATCCTTAGAGTATACAAGGATGTCATCTATGAACACTATCACAAACTTATCCAAGTATGGCATGAAAACACGCCGCATTAAATCCATAAATGCGAGATGGGGCATTAGTGAGTCCAAAAGGCATAACTAAGAACTCATAATGTCCATACCTCGTACCGAAAGTCGTCTTTGGTATATCCGCTACCTTGATCTTCAACTCGGTGGTATCCCGATCTAAGATCAATCTTAGAAAACACTCTCTTGCCTTGCAACCGGTTAAACAAATCATCAATCCTCGGCAAAGGGTATTTATTCTTGATGGTCGATTATTCAACGCTCGATAGTCTATGCACATCCTCATGCTACCATCTTTCTTCTTAACAAACAACACCGGGGCTCCCAAGGCGAAGTACTAGGTCGAATTATATTCCTCTCAAGCATATCCTTGAGCCGTGCTTTCAACTCCTTCAATTCGGCCGGTGCCATTCTATAGGGTGCCTTAGCAACCGGTGCCGCTCCCGGCATCAACTTGATCTCGAATTCTATCTCTCTATCCGGCATGTTTCCCGGTAACTCTTCCGGAAACACTTCGGGGTATTCCTTGACTACCGGGGTCTCCTCTAACTTAGGTTTTACCCGCTCCACATCAACCGCGTACAACAAGTAGCCTTCACAACCTTTCGACAAGCCCTTATAGCCTTAACCGCCGAAATTATAGGGTGACGCTTCTTACTAGGCTTGTAAATGTTACCTTGATAAGTCTTATCTCGATTTTCCCGGTATCTTAAAGGTCACTCTCTTTTCTCTACAATCCAAGTGGACGAAATTCTCGGATAGCCAATCTATTCCAAGAATCACATCAAAATCGAAAAGTCCAAAACCGTAAAGTCACTCTTGCAACAATACTTTCCAACTCGAACCTCTACCAGGGGTATCAACTTGGTTACCTTAGTCACCTTCCCTAAAGGTGTTGTTATCTCCAAAGTATTTCTTAAAGGTTCCATTGGCAAGTTAAGCTTCTTAGCTATCTTAGTTGACACAAAAGTATTAGACGCTCCCGTATCAAACAACGCCGTAATCGCTAAGTTGTCTAATATTATTGTACCTAGGATGTAAATTCATTTATTTAAATACAAATACAACATGATTTAAATCGTGCTATAAAAGTACTCAAATAAATTAAATTAAACAAAAAGGTACCCGAAATAACATTATCGTCCGGTTCTCGCTATCTCAAAGCATCCACCGCAAAGACTCGAACCGGGCGACTTGGGCCGCCTTTCCCACTTCCTTGCTTCGGAATATTCGAACTCCCCTTCGTGGGACACATCTTGGCAAAATGTCCTAAATCTCCACAAAGTAGTAGCGACCTCCCCGTATTAGCCTTACACTCACCCGAGTGATTCCCGTTGCACTTAGAGCATAAAGGTGCTCCGGTGGGTGGCTTACTCGCCGTAGGGGCCGTTGTCTTCTTGAAATTTTGTTGGGGTGCTCCCCGGCTATTGCCCCGGCTTGTTCCAAAATTCCTCTTGCTCCCGATAACAACGGTGGCCTTCTTCCCGAATGTCTCAACCTCTAAGGCCTTATTCAACAACTCGGCCCATGTTCTTGGCCGTGAAACCCAACATGCCGCATCGTATCCGATACGATAACCCTTCCTTGTATAGGGCCATCTTCCTCTCTTCTACCTTCATCAACTCGGGGTAGAATCTTCCCAATTCGTTAAACTTGTTGGTGTATTGTGATACCGTCATGTAATTACCTTGCTTATGCTTTAGAAATTGACTTGCCATGTCCGTCCGCACCGTTGCCGGAAAATACTCATTATAGAACATTGCCTTAAAGCTTTCCCAATCCGTCACTTTACCATTATCGCTTCCGTATAGCATCTATCCATGCTTCACTCGCACCCAAAAGGAAACTAACCGCCAACCGTGCAATCTCGGTCTCATGGACATGTATGTTCCTACATGCCTTCTCAAAACTCCTTATCCACTCTTCGGCCTTCGAATGCTCGACATTCCCAAAGAAGTCTTGAACTTTGTTCCTCCTTAATCTCGTATACCAGTCAATCGGTGGTGCTTGCTCAGGTGCCGGTCTAACTGGTGGGGCTTGTGGATAAACTGGAGGGTATTCAAAAGGTATCTCTTGTTGTTGAAACCGGGGTTGATGTAAACCGTAGGGTGGGTAACCAAGACCTTGTTGATGGTCAAAACGGGGTGGAGGTGGTACAAAGAGGTCGGGGAGTATGACCCACCTGGAGGAGGGTAAAAGGTCCGATGCCGCCGATGAGAAAACACCTTGGTGGAGAAGGGTAGCTCACCGCCGGGGGATAGATACTAGTTGCCGGGGGTACGTAGATCGGTGGAATGTCTCCCACTCATGGTGACTCGTATAGGTGCTTCTCCCGGTTCTCCATAGATGTAGTTGTACCTTGGTGGAGGGTGACTTACCGGTGGCGGTACTAAACCCACCGGAACGTCACTTACCAAGGAAAACCGAACCGAACTTCCCACATGCCATTGTGGGTGTTGCTCCCGACGAGGTCGCGGTGACAAACTCCGCCGAGATCGTGGTGTAGGGGTTGCGTATGAGGGGGGGTGGAGTGGGGCTCGGGTGAGGTGAAGGATTCGCCTCACGAAACCGCCTCTAACAACCGGCGTAGGACTCTCTCGACGTACTCCTGAAGCTTCTGCACCCGCTCCGGTTCTCGTAAACACCATCCTGATGATCAACGAAAACCAAATCGTTACTAAGAGGTCTAAAGAGAACTTATCTTAATAGAAAGAAAGCCTAAAAGACGCTTCTCTCTGATACCAACTGTAACGCCCCGTCCCCGGACACCGAGTCCTTATCCGGAAATCGAAACGTTCGGCACGCATAATATTAAATAAATAATATTACACGTAAGCCTCTACTACGTCGTATCAAATAAAAGCAAACGGAAGCTAAAAAGACTCGGGTAATTTTTTTCAAACATCTCAGAATAGAAATTCAAGAACTAGAGAAGGAAATGTAAAGTTATTACATCCGAAACAAAACCAACGAATCCCAAAGTACTAAAAGTAAACTACAAAATCCAATAATAATCCAAATCTAGGAAATAAATAAAGAAATGAATAATAATTAATCAAAGTCTTCAACTCCGGCGTCCTCAAACGTCGTCATCAAAGTTCTCCTCGAACTCATCATTTACCTCGTTCGTCTCTCTCCCCCAAACACATAAATAAACATGCATTTGAGGTAAGTACAATGTACAAAGTAAGAAGTAGAAGCTACAATATGATTAAGGTTTATTATTAAAAGATTTGCCTTACTGAGACCGACTCGATCTAGGGTTCACTACATGCCCATCGACACGTCGTGACTATACATTTCTAACTCAGCTTATCTTTGTTACATCATTACTCAAGGACACAATGCATGGTGAAAATTCCACCACGAGATATACTTGCCAACTACGGTGATTAGCACCGGTAGTCCCGGGATCTCCCCGGTATGCATATACGTTCGATGGATTTCCTCCACTACCCGACCTTTTGAGCCAGTAGCGTTGTCCACCTTTTATGAATGTATCACATCGCCGATTTGAATCAGTGCCTAACCAAGAATAGATGACGTTTTAGCTTTTATCACACTTATGTAATTATTAATGTGAATTAACTAGTCACCTAAGTGTTTTCAGAATAATACTCACCTAATCAGCTCTACTCCCTCACTTAGACAACTAGACATCACATCCTATCAATTACACGGACAATGATGAACCCTAGTTCATCAAAGCACAAGCCCTTTCATGCCCTTCCGACGGATCCGAACTTCAACTCCCTTTAAGAGTACATTCGGTGTTTTAACCGAACGAATCGAAACTCAATCGGGGCTTGTTCATATTCAATTAATGTTATTTAATCATGAATTAAGGTTTAAAATTCAAAACATAGCTTAAAACAACATTACATAGAAATCGGGGCAATGCGTGCGCATTACTATGGAATGCGTGCGCATCCCCGTCGCACTTATTCTAAGCAATCCCGCATCGAATGCGGGCGTATTGCTAGCCAATGCGTACACATCCTACGCGAGAAAAGGCCCTAAAACCTATTTTCCAACCCTTAACGGTCTCTACTCGAATCTAAACATCTTGCACATGAATTATAGCGTAAAAACAAGTAGAAAACATGTCTTTTAAGATCCAAAACAAAACTTAATCCTTAAACATCATCTAAGCTTAAAACTTGATGCAATATGCATCCAAAACAAGATCTATTCTACTCTAAACCACAATTAGATTGTAGGAAGAGCTTCTTACCTTTAGCAAGCTTATTCCAACAAAGCAAAACTCGAGAAACAAAGCCTAAAACCGATCTTTCTCTTATCAAAGCTTCAACTTTCTCGCAATCAAAACGTTGCCTTCTTCACAACGATTCCGGCGCTCTACTCGATCCGAAAACCGTCAAGAATTGCTTTAAACCGATTGAAAAACTCTCGGCCCTAATTTTTGGCTCACACACGCAGAGAGTATATGGAGGTGGAGAAAAATCGATTTCTAATAGGTTATAAGAATTGTGGGGATTTATTCTCCTTAAATAGAAAATCCCAAAAAAAAGATAGAGATCTTATTATCTTCCTTTATAATAAGATAAATCCCAAAAAAAAGGATAAAGATCTTATTATCTTCCTTTATAATAAGATAAATCCCAAAAAAAGGATAAAGATCTTATTATCTTCCTTAACTATATTCATATATATATATTTCGAAATATACATATATAATTTAACAAATACTTAAACTCCGAATAAAAGGAACCGAACCCAATATTTCGTTTTCGCAAAATGACACGTCTGCCCTTTCCCGAAAATCGGAATATTACAGTTATCGTCTTACATGTTCAAAGGCATGTGTTAAAAGGCAACAAACTCGATGTAACATGGTACTATATATATGTATATATATACTTTGCAAAGTCGAACATTGACCATGATACACTCGACTTACTTTTTCAAAGGTTGAATATCAATGTGTTGCTCCCCGAAAAATGCATTCGTTCGGCGTGGTGCCTTTAAACCACGGACCGTTAACGTCTTTAAAATACGAAACTTTTGTGTATAACAACATTTTTCAAATATTTTTGTATAGATGTTCAGTTGGTATCCAAGAACTTGCAAAAGATTCTCCTCTTGGTAGACTAAAAGGAAGCGATAATCTGGTAAGTAATCTTCGCTTTCTTACTTACGATTTGATTTTAATCAAAAACCGTCTATCTCATCGTGATCTTTTTACATCGGACGGTTGTAGATGGAGATATATAGTAGATGCTATAAGGAACAGCCATTGGTTATACAAGGTGCTGGTGCAGGCAATGATACTACTGCTGCTGGTGTCCTTTCGATATTCTTGATCTTCAAGATCTTTTTTCTACTTAGATTTCAAATTTCTGCATTTTTTTTAATATGGAAAGTTTCTAATTTTAGACGACATTTATTGATTGGATGACTGATATTTGTATTAAAAAAAAAAAGATAAGGACATTGTATGGCTCTAGGATTTTTGACTTGGGGGTTAAAAATTTGTCATTTTTTTTTCCGTATCACACATATATTAGGATATTCAATTATGTACATGTAATTACGATGCAATAAATAAAAATAGGAGGTCGATACATAAAAATAAGGGGGTCAATTTCACACACATATATACGTGTTTATATAAAAAAAATTATCTACTATTTATACATAATATTTTTATTTTAAGGGGTCGGCGGCATCCGCTTTCCTCTATGTAAAGCAGCCCATGCTTGTCCTTTAGTTGATTCATAAACACCTCCTTCAAAAGTTTTCTCACTCATATCATGAGCTTGTGAGGCAGTTTTCTCATCACTCTCACGCTAGAACTAATAGTGCGAAAACGAACTTACCCATTCAATGAAGGACAAAAAAAAATGGTAACATAAGAAATATTGGATAAAGATTTGAAAACATACATCTCTTGAAAATCGTTGTTGTCACTCGTCAAGTGGCGCGTGTTCCATCTTCATTACTGGACGGTAAGGGTGAAAATTCATTATTGTTTAATCATTGTTTCTTAAATAGTTTGATGATAACTCATAGGCGTGATCCTTCTTTCTAAGAAGAACGGGGCGGGAAAATCACTATTAAAGTGGAGACCTGGTTCCGTTTGTTTTGGACGGAGTTTTTTTGGGAGTTTTTTTATATCACATCACCAATCATTTTTTACAATTTTCCCACCAATCAAATCTTCAACTACAAATAAAAAAATATTAAATCATCTCTCATCATTTCACTTTATCAACTTTATTACCTTTTTTACCATTATTTTATTCATTATTCTACTTTATTTCACCAATCATTTCATAATCTACACCAATCATTATTCTACTTTATTTTACCTCATCAACTTTCTAATCATTACTTCAATCACTTTATCTAAAAAAAACTCCCAAAAAAACTCAAACCCAAAACAAACGCAACCGAGTTTGATAAGGAATAAAAAGATCGAGGTTGAGATGGAGTTGATTTATATGAATTTGAACAGGAGATTATTATCTACATGTAACAAAGGAAAGAACATATTAGTTGAGATAAACTCAGGTCCCCAGTTTCCATCCATATGAAGATAATAATCTTAAGATATATACTGAGATTGAGTTATTGTTTTTTTTGTTAGTATATTTTTTAAAAGCTGTAACGCCCCGTTCCCGGATACCGAGCCCTTATGCGGAAGAAAACGTTTGGCGCGTATAACATTAAATAAATCTAACATTATATGCAAGTCTCTACGTCGTCGTATCAAAATAAAGTAAACAGAAGCTAAAAAAGCTTGGGCAAAAACATAAATGCTTCTAGAATAGATTACAAACCCACTAAAGTTGGATATATTAAATTACAACGACGATTCTCCAAATGTTACAACGTACGATGTCTAAAAAGAAAAACACAACACTTGTCTTACAAAAGTATTAACAGAAAGAACAACAAAAGACATAACTAGAAGCACTACAACAGAGTACTACAAAATTCATAAATTAAAAGTAAGCTAAATAATCAACAAGCATCGTCAAAGTCATCCTCATAGTCCTCAACAAACTCATGGTCAACCTGTTGATCTTCTCACCCCACAATGCACACAAAACAAACATGCAAAGGAGATAAGTACAAAGTATTTAGTAAAGAGGAAGAAGCTAATGAATAATTAAGTTCTACAACGGAAAGGTTTACGTTATTATTATTAAGTTGTCTTTGTGAGACCGATTCAACTCTAGGGCTCACTTCATGCTCATCAACATGTCGTGACTATTGGTTTCTAGCTTTGCCTATCTTTGTTACATCCGCATTCAAAGGCACTACGCCTGATGAAAATCCACCTGGAGATATCGATTGCAACCTATTAGTAGATCACACCAATAGCCACGGAAGTCTCTTATGGTAGACACCGATAGTGCACACGTTCGGCGAAGTCCCCTTGCCATTTAGCCTTTTATAGGCCAGCAGAGTTATCCACTTTATCTGAACGCCCACACATCGCGATATGGACTGGTGCTTGTCCTTGAATGGCATGATGTTTAATCTTTTACTACACAAGTACGTATTTTATTAATTTATTGACTAGCCACCTAAGGGTTTTCAAGCAAAAGGCTCACTTGCAACTTCTACTCCCTCATTTAGACAACTAGACTCAACATCCTAGCACATACACAGACATTGACGGATACTAATCCATCAAAGCACAAGGCCAATCATATTCTTCCGACGGTCCCGAACTTCAACTCTTAGTAAGAATTCATTCAGTGACGGAACTAAACGCATCAGAAGCTTAATCATGGCTTGTTAAGTTTATTTCATCTTATTTAAGCTCATTAACAAAACTACAATTTAAGTTGCATCAGAATAACACCACCCACAAAATTCATTATCTACCAAACCATATATTTATATTTTTCCGAAAAAGAAAATAACACGACACAAAGACAACAATCAACCATACGATATATATTTATTAAGTCAACCCTTTATATATATATATATATATATATATATATATATATATATATATATATATATATATATATAACACGACACAAAGACACCAATCAACCATACGATATATATTTATTAAGTCAACCCTATATATATATATATATATATATTTGTTTACTAGCTGAAAGGGCCTGGGAATGACTTCATAATAATATACTTTTTTTTTTTCGGACTTCCCTGCTTGAACATAAAAGCTATTACTAAACAATTATTCAACCACACCCGCACATGTACTAACAGAAGGAAAATAAATAAATGAAATAAAAACAGAAAGAAAGAACAGTGTAAACAAAATACCCAGAACCAGTGACCACATCATATATATCAATATTTCCTGGCGTTAACATATATGGGACTGGGTAGCTACGGCTCTCGGTTTCAACACACAATTAAATACTCAACATTATATATATACGGTACACAATAAACAACATAAACACGTAATCAAAATTAAACAATTCGGGTGGAACACCCCATTATTTCACCTTAACATTATAAAACATCAACCATTCAATATGAAAACCCTCTTACCTTGATTTCAAGGCAAATCAAAGTATTTTCTGAGGCAAAACAGCAAATTCCTCAATCCCTCAATCAAAACCTATAGAGACACAATCTAATTACGATATAGATATAGCCATGATCAAAGGTTTCTAAACAACTAGAACTACGATTTGATCAACTCTAAACACTAGAACATGATCAAATTTAAGAGATTCCAAACTAGGACAAAGCCATAACTTCTCAAAACGAAACAATTCTTTTACTAAAACGATGCTTGTCTCGCGAGGATTCTGTTTCTATACTTGAATCTGCGAATGAGCCTTGAATTTGGTTCTATGGTGCAGATTCCCCTTTTTCCCTTTATTTCTTTTCCTTGTTCGAACATGAATTAGTTTCTATGTTTCCCGACAACTAGTGAAGTAATGGGAGGTTTTATTTTCCCAAATAAAACTTCCCTAACTTCCTTTCTTTTTATTTATTTTTATTATTATTAGATATATATCTCAAAAATAAGGGTTTAAAAAGATTAAATTCCAAATCACTCTTAAAGGACAAACATGTAATCACATTAACACCCAAAAAACTTGTGTATTTTGAAATAACACATTCAATCACAATGGAAAAAAATACAACATATATGATAAACAACTTTAACATCAACATATATGATAATTAAGTTACATCAAAGAAAAGATTATCTAAGCACTTAAAAATCTCGACAATGTCGATTGCACCATACTTCTAAGACACTTCTTTTAGTTCCACGAGTTTTATTTCAAGATATTCAATCTTGTCTTCTATTCGAACCCTTTTTTTTTACTTCCCCCATTTCTCAAATCTACATCAAAACTGTGTCAAATCTGCTGTACAAGTGCATTTTTAATTGTAAGAATCATTCCTCCAAGTAAGAATGTATCACAAGAATAATATCACAAGATCGCATCACGAAGATCGTATCACAAAGAATCGTATCACACTAACACCATTACCATTACCATTGATTAGCCAAAGATCACGGAGTCAGCAAGCTTTACAACAACACCGACAACATCTAAAACCTTTATGGATTAAAACGAAAACAAGGCGTAAGCTAAAAACCATTTGGACAGTAATGTAATCACATTAACACCCAAAAAACTTGTGTATTGACACATTCAATCACAATGGAAAAAAATTACAACATTTTATATTAGGCCATTCATAGACAACCATTGACTGTGTATAATGATGGGAAGCAAACTCGTAGCTTCCAATATGTTATTGACTAGGTATGTGAGAAGTATCTCACATTGTCATTTTTGCTTTCATATTCAATAACATCATCACAACATTCAAACACAAGAACACACTAACAGTATCACAGTGTGTGAGCTTGGCAAACCATTTTGACGCAGAATCTATTCAACTCCATAGCCATATCATGAAATATATAACATATACATTCAGGAGTAAACCATAATTTTGAAGACTCACCCCATATTTACAAGTACAAAGAAACATCGATTTTCAACTCTGAAACGCTTGATTTTGTGCTCCAAAAAGCCCCAATATCAAGCCTTAATTTGGCTTCAAAACAGCCTCAATGTAGCTCAAATGAATGTTCAAATTTGTTGCTATGATGTACTTCGATTTCATCTCTTATTCACTTGTTTTGGAAGCGCTTTTCTTCGATTTCATATGCTGCTATGTTCAAAGGCTCTTTTCTTGGACATTAAAGATGATGGGGTTTACAATTTCTCCATTGCTAGCCCAACAATTGGTGAGTCGTTGGTTTTATCAATTAAAGCCCTTTGTGTTGATTCTTCAATATAACTCTAGAACCCAAAAAAAAAAAAAAAAAAAAAACATGCAAAAAAGTATTTAGAGTTGTAAGATCAAATGAACAGGTCTAACATAGTGTTGTTAGCAGAGGTTTGGTTTAAACATTAAACGCATGTGCCAATGTGTAAATGATTAAAGTAGATGCTTTGCATATGGTGTTCAATTTCAGTATTCAATTTTTTGCATTTCTGTTTTCGTTCCATAAAGTCAATATTTGTATGAGTTGATAATTTAATTATTCATGTTGTAATTATTTTATTATTTATTTTATAATACCAACTACTGCCATGAGGACAATCAAATGGTTTTATAGAATTTTCGCTTAAAGCTTATAACATTTTTCATTAAAATAATTTCTTTTGAATTAATT
Organism: Gentiana straminea; assembly: GCA_036785695.1. NCBI lineage: Eukaryota > Viridiplantae > Streptophyta > Magnoliopsida > Gentianales > Gentianaceae > Gentiana > Gentiana straminea. The sequence continues at coordinate 207,389 of JAVUPR010000004.1, forward strand.
CATTAAAATAATTTACGAGAGAATCGTTATAAGTTGTTTATTAGGGGTCATATCATATATAGTAAAATTATGGGGAGGTTAACGTATGGTGTTCTCCATATACAAACACGCGTGTGGAGATATACACACCACACAGTTTCATTCTGTTTTTAAATTATGTGGTTCTGATCGTTTCACCCGTCACTTCACTTCAAAATCTCCTCCACACAAGTATTTCCCAAAATTATGTTATGTGTCTTATATTTAAAAACATTTGGACAAGTGACAGCGCGGGAAACATTGGAGGGCATTTCAGGAGCATCTTTTAGTACTGTCGGAAGGCATTTCAGGAGCATCATTTAGTACTGTCGGATTTCTCAAAAATTCAGTCGGATTTCTAAAAAAATCTTCAAGTCAGTTTATATAGTATTATTTGAAAAGTTTGTGTTTTATTTAGTACTAAGGAATAATGTTGTTTCTTATATACTCTTTTCTTCCTTCCTCCTTAAAAAAGAAGTGAACTTCCTAAAATACCCCCAATTTTATAAAATTAAAAGCAAAAAGAAAAACATTATCTCTATTTATCACGGACTGCATTCAGGGAACTTCTCAACTTTTAACAGTACCTACCTTTACGCTCAGGAGCCCAGACAATTAAAATCTACCACTGTAATAGAAGTAGACATTGGGTACCATTTGATTCAAAATTTTATCACGCTTTACTTGTACAATTATTTTTAGGTGACTAGCATTTTTAGGGTTGATTACACATAACGACACGATAGATCGGCGTTCGATCAAGCGCGACATCGCGATTCGGATTGATTACACATAACGTCACGATAGATCGAGGTTCGATCAAGACGACATCGCGATTCGGGTTGATTACACATAACGTCACGATAGATCGGCGTTCGATCAAGAGGATTACTGTGATCAAACTTTTTTTTTTTTTTTGGACTCTCTGTTGTGGAGTACTATATAGGGAACAAACTTTGTATTCCTCCATAGCGGCGTGTTGGCGGTACTCTCGCGGGGTTTCTGTCGCCGGTTTTCTCTCGCCTGCCCAGGTTATGCTTCTATTGAAGGTTTATCTCTGTTTTTGTTGATGTATTACACGATTCCATTTATAATGAACATTAATCCGCCTTAATTAGAACATATAGGGTTTGTAGTGGTTGTTCAGAAAAGACTTGATTGGATGTTTAGTGCACTTCCTAATGGGTTTCCTAAGAGCAATAGGAAGGAAGTCGGGGTTCAGTACTGAGGACACTAGGTAAGGTTTCAGTATTACAGTCAAGAGAGATATTCACATCTTCATTCTGGAAGTCAGGTAAGGGGTGTCAAAAAAAAAAAAAAAAAAAAAAATATTAATAGTCAGGTAAGTTGATTCTGTTTTGGGGCAGGGTTTTCTCTGAACCTTTTGAGACTTTAGGTTTTGGTGTTTTAATCCTGGAGTAAATTATAATAGGCTTATTAGAATCATCACTTTCCTTATTCTCCCTATTTTCTGTTTCTGAATTTTCAGAAGGCTCAGGAATGTTGCTAGAGATAGGCTCACTTTCACACACATGGATCTCCTCAGTTTCAAGGCAGGACTCTTTTGGATACTCAGTGGTATTATTAGTGGATAAATCCAATAGAAACATGTCCCTGTCATCATCTTTTTTAAGGTTCTCCCCTCCCCCTGATGATTAGAATAAGTAGCTCTATTAAAGGATTCTTCCTCATTGAAGGTGGCATCCTTTGATACTAGTACTAGGATGATAGCACTTATACCTCCTCCTCTAACTTACCATTAAGGAAAGCATTAGAAATGTCCAACTGTCGAATCGGCCAAGTAAAATGAGCTGCAAGTGTGAGAATGACACATATGGTAGACGGCTTAATGACAAGACTAAAGGTTTCATAAAAATCAATGCCACTTTCCTGTTCAAAACCTTTAGCGACTAGCCGACCTTTGATGTGTTCGAGCTTACCGTCGGAGGTCTCACCTTATACACCCATTTATTATCGATAACATTGTGACCAGCAGGTCTAGGGACTAATGTCCACGTCTGATTAGTCATGAGAGCTTCATACTCTTCTGTCTTCGCCTTCCACCAGTCAGGATGACGAGATGCTTGTTTGAAAGTACGAGGTTCGGGAGGTAAGACAGTACTGATAAAAGCAGAAATGGGATATTTAGTAGAATAATATGTATGAAATTCGGGAAAGTGGTGTTGTTTAAGATTACCGGTCTTTGACCGTGTAACCATAGGATGTTTGGAAGTTTGTGTAGGTTCTGGGGGTGCAGGTTCTAAGGATTGAGGTGAAGGAGATTCTAAAGGAACCGTGAAAAACAATTTGGTTTTGGTTTTGTATATGTATATATATTTGTATGTATATATGTATATGTCTATGAATGTCGACACTATTGCTTAAGAGGACTTTTATATGCACCACACACAATCAACTCGTGCACCACAGTATGACCGACTTTTCATCACTACATTGTGAGAACCGATCACCACAGTGAGCCGACTTTTTGTCGGTGCATTGTGAGAACCCATTTTATCAAAGTCGGTTTTGACAATGCACCGAAGAAAAGTCGTTCTACTGTGGTGCACGAGCAGGAGGGGAGAGGGAAGGAGGGCGTTGCTGGAAAAAAGGGTAGGTGGGGCAGCGTTTTGCGCTATGGCCTTGGGTACCGCAAAATTGGCATTTACCGAGATATGGCCGAGGAGGTTGTCGGGGACGAGAGCCATTATGGGGAGGTGGCTGAGATTGCCATACAGGGGGGTGCTGATATGGAGGAGGCTGAAATGGAGGTTGATAACGTGGCTGTTGGGGTGGGTAGGGGCGTTATGAAGCTGCAAGTGCTGTGGGGTGGGAAGGCAGGACCGGTGTGTGCTTGGTGAGTAATCCGGCTTCGAAATTGAGCAATTTCTCATGGAGCTCGTCAAATGTAATGAGAGTATCACGGGCTTGCACAGCACGAACGAGTTCCATATATTCATCACCGAGATTTGCGAGAATGTGATCGATAAAATCTTCTTGATCAAGGGGTGCCCCGAGAGACGCAAGTTCATCCGCTTTGGCCTTAATAGAGTGTAAGTATGCCGAGACCGATTGAGTGCCTTTATGGGTGGCACGTAGGTGGAACTTGAGCTGTTTGATTCGTCCCCTAGAAGGCTTAGCATATGTGTCAGCCAGTATATACCAGGCTTGCTTAGCAGTTTTTACATGATGGACGTACGACCGAACATCGAGGAGAGGGAGCCCAAAATGAGATTTAGGAGAAGTTTATCTTGTCATCCTCTTTTCAAAGTAACTAAAAAACACTCCTAATCGTCATAACTAACCCTAGAAGTGTTCGACATATACCTGAAAGAGTAAAAGGAACTCGTATGCTTCAGCCGACGTTGCTTCCTACTGCCCCTTGATCTAACAAAGAGACAGCTGCACACAATCATCAGCTTGCCTTACTTATTCAGCTTCAACATATACTGCAAAATAATATTTACAAGTTATAGCAGCAAATCGATAATTTCAGTTAATTGTATTTCTTTTCATAATGGTAGCTAGTGAAAGAAAAACAAGAAATGAAAGCAACTTCCGCAACCCAGCAGTATAACTCATAAGGCACTTTCACCATAGATACACAACGAGACATTTCCAAAGCAAGATACAAAAGAATCAATCCGTCAAACAACTTATGAAAAAAATGCGACCGAACAGAAACAAAAGTGAACTCCCCGAGAGAATAATGATCTCTCCAGCAACTTGGTCCAGCAGAACAAGCACTACTACAACCCGAATCAAACGAAAACCGTAAAATCTTTATTCACTGAACAACTAGACATGAAATCTTCATCATGGATCGGACAAGTCAAGTTAAATCTGTAACTAAAAAGGAAATCCAGAACCAAATCATATGGCAATGTTACCATTCATAATTTGGCCGAATTGGGGTTTTTATTTTTTTAAGGGTTTTAATTTGTTTAATTTGGGGATTGACCATCTCAATATCGATGATTCAATTCGTCATGTATTTTCTTTCTTGTTTCAGCTTCTTCATGGATGACGCAGGGCCTCCATCTCTTTTTGTAGCGGTGTCTTGGTTTTATGGTGCCCCATACTTTAGTAGCATTGTCCAACTTGAGACACAAGCAAATAACCTTGAATACGAGTCTTCTCATCAAGAGATTGAAACGGAATTTTCTGTACACTTCCGTCAACCACAGCCACAGCCAGACTTGACCCTACCGATTGTATGGGCGTTTTCTCCTCTGGCAAGTTCTACTGAGGACTTGTATATGTTGCCAGATTGGGGTCTTATAGAATCTGAAAATGATGTTCCATTGCACGGTTGTATATTTAATTTGAGGACCAAAAAGTGCAAACGAATCAAGCCCCCCCAAGCCTCCAAATACAATGGAAATGTTGTAACTCTAGGAGGGCATATTTATTTTATGGCACATCCTTCTAGGAAAAGTTATGCAAAAGACCCTGTTTTTGAGCGCTATAATCCTCTCAAAGATTCGTGGGAAAAACAAGAACCTTTTCCACGTCATGCTATCGATCTCCACAAAGGTCACGGAAAAATTGTGGCTACTGCAGTTTGGGATGATACCATTCTGTTGAATGTGGACGGCCTCAAAATTTGGGCATATAATGTTGGCAGAAACAAATGGTATCCCGTCAAGGTTAAGGAGGACCACGATCTATGCTATTGTATTGTAGGAGAGGCTGTCGTTCTAGGAAACACCATCTATGCCTTAACAGAGGAGTCTTTTCAATTAGTTCTGGCATTATCTATTGAAAGGGAAGAAATTAACGGTGATCTTGTATTTAAATGTTCCCTACTCTCGGAGATTTTGGTGGCGGGTATGGATCAAATTAAATTTGAGTATGAGGATCCAATCTGGTACTGGAGCCCCAGGCATTTGGTTCATTTGGGTAAAGACAACTTTTGTCTTGTCCGGAGTATTTACCACTTAGGTTGGAGTGAATTTCAATGTATACAACTCACCAATATAAAGCTTGAGGGAGAAAACTCGATGACTGTGAAGAACACACGCGTCTATAAGTTTAAAATGGTGGACAGTAAGCGATTCCAAGTTCGTCTCTGCATCTCTCTGCCGTAAGCTCCTAACTTTTTATATGAAGTAATTTGGGATTTCATTTTCATTTGAATGTGAACCTTATACATTTCTGGCTGTTCTATGACTTAGTAAGTGCAAGACCACTGCGTCAGAAGAAGGCAAAAAAAGAGTCTTCAAGTTCGACCCGTAAGTTGCATCACTGCCGCTTCTGATGTTATACCCTTAACTCATAAATTTCGTCTATTTCATCAATCACATTTTCTCTGTTGGTCCACTTTCGAGTCTTGAGCCCCCCCTTCTGACTTGTGATCATGACATCTATTTTAAAAGCTCCACTGTTTTTTTTGTATATATACCGTAGTATTACTGCTCTTCTCCTTCTCATTTGTTTTTTTCCCTCTTCAATTTGAATGTCTTCTATACATGTTCTTATAATCTTGTTGAAACAGTTTTCCTAAGCGTATTGCGTCAAAACTCGAAGACTACCTTGATTTCAACACGTAAGTTCCATTGTTACCGGCTGGTTTCTCCTACTTCGCATAAATTCTATGTCTATCTAATTGTGCATGTCATTTTTGCGTGTTTTGTAATTATGTTTTTGTTTTTTTTTTTTTTTTTTTAAAGAGATGATGCAGATACAACCCCTGAAGTCCAGGAGGATGTTCCAAAGACATCATATGCATCAGTGGTGATTTTAGGCTCCTTGTTTTTCTTTTTCTTGGGAGCATGGTTATTATTATTATTTGATGTTAAGTCTTTTGTGCCTATTAAGTTTACATATTGTGTTTTTTACAGGATGCACCAACTCTTGGCGATGGTGATGCGTCTGAAAGGAGCAATACTGATGAAGAAGGTATACCGCTTCCACATTCATTTTCAGTTAGAAAAGAAAAATTATTGACCAGCTCCTGGTGATTCAATTGCCATGTCAATTTCGGCTCGTGTTCTCTTATATCAAAATAATTAAATTTATTCTTTACTGCTGAAGGTCACTCCATTTATGTAAGAAATTTGCCGAGAAATGCCACTGTTAGACAACTTGAGATGGGATTGAAGGAATTTGGGTCTATTAAGAGGGCTGGGATCAAAGTTAGAAAAAATAAAACGGTGAGCTTTTTTGTGATAGGAGTGCATTTCATGCTCCAATTGAGGGTAGATTCTTTCATGTAGGCTTACAGTTCTCGTTGCAGGGAAAGAGTTTTGCCTTTGTTGAATTTGAAAGGGCGGCTTCAAAGGGACGTGCAATTAAGGTATTGTCTTTTACCTTGGTTTTCCAATGACATTTACTTTTCTTTTGTGAAGTCGATCGATTGATTATTTGTTGAAAATCATGTCGGGCGTCACCTATCACAATTGGGGGTTGTGAAGCAGAGATAGATGAAAAGAGAAGAAACCGGCCTCACTCTAGGTAGAGCAATGAACACACAAGATCAAGCACAATTATACTCTTATAAGTTGTATAAAGACCAGTTCATTTGGAGTCTCGATCTTCTTAGTAAAGCTAACAAATCTGGCTGGTTGTTGTTTCAGTTGACTGCAATAAGACAAGCGGTAGCAGCAGTTCCTTTGGTAAGAATAAATATAAGGACCATGCGAGGTTTCTCGATCCAAGATGACTTGTGGTGATCACAGCTAATGGAGGAGAGGGTGGTGGTTATCAGCCCCGCCGCCCAAAGTCGGTCCGGAAATAACCGCACATTTTAATAATTTATACTTGAATGAATATTTTTCTAAGATTAATGTTCAAATTAAACTTTCTTTCACTTGATCAATGCATGTCTGTATTTCTTTTTTGAGAATCTAATAATGGTGATGGATTCTATTTCAAAATGCAATTAGTGATATCTGCATTGACCCAACACACCCCTGCCTCTGGAGATGTTCAGGTTAGGAATATCATCATTTTACTAAATGCAATATATAGTGGGATTTCACTTGATGTGCTGTATTGATTGGCTGGTTTAAATGCTTGGAATGAGCCTTAGGTTATGCAGCCTAAGTAGTCTGGTTTGTCTTAACTCAATTTTTTCCTGCTGTCTTAGTTCATAAACTGCCCAGCTATGTTTAATGTTCTTGCATCTACTTCTTCTGTAACCTTCCTCAACTGCTCTCATTGCTTTCTCTGTGCCTCAACAGTTTTGGTCCTTACAGCAGGGATCATAGTCAATCTTTTTTTGGGCACCACATTGAAATTTGACTGCTTCAGAGTCGGATTTATAGACAAAAGTCAACTCTGGAGAGATCGAAAACAAATTCCGACCTTTTTATTCTACAATATAACATCATTCATTTCATTCGACATGATTTTTTTTTGAGAAAACCAATCTCATTTTATTGACAAAAAATCTCATTTTCAAAATACATGGAAAAAAACAAGAGGGCCTACCCCTACCTACTTGAACAACAAAAAATCTCTCTCTGTATGAAATATATATATCCAAACATCAATACCACATAATCTGTGCAGTGAACTCAACCCTATCACAAAAACCTAAGGACCCTTTTTATTTGCACCACCGTCCGTCGGTCTACTATGACACCGCACAACAAACACACAATCGACATTTTGAATATCTATTCTTGATACCACAATCGACTTTCCGAAGATGTAAATATCGATTCTTGATACCACAATCGACTTTCCGAAGGTCGATCGTAAGGATCGACCTTTTCAAAGTCGATTTTGGACCTATATATAATTGATTAAACGATTGTGCGTGAGAAGCGATAAGTTGACTACTGTGCAAGTAAATTGGCCCAAACCTAAAAGCCTTAGCATGTATGGTGACTTTATTAAAGACTATTTCCGTAGCTTCTTTGCAGATATTTGCTGCTGCTCAACCTGCCAGAAGAAAAATGATCAAGTAAAATCTATCAGTCTTATCAAATTGTATCTAAAGTTGAGAAATATTAGTCCGTTACTCTTGATTTGAAACGTTGCACGAATGTTGTATCAAGAATGGAATGCTTTCGTTTCTATTATTATGTTTCACATAGTAAGAGTGTTATAGGGTCACGTATGGTGAAAGAGAGTAGAACCAAAAGGATATGATAGTCATTTGATACAATATTCTTACAATAACAAGAGAACATCATCCATCTATACATGCACACAATACAAATCAAAAGGGAAAAAGTCCTTACTTCAATAGAAAGTTGTTCACGTATATACGCCATTGACCGTAACATTGCACCCAAAGTATCCTTAGAAACTTGAAATTTGACTTCTGATTCCCCTGATGTTGTTTCTGTATCTTGAAGCTGATCAAACATAATCATTGTAAACATTATAGAAAAATATGGGGGGCTAAGCAAAATGAAAAGAAAAATCACACCAGTTGCAAATGATGACCACACCTTTAGATTGATGACAGCAACCTTATTGATCGGCGTCGAAAGCTGCTCATTGATGTACGCCATAGACCTTAACATGGGCTCTAAGGTCACCCTTGATAGGTGAAACTTAACCTCTGATTCTCTACATGGTGTCTTACTGTATTCCTGTAGCTGTAACCAGCAAAATTTGACCCATCTGAGAATTTACAAAATCTGCTATAAAAAAAACGGGTTCTATAAAAAGAACTCCCTCCGTCTCGTAGTACAAGTCCTTTTAGCTTTTTGTAGTATCCATAATATAAGTCCTCGCAAATCAATACAACATTTAATGCATTTTTTTCCTATTTAACCCCCTATTATCTACCCCAAATCAACACATTAATATATTCCAATGTATAAAACGCATTTAAAAATGAAGGGTATATTTGTCCTAGAATACTACAAAATTGATCAATTATTAGCTTTTTTTAATCTGTGTCAACTGTCAAAGCTAAAAGAACTTGTAATTAGGGGTTGAGGATAATCAAAATAAAGCAAGAATAGCGTGTAGCCGAGGGAATCAAACCTTCATAATGATGACAGCAACCCGATTTTCCGGAAGTGAATTTTTGTTCTCCATCACCCAAGTCATGGACTTCAAACACGGAAGAATCATCTACACATTACAAAGAAAAACAACGAAATTAGGGCACACGGCAATAACAAATACCGATGAATTTCAAGAATCCATTACCATATTATCAGAATGACCATCGCCGCGGTGAAGAGAAACAGGAGCCATTCTGGGAAAATTTACGTCGCCAGCATCGTTAAGGTTGAATCTCTGACTCATTTCATCTTGTTGTGGCCACAACAGAGGGGTCATATTAGTAGCCAGTGTGATTGTCCTGTGTTCTTCAGGGGCTGGGGCTGGGGCTAGTCCACTTGCTTGTGGAGAAACAGGGGCAACTTTTGCTATAGTTTTCCTTACAGCAGCAACTTTCTTGCCGGCTTCTTTAAGAGCGTTAAGTGCTAAATTATACGTCTCTGTAGATATAGCTCCGTCTTCGGCATATCTGATAGCTTCCCTGCAGAGATTGTTGTACCGAGAAGTCAATGACTCATGGACATTGAGCTCCCCACGATCATCAGACACAACCCCGGTTTTAGCATTACGTGTCCAACGCTTTAAGATGTAATGAGCAGGCAGAGTAAATACATTTGTGACTGTAAAAACAGTTAAAATGTGTCTACAGAGGATGCCACAGTGCTCAAACATCTGGCAACTACAATTTGCTTTCATTTCTTGAAAATTCAACGATACGGTATAAGCTTTTTGATCATCCTCGAATTTAGCAACCCTATACGTAGTACTGACCCCATCACCATCAATCATATTTGCGGTGTACACAAAAGTCTCGACTAACTCTTCTTGAAACTTGGAAAAAATTCTCCTCGTGTAGAGGTTAGCAGCTTGATTTTCCATGGGCGAAGGTGTCTTCAGAACTGGTGAGGTGCATAATGTCTCGAAATCAGCTTCTACTTCTTTCTCAAACGAGTTTTCCATGGCTCGTTCGTATTGCCTGAAGAAGAATGGCAGTGTAGTTTGTTGATTCACGTAACCCTCAAAAAACGAGCTTTCACATCCCTGTGAAGATATAGCAGCAAAAAAAGAGTCTCGAAAATATACAGGCACCCATTGTTTGCGTATGCTATAAATAGACAGAAGCCAATCGTTTTTCTTTAGATCATGTTGTTCGACCATATACTCCCACGAGGATTCAAACTCATCAACCGTCTGAGTCGTATTAACACAATTATACAGATCTACCTGGAAATTCGGATGCAACTGACACGCGTAGGCCATCTTTTCTTGGCCTTCTCTTAAGACATCCCACTTGTTAATGTAATGACGAGTTCCTGGAAGCACCTGAGCAATTACTGCTTGTATCACTCTGTCTTGACCGGTGGTTATAGATACGGGGGCACGGTCATTCATGGCAACAAGAAAGGTTTTAAATAGCCACCGATAACTAGCCTCGGATTCGTCTACGAGTAATGCACAAGAAAATAAGATAGTCTGACCATGATGGTTAACCCCGGTAAATGGAGTAAACGGTACATTGTATTGGTTTGCTTTATATGTTGTGTCAAACGTAACTGTATCCCCAAAGTGATTATATGCAGATCTTGACTTCGTGTCAGCCCAGAATACATTAGCCATTCGATTATCCCCATCAAGTTGTATGGCATAGTAGAATCCCGGATTCTCAGCTTGCATTTTCTTGAAATAATCGAGCAGATTCTGAGCGTCCCCACCGAGTGTCCTTTTCTGATTCGGTTGCTTAGGTTGACATGTAACGGGCATCATACTTCTAACTAGACGAACAGGCTCCACAGGAACGATTTTTCGTCCATTTTCCAAACCATGATTACCATCCGGTGACACATAAATGGCACCACTGGGAACATTATTCATAGTAGGGTAAGCAGCTTCGGCAATATGCTTTACCGTACCAGCAAAATGCCTACGTGGCCTAAGGGACTGAACCTTACCGGAACTTGAGGTAGAATGACTATGGTCTTTCACAAATCCGGTAACCACCCATTTACCGTTACTTTTCAAATCTACCCGAAGCAACGCTTCACAGCTTTCACCAACTCTTCGCTTTAATCCATCCTTATCCTTAACACACAAAAACTCTCTTCCAACAAGCACACCATCAGACCTCCTACCATATTTCCCAATACGAATAGTAAATCCTTCTTTCTTTGCATACGCCTCGTAAAATCTCTTAGCAGCCTCATCAGAATCAAATTCCATTCCTAAACGTGGTTCTACATTGCCATCCTCGTTTAATTCCCGTATCTCATGAGAATCCTCCTCACAGCCACGATGCCCCATGTTTGCATCATCCATATTACTCACTTCTACGTCCATATGATTCCAACTTCAGGATGATTGTAATTACAAATGTACCCAATGAATAACAAGCAAAATATCCAAAGATTCCAGCTCATTCACACTGATCACAAAATGACACCTCCAACAATCTGCACACAAAAAATAATACTACTAAAGAAGAACAAAAATAATGCTCACGTGTACAATTCTGAGTAAAGAATAGCTTTATCTGATCATCCTAAACAATTTCATGCCTCGATCACAAAACTCGTCAGCAAAAATCAGCTATGAAAGCTATAATTCTGAATTTTCTATCATATATAAGAATTGTTCATGACATTTCCTCTTCATGTCGTATATTAAAAGAGCTTAATACATGCATATATGCTCGAATTTGATAAATATACGGAGAATATAACAGCTTGCGCAGGTAATTTACCTGATCCAATGAGTAGCTGATATGTAGATGCATCACAGATGCATGAATTAAGATTTAAGAATGAAGAAAGTGTGAGCGGGAGCTTGTGGTAACCGGAGACACCGAACGACGCCGTGGACGGAAGAGGTTTGCGCCGGCGAAGGAGATCGTTGCAGAGGTGAAAAAGATGAAAAAGGAGAGAGTGAGTAGGTGCCGCATCGACAGCAAATGACCCTATGGTCGCAGTGCATTCGTAGACGTTGGATTTAGATCTGCCGGTTATTATTTGTTCAGGGAAAATCTGCTTGTAAAATGTTGGACGGTTGCGTCCATATAGAGGATTCTACACAGAGTCCATTTTCACACGTGATTTTACGGTGTTGTAAAAGACATCGTCTTTCACCGTATAAAAAAAAAGTTTCATTCCGGTTCTATTTAACCGTCCTAATTGCTAAAAATAAAAATTCATTTTATCGGTCGTAGTTATATTTTTAAATTATTAGTTATTATATTTTTCTATTATGTAAGATTGAAAACAAATTGCATTAATTATATTCAATGGATGTTATTGTCATTTTGTTGTTAAATCAAAGTATTAACTACTCGCCTTAATAAGTGTGTTTTTTTGCAACTGCGACAGTTAAATAAGAACAGAATGAGTAGTTACCAAATGAATATCTCGCACAACATCATAAAGTGCAAATGAAAGGATTCGGACTCAATTCTAGACCTAACCACGATTCGGAACTGTCGATCGAATATGGCTCATGAACCGGTTCACGGTTTAAAACGACTACCATCTACGTAATATCAAGTAAATGTCATGCAAGAGTGACTCATTTATCCTCCCAATGGTCTTAGCAAGTGAATTAGCCGGTACCAATCCTTGTCAGACTTGCTTGAGCCAATAGCAATCACGGATAACATGCATAGCTGACTCGATATCCATATCGCATAGAAGATAACTAAAGACGTTCGTACTTTAAAATTCTAGTTTTCAATATAATATTATAGCTTAGTTAACTTGTAAAAAAAACCTTAGCTGTCTTTCGATAACCAATGTGTAATCGATTATTGCAACTCGGATGGAACTTACTAAGGCATATAAACTTTTATAAGCTGCACGCACTGCTAAAGCCTGTGGACACATTGAGCAGTCACCGCCACTGAAACCATGGACGACCTAAAAGGTGGCTCGGGTGGGCGCAGCCCACCCGGTTTTTATTTTGGGTACACCAAAAACCTTATATAATTCAGTCAAACACTGTTAGTTTTCTTAGTCCAGCCCACCCGACCATACAAATATAGTCAGTTAGCCCACCTGACCACAAATTCCTGGTTCCGTCCCTGACTGAAGCCACAATGCCACGAGTGCAAAATGAATTCACGATAAGCATCCGTGAGGGGTTTGACTTACGATTGAAACCCATGAGCAGGTGCAAGAGTGACGATAAGTATACGTTTCTTTATTAGTTGTAATGAAATTTTTATATGAAAGTCGTCGTGCTTACTATCATTACTTGCTTGCATTTTGAGTATGAAGACAGTAAAACTGGGTGTTGAGCGATGGTGGCGGTGGGAGTAATTACGATGAACATGATTTCGGAAAATTATGAAACATCGACTTCATATTGAAACAGATCGTTGAATGACTGTCACGTATATAGAAAGACAAAACTGTTTTGTATGTTTGTATACGCGTTAGTCATCTTTCGGTACGTTCTAATTGAAAATCCATGTCCATACAGAAGAATTACCTCCGTGATTTTAAACGATGGTTGAATATTAAATTTGAACTTCGAGTTTGAGTCGAGTTCTGGCTCGTATCGATATTGAGCTAAAATATCATCCAGCTCAGCATGAAATGAAACAGCAGTTATTTTACGTGATACACTCCCCACTACTGATAATTATTCGCCCTAATCTTTGCTTTCGACCACCACCGCAGCAACCTTTGAACCACCGCTTCAGATGGCGGAGACACTAACCGCCGCCGTGGACAGCAGTTTGGAGCTCAACAACGACATTATCAAAGATTCCACTGACGTTCCTTCGAAATCCCCTCCTGCGTCCTCTCCACCACCGCCTCCTCATACGCAGCTTCCGCCGAGGGGAGGAAGAGTACGGGAGAGAGACACAAAAGAGCGGCGTGACGATAGAGATTATGACCGACGTGGAAGGGATTATTATGATCGGAATAGGTCCAGGTCACCTCTGCCTCCTCCGCCTAGAGAGCGGGAGTATAAACGAGGTCGACAGAGTAGTTATAGTCCTCCTCCACCTCCGTATCGTGACCGTCGCGGTGGAGGTTATTCCCCACCTTCTAGGAGGTCGCCTCCGTATCAGCCGTATAAGAGGTCTAGGAGGGAGGATTATGATGGAAGACGTGTTAGCCCCAGAGGTGGTTATGGGCCTGGTGATCGAAGGTTAGCTTTTGCAATTGACCTCTAGCTTCTATAGCATTCTGATATGCACAGATTTTGCTGCATTTTGATTTGCATTTGCTTTACTTGTCATAGATATCTATGATTTCGGTGAAGCAATTTTTGCTCCTGGGTATGGTAGGGGTGGCTTGGCCGTTGTCCTGTTTCCTTTGTGGTAGTACTATATCCAATTGAATCAGCTGGCACCTTTATCCTGAATTTCGGAGTGCACTTGAATAACGAAGTTTTTATTTTTATTTTGATCAAGTTGGAACATGTTAATTGGATTATTTGTACAATTATGATAACTGGGGAATACACACTGTTGCAATTGATTTCAAATTTTCAGTACATACTAGGAGAAAGCCGACGGTTCTGAAATAAGTAATAATTGAAAGAAACAATCACAAGTACTTCTTTGCATGACCATTTTGGAAGCAGATATTTGTATCACAGTTTCAGCTGTTTCGCATGAAGATATTGACATGAGCTGAAAGTTTAGTTGTAGTGCGAGATAGTTGGACATGATACATTGTAAGAATTTAATGAACAATGAACACAAATAGTATGGTTTTGTATTCTGTTGGTTACCAAACATATGTAAGTGTCTGGGATGCCTACTCCAGTTCCCGGGTATCATCCTGCTTGCCGAAGGTGTGGGTGCCCCAATTTCAAAAAACTGCAAAACCCATCTCAAATACCCTTAGTGGATTTTATTCTTGCTGACTGCAAGCCTGTGTGGTGGTGTTTTTTTTATTTATTATTATTATCTTTTTAAAATCCGAACTTGTTAGATAGTTTAAGTCTCGGCTATATCTCCATCTTCTTTCCCACCGAGGGGAGGTGCCACCTTAAGATTTTAAGATATCTGTTAGGAGACAGTAGGGGCTTGATACCGCTGCCAGAAAAATGTAGGAGACGTTTTGTCCAGCAACACCATTCATCCTTTAGCAAATGGCCGAACGAGTAGGTGGACGCGTCGATAATGGAGGTGGGGAAGTTGGTAGAGGCAGGATGGCAGTACGTTTAAATAGTGTAAATGTGGGGAGATCGACAAGTCAGGTACATGGAAATTGGAAAGTTGGCAGGAAAAACGAACATGGTGATAGATGAACTGGTCGAGGCAGGAGGAGTGTATGCGAGATATTGCAGAAGTGAAATCTAGGGGACAATGTGCATTTCTTATTGATGCGAGAGTAAAATCGTGAAATTTCTTTGGAGTGTGCTTTCAATATATTCATCTTTTTTCTTCCGCGTGTATTTTATGTATGAGAATTATTTATTGCAGTCTTACCCTTCTAAACATAGTATAGTCCATGAATAGGGACTCCTTGCTTTTCTGTACTTTACCCGATGTATGATGTAGAAAAGGGTTTCTTTATGTTTGTCTGCATCATTGCCCGGACAACTGTTAGAGGCTAGATTTTCCTGATTTATACAAGATTCAATAAAATGTAAAGCAAGTCAATTTAGTCAGACACATTGTAGGATACTCCCTTTTCCTGGAAAGCGGGTGAGGTGGTGCAGACAGCGGTTGATGTCCCTTGTTAGCAAGATACTCCTTTTTATACATTTGTTGATACATGTATAACTATGTATGTTTGTGTATATGTATTGTTTGTTGCTTTTGTGAACAAAATTCATTCCCAGTAACGTCTTCTATAGTAAAGGGTTCATAATTAAGTGGGCAGGTTTGGAGTGGTTGTATGTTGTTTAATTGTCCTCAATCTCATAATGTTTGACTTATTCAGCAATAGGAGTGTAATATTTGTCTTTGTTTGTGTTGCCTTAGATTTAACGATTATCCAGGTGGTTATGAACGTGGGATGGGGGGCAGGTCTGGTCATCCGGATGAAAGATTTCATGGTAGATTCTTTGGCCGCTGGTCTGGTGGTTTCCAAGGTGGTCCCTTTAGAACAAATCATTTTTCTTGGAAGGACACCTTAGCTTCTGTATGGCTGTTTTCTTCTAAATTGAATTACATTTCATATGTTGTCATATGTGATTTTTTTTATCTTCTTGTCAAATTTCCTTTCAGACTATGAATAAGCTATATTTAGAATTTGTTGTACGCAGGAATTAAGCACGGTTTATTGAATGAATTGGATTATTTAGCTTCATAACTGTGTTTATTCTGCCAGACAATGATGTAGGAAAATGAACATGCATTTCGGTTCTTTGGTATCAAGTATTTATTATTGTACGAATGAACTGATATCAGTGATATGTGAACATGCTTCTGATCTAGATAAGAATGCTACAAATTTTCAATTTGCTTATTCACTTTTTAAGTAGTTATGAAAGTTCAACCCAGGCATATTAACTCCGCCACAACTGCAAAAATATTACTACTGTTGGGCTTGTTAATCCTGCCTGCAACATGTCTACTTTTGCCCAACTCGGACGTGAGGGGCATGTTATCATATAAGCAAATAATTTACACTTCTCTGTAACTGCTTAAACTTAAAGGCCAGTTGGTAATGTAATTGGCTGAATGTACTATTTGTTTCGCTCAATTGTGTGTGTTTTGTATCCTCTGCAATGCCAAAAGAGGCCACATTACGTCCCTTTTGGTCCCCTCCTTCCCTTGCTTATGTGAGTTGTAACATAGATTTCACGCTGTCTTGGGTGTACATGGACGTTTTTTCACATGAACGAATGTGAGTTTTCATCATGCTTTCTTTGATGGATGGTATCAAGCTTCTTTTTCTGATGTATTGTATTAATCCGTATGAGAACATCGATCAACTAGTCATCAGACATCTCTACTGCTGTCATCTTTATTAGCATTTTCTGTGTGTCCTTAGTTTGCTCCCTAACAGTCGATCGCACGTCTTATACCCATCCTGTAGAATTTACCGTTGATACCGAAAGCGACTTTATGATCTCAAAGAATACCTGATGCACTTTTGCTCTTCAATTTTTTACCTTACATGCGCGACTTGTCGTTTCTTTCACCCTTTTGCAATATTTTTTAGGGATTCTTTTTGCCTTAATGATCCTAAACATTTTAAACTTTCCACAGGCATTGCTTTGCTGGATAACCTCACAAAGGACTTGTTTGTTCTCCCAACGCACACACATACATAGACACACACACACATACATACATACGTATATAAATATTACATTCCAATTGGGTGCTTGGGGGAGATATCATTTAGAATTTGTTTGCATCTATTTGTTGGCTGTTTTTCCTGGAAATTTCTTTTTGACTAGTTCTCCTTTATAGATTATAAGTTTGTTTACCAAGTTTACTGCAGATTACTTTGTATTATCTAATTTGTCGCTTCTAGTTTTGTGACATAACTGCTTCATGCTTTTGTTTTATTCCATCTTCTTATAACTTTGTCTTTCAGAGAGGGATTCCAGCCGAGGTGGTACAACTGATGATTTTGTTAAAGGGAATACTCAAAGGTACTTGTATTCTATTGGGATTTGATTTTGATGCATTTGTTGAATTCGCGTGCTTGAATCTTACCTTATAGGAAAAGAACATGCATTCCTATCTTTACGAAAGAGGGATAGAAGAGATGAATGAGGTTGCTCAATGGATGCTCTAACGGATGTTCAATTTTCTATTTGGTAGACTGATTGCTAGTTTTTTAACGTAAAGGATTCAGTTGCTAATTTGGTTCACTTTTAATATTGGAAATACTCTTTTCAGGGAAGGATTAATGTCTTATAAGCAATTTATTCAGGAGCTTGAAGACGATATCTTGCCTGCTGAGGCCGAGCGCAGGTCAGTTTAATTAGGTGGTGATTGTGGATGGTTGGAATTCTTTTTTGACGAATTGTTTTCTAAAACATAATATTTGCCTCTGTATTGCTTCAGTATCATGTTTGTTTTCTCACCTCCCCTGTCTATACCTTCATTTTTTCTGCTTCACGCTTTATATTCACTTATTTGGAATATCCTCCTTTTCTAGGTATCAAGAATACAAGTCAGAGTACATCACAACCCAGAAAAATACGTATTTTGATGTTCACAAGAATGAAGAATGGTGATTGTCGTCTTTTGGAGTTCTTTGGTTCCCTATTTTCTTGTGTTGCCCTTGCCGGGTTTTGATGTGCTATCTGTTTCTGTAGGTTAAAGGACAAATATCATCCTACAAACTTAATTACCGTCATAGAAAGGTGTGTTTTGTTTTCTTTCTATAAATTTGTTGCAAGGGCTTACAAGTGTTAAAATCCTTTCTACATGAAAGTTCGATGGCTTTTTGAGTTAATGATGTTAAAATCCTTTTTACATGATCGTTCGATGGCTTTTTGAGTTAATGATCTTGTCTATTCTAGGAGGAACGAGGCCAAACAGAAATTGGCAAAAGATTTTCAGAATGATTTGTATGCTGGAACCTTGGATCTGTGAGGCTTTTTAACTCTGTTCATTTTTCTAGATTGTACCTTCGTATTTGTTTATCGTATAGAGTATTCAGCAGTGCAAATTTTGACAGAGGTCCGGCACACGACGCTTCATCATCAAACAAGTCAGGTCAGCCTAATGATGCTAATAATGATGAAGATGTAGATGATGACAGTAAAAGGAGACAACATAGTAGGGTGCCAGCTAAAGAAACCGATCTTTCAGCTGCACCTAAGGCTCATCCAGTCAGTTCTGATCCTAGAAGAATTCAAATTGATGTTGTACAAGCCCATGAGCTAGTAAGAAAGCTCGACTTAGAAAAAGGTATCGAAGATAATATTTTGTGCCGTGCTGATAATGACAGAGCAAATAGAGACAAGTCCCATAGTGGGTCTACTGGGCCGGTTATTATTCTACGTGGTTTAAGTTCAACAAAAGGTCTGGAAGGGGTAGAGCTACTCGATACTCTTCTGACATATTTGTGGCGCGTACATGGGGTAGATTACTATGGTTTGTCTGAAAGCAATGAAGCTAAGGGTCTACGGCACGTTAGAGGGGATAACAAGAAGGCTGATGTGGGGGCTGAATGGGAAACGAAGTTAGACTCGTATTGGCAGGACAGGCTCGAGGGTCGTGATCCTCTTGAGGTGATGGCAGCAAAAGAGATGATTGATGCAGCTGCTGTGGAAGGTTTAGATCCATATGTCCGTAAGATTAGGGATGAAAAGTATGGCTGGAAATACGGTTGTGGTGCCAAGGGTTGTGCAAAGCTCTTCCACGCTGCTGAATTTGTTCACAAACACTTGAAGCTGAAACACACTGACCTTGTAAACGAGCTTACGTCAAAAGTGCGTGAAGATTTGTACTACCAGAATTATATGAGGTAACAAAAGCTTTTATTGGTATTTCATATCAATGTAGCTTCACAATGTGAGAAAATTACTCACTTTTCAACTTTGTGTCAGAGATGAAAATGCTCCTGGCGGAACCCCGATCATGCAGCCATCTTTACCGGTATGGTCGTTTTAGTCTTAGAATATACAGTTTTTTTTCTCATTCATCAAGTTTGTCCATTATACACAATGAATTGATGGCCAGCCACACTCTTCTACGTACTAATTCCCGTTTTAACCCCAATTTCCGTATGCTCACCTTCTTTTTCCTAAAGGCCACATTTAATATTTTTTCGTTACGATATCTCTTGATATCTTTTGTAGAAGGAGAAGCCTCTAAGGCGTAGATTTGGTTTAGACAATCGTTTGAAAGATGAAAGAGGTCCTCAACGAGAACGTGACAATCAAGCCAACAATGACGGAGTTGACAGGCCTGACAACCCCCTGTCAAATAGGAATGGTGCACCAGGTGGCGGCAATTCGGATGTACCCATGTTTGATGGCTTCGGCGGACAAGGAATATCAGTATCAGATTTTCCATCTGATATAGGACCTCCTCATGTTCTTATGCCTGTTCCTGGTGCTGGGTAAGTAACCTAATCTTGGAACCCGGTTGTAATGATATTCTAATTAAATACCCTGCACTAACACCCCCAGCCCACCCCACCCCTGTTTTTGTAGACCATTGGGACCATTTGTTCCGGCACCACCTGAATTTGCAATGAGGATGCTGAGGGAGCAAGGAGGTCCAACCTTTGAAGGTGGCATGAATGGCCGACCCACCGACAGGACCACATTCAACCGGTCAATCTCCAATTATTTTGCCTTCAACATTTAGGCAGGATCCTCGACGTTTACGAAGGCAAGTGTCTTGATTTTTACAGATTGACTCATTTGTTGCATTGGGTTAGCCATTGTCGATTGTTTCAGTAATTGTGATTGCACTACATACGGTCCGATTAGGTCAGCTAATTCCTTTGAATAGATTTGCACATGACAGTGTCCCCCCCCCCCCCCCTTCCCTTCCCCACATTTAGCCTATTCTATCAAAGTAATTACACTTGGGAGTGTTGATATAGATGGAATGTGTATATGTGTGTGGTGTGCACGCCGTGATTATATATATATATATATATATATGTTTATCAAGTTGATTTCATATATGTGCAGTTACCAAGATCTTGATGCACCAGAAGATGAAATCTCGGTGATAGACTATCGGAGTCTCGAGGTCTAGACGACTATAAACTAATGTTGTTATATGCTACTATTCAACTGTCCCAAGTGTTGATGCAAAGAGAGCATGTTTTCATAGGCGGATAATGGAAATATAGACTGCTTAAGATATATAGCTAATCCTGATTTTTATGGATATTGCTTTTGTAGCTTTTTTTTTCAGATTTCATCTCACCATATATGTGATTTAAATCCTCACCTTTTTTGGTTGCTTATTTTTTTTGTTAGTATTTATTTGTATAAATTATATATTAAGCACAGTTATATGAGTCTTATGGCTTATATGTTTTTAAGTATTCTGCCCCTTTGAACCATCTTGAGTGCGAGCACGAATTTAACACGACTATCGAATTTAAACTCAGACTACGAGCATCTCTAAACCGGGTTGAACTTGAGTTCAATTTGAGTTAAAGAAAACATTTCAAAAGAGAAACAAATGTAGAATAATGTCGATGTATTCTATTTTAGGCCAATTAGTAGAAAGAAAATTCATTTTTAAACTCGTAAGTAGTAGTACTATACCATAAATATTTGATAGATATTAATCCAAGGGTAATGATAGACTTACTCCTTCAAGTCTATACCATTTTTACTCCAACATAATCTTCTTCTTGTGATTTTTTCAATTTTTTGGAATTTCTTATACAAGTGAAAAACATGGTGAGATGATGATGGTGTAAAAATGGTGTAGACTTGAGGGAGAAGCTCTATCACTCCCCTTAATCCAATCTATACATATTCTTATACAAGTACAGTAGAATCTCGACAAATGAATACACTCGTAACCAGAAAAATATGGATATTTGTTTATAAGGACTAGTTTGAGTATTTAATAGACATTTAGGACACTAACGAATCTTATTTGTTTATAAGGACACAAAATGAGTAACTAGACAAAACTATCATTTTCTTTCTTTCTTTTTCTTGGAGCTAAAAATGTTTCTTTTTTCTGGACACGTTTTTTTATTTTTATTTTTATTTTATTTTATTTTATTTTTTTCTGGTTCTGGACGTGATTTTTTTTTTGAACGCTAAAGAGACATCGCGGTGTCTCTGCATCGCGCTATCTCTTCATCACGGTGTCTCTGCATCGCGGTGTCACTTCATCGTGGTGTCTCTTCAACGCAGTGTCTCTGCAATGCGGTGTCACTTCATCGCGGCGTCTCTGCATCGCGGTGTCACTTCATCGCGGTGTCTCTGCATTGCGGTATCTCTGCATTGCAGTGTCACTTCATCGTGGTGTCTCTGCATCGGGGTGTGTTATAACATCGCGGTGGTTCTGCATCGCAGTGTCTCTGCATCGGGGGTGGTCACGGCATCGCGGTGTCTCTGCATGTGGCCACTACATCGCGGTGTCTCTGCATCGGATGTGGCCACTACATCGAGGTGGTCAATGGATCTGGGGTGGTTAATGCATCGCGGTGTCACTTCATCGAAGCGTCTCTGCATTGCGGTGGTCAATGCATTGATGTGGTCACTTAGAAAAAAAAAACGCCCAGAAAAAAAGACGCCATTAAAAAAATCGACAAAAAAAAAAAACGCCCTGAAAAAAAAGAAAAAATATTATAAAAAAAAAAACAAAACAAAATTAGGGTAGTTTGGTCCATGTACTAATTATGTGTCTTTATAACCAAATAAGATTCATTAATGTCCTATTTGTCTAATTAAGTTTAATATGTGTCATTTTGGACATTTGCCCCAAAAATATATTCGTTTCGCAAGTTTATTTATATATCGATAAATAAATATTTATTCATTTAGATAGTATTTTAACAATTTTCTTTATTTTTTCTCTTATTATTAGTATTTTTACCTTTAATGCATGGTCAAAATTCTTATGAAAAACTTAATTAAATTCATTTTCTTTAGACTCGAGATTAGGAATACATGCAATATACGTACGGACTAAGTATGTTAATGTATTATATATGTATTGCTATATCACTATAGAAATGTGATGGACGTCGAACATCTTTTGAACTATCCTAACGAGAATGATGCAATTATGGAATCGCTACTGACGAAGAAATTATTGAATCCGTATTAAATGATGAGAATGATCCTGAACCAGATGCTAGTAGCGTCGTACCAAATGTGTCATCAAAATAGGCCTTTCAAGCAGTAGTCACCGTACAAAATTACTTGCTACAACACGAACAAAATATTCCAGAAGTTGTGCATGCATTACAAAAAATTAAGGATGTGATGCATTTTGGTGGAATGAAACAACAAAAAACTTTAGATGCATTTTTTGAGAAGAAATGACATTTTATATGAACATTGTTGATTAGATGAAATATTTCCGTTTATTATATATATATATATGGAATTTAGTGATTATTAATTTATGTTACATGGAGACTTTAAGGACTCAATTTTTTTTATTCGTTAATGCATTTAACAAGGTTATTCATTTAGCCCCTTTTGCCCAAGTCGGGACCGGAGAAAATTATTCATTTGACGAGGTTATTCATTTATCGAATATTCATTTATCGAGGTTCTACTGTAAATTGAATTCAAAGCGTGCTCACAAGAGTCAGAATATGAATGCTTGAGATTGAATCATTCGGAATCCGAGTCAAGATAATTCGTTCTCGGATCTTGTCGAACTGAACTATTCGGAAAAAACCGAGCACAACTCGAACCGCTCAACTCGTTTACTTCTCTCTCTACATAACTATTTTGTTGATCTAGTTGTATTTTTAAAGAACAAGGTTTTGTTTCACTTTCCCTGACCAATGTGAAATTAATCCGATAGAACCCGGGAAAATAAACCGCGTGATCTTGCAGATCCAAAGCGAACAAACTTTCAAAACAAGAAAAAAAATGACGGAAGTAGGTGGATTCAGTGCAGAAGATCTGTCAACAATCGGAGGCATAGCTACTGTTTCTTTGCTACACTCTTTTATCCCAACACATTGGCTTCCTTTTTCCATTGTTGGCCGTGCTCAGAAATGGACCCTTTCTCGTACCCTTCTTGTTAGTAAGTATATACTTTTTTTTCTTTCTGTTGCTCTATTTCTTCTTTTGTTAGACGTTATTCGAGCTGGGCTTGTTTGATTTTGTGTAATGTTGTTGAATTTATGTGATTTGAATGGGGGTTACGTTTCAATTAGTTGTGGTGGAGCTAAATTGATGGATGCTACTTTTTGCAGCTAAATTTGTGCAAAAAGTAGCACAAATTAGTACTCACTCTTTTTGTACCTAATAATTGTGTTTTTTGGTTGATTATAGATGTTATTTGAAACGGGCTTGTTTGATTTTATGCAATGTTGCTGTATTTTTCACGAATTTCTGTTGATTTGGATTCAGGGGAGGTGGAGCTAAATTGATGGATGCTACTATTTGTTTTTCATTTTGTTGGGCAGATGGGTGTGGGTGGGGTTTGATTAATTTTTGAGGATTATGTTGAGGGCTGTTAAAGTTTTGGATTTTTCATGCTTAGTATTTGTGTTCTTCTTTAAAAATGCCAGGAAAATAAAAATAGTTCATTTGCTAGCCCTGATTATTAATCCCCCTATTAAGTTTTCATGATTGGTCTTGGTTACTGTATTGCAAAGCAAGTATCTTTTTTTAAATAGTTAGCTAAAGCACTTTTAAAACTTTTAGTATCTTGTAAGCTGTTTCCAGTTTCTTGCGGCAGTCAATTTTTTCTCGACACTTTCATTTTTCGTGTTTTTGTTTCTCTTTTCGTATTCTGTTTGTAGATTTGTACTTTTTTCAATTTAAGGGTCATTCTGCATCTAAATTTTGACCGATTGGCTGGATATTGTAGACGATTGAAACGTGCAAACCCCACAAGTAGTTGGAATATAGGATTCAGCAAACCAAATCAAAACTCACAGTGTTTTATAATTTATTCGTCCAAGAAAAGTCGAGGAAGAGATGGAATTGATGAACTAGAACAAAAAGGAATTAGACAGGAAGATGACTATAAAAGAAATGGAATTAATGTAACATTCTAGCTTAGTGAATTCCGGGTCTGATTGAGTTATCTAAATAGCTATTCCGCCTAATCTAGAAGTTATTGTCTAGATTGCATGAGTACAGATACGTGGATACTAATACGGGGTACGTGCGTGTGAGATTTTTGAGAAATATAGGATACGGGTATGGAGGTGATATACGTAATGTTAAAAGTATAGAGGACCAAACAATACATAATTAAACTATAAGGATTAAGGATTAAATTTTAAGTTTACATTCATTTTTGATAGTTTTCCCCATTTTGGGTAGCTTTTCATTGATTTCTACGCGGGTTTCTTCAATTTTCAACAACATTCTCCATTTTACATATCTGAGTTATGAATGTCTATATCTGGATCCTGCATTCAACTCTCGAAAAATTGCAAATTTGCTCCAAGCGTGTAGCCTAAGTATCACTATTTATCCATGTCGGGACACGCTATCAAACAGAGGTGTCTGTGTTTGTGATTCCAAGATAGCTTTCTCTAAATTTTGTTTACTCTTCGCAGCTGCATTTGGAGCTGTTTTGCACGTGATATCTACTTCACTACTCGGTATCACCGCAATCACCATAACAAACACGATTGCCGGGGAAGAAACCGTTCACAAACTAGCATCGTTGCTGCTAATCATTCTCGGGGGTAGTTACGTCATTTTGTTTCTATACGGAAAGGGCGGTCACAGCCATTCCCACAACCAACCTATGGAGAAAATGGCGGTTGCCGGACTTGTCCTTGTTCCGGCATTGTCTCCGTGTGCAACAACTCTTCCTGTCTTTCTTGCTGTTGGGAATTCATCTTCTATGATGGTACTTGCAATCATTGTGCTGCTCTTTAGGTATATTTCTTGCTGATAGTAGCCCTTTTAGTCCCTTTTGTTTCCAATTTTCTTCTTTTTCATTTTGATCCCCGATGTTTCATTTTTGCACTTTAACCCCCTCGTGTATGATTTTTTAGTCCAAATTGTCACGTGTCGAGTTGAGCGGTTAACAATTCGAGCCAAGCCGAGTATCTGTTGTTCAAACTCGTAATCGTTTAGGTCAGATCTTGTTTGTGATAGTGCAAAAAGTATCTACTAGATGAATAGATGGTTTATCATCTTATCTTATGTGTTAGAATTTGGTTGTACAGGTTGTGTTCCATTGTTTAGGAAACGAGCTTTGTTCGTTAAGCTAAACAAATGAACAACATGAACACAAGCTTGTTTGCAAGCTGTAGCAAAATTTCGGATAATTGTTTGTTTCAAAAGTAAAGTTATGCAGGTATAGCTAAAATTTGTCGGTCTAAAGATCTTTTGCTCCAATAGGCAGTCTAGTGATGTTAGCATTTTATGTCTTTCTGCAGTTTACATTTAACCATGGTTAACGCATAGTTAGACGGGCTAACGACCCTTAACAAAGCTCGTTTTTTTCTAATGTACAGTACCATAACCGTGATGACGTCACTGGTAGCCCTCTCGTTCTACGGTGCAAGCCAGCTAAAATTCCACTGGGTGGAGCGCTACGACAAGCTTCTTGTCGGCTCGGTGCTTTGTTTAGTAGGGATTTTGACACTCATTTTCCATGATCATGATCATGATCATCATGACGGATACACGGGTGGCATCGGCGTAAACCACAGGAAACTCTTTGCATTATTATTGTGAGATTTTCATTTGCTTTCTGGTTTTCTGTAATTTCATCTTTCTGGACAAAAAAATGCAGTTTTTACCTCTATAATATATTGTAAAAAAAAAAACTCTTAACTGAAGGATATGCTTATCATAGGCACTCTTGTATGGTCCACCTATGATGCACAAATATATATATATATATATATATATATATATATATATATATATATATATATATATATGAATCACGTACGTGAAATGAAAAACCCTTCTGGAAATTAAAGAAAAGCTATCCAAAATGGAGGGAAACTACCAAAAAAATGAGGATGAAACTGTTAAGAATGTTTTGTTTTATGATTTTTAATATTTGTAGTTTGACCCCTTATAGTTTTATTATGTTCAGTTTGAACCTTGTACTTTTAATATTTATATGCTTATCCTCGTATTTCACCAGCTGGATGTTGTAAATTACTGAAATTTTCATTAAAACACTTCTTTTAATGAAGAGACCTCAAGTGTAATACTCTAGGAGTTTTAAAGTGATTTTTATTATTAATTATTAAAGTGGTTTTATTATACTCTAGGAGTTTTTTTAAAAACTAATAAATCTTATTAAAGTGATTTTATTGATCTGCTTCTTTAATTATTAATTAAAGAGCTAAACACGAATAATAAATTGGAAGGAGTCTGAATTAGTGTACATATGGCAATGCTTGTTATTAGTTGTGTGAGCTTTGTGTGGACAAAGTCTTTGGGTTTTTTTTTTTTTTTTTTTGAGGGAAAAAGTCTTTGGTTTTGTGTTTTGGTATTTTTTCTTAAAGATTAAATTTTGTATTTTTGTTCATGTGTTTTGGTCAATTTCTTCCAGCATCTTGTCTTGTTTTCAAATTAGTTTACTACTAGATTGTATGGTATTGGATTTTCATTCTAACATATAAATAAGTGGTAAGGGACAAAATTGTATAGTTTGTGTAGGGGTTATTATTTGCGCTGCACTCATTCTACTCGTGCATCATTCTACCTGTGCACCAGAGTAGAACCAAAAACCGATTTCCCGTAGATGCATTGTGAGAACCGACAATAAGAAAGTCAAATCTTGCTCCAGAACCGATTTTCACAAAGTCGGTTTTATTGCGGTGCATATGTAGAGTGGTGCACGAGTAGAATTAGTGTATTACAAATAAAGGCTCCTTTGTGTATATTGCATAATTTTTGTTGTTGTTGTTTTTATTTATTTATGATATTAAGGACAATACAGTAAAGTTAAGCATTTTTATATGAATGATGTTATCAAGAAATCTAATTCATTATTAGATTAAACTAGCCAATACATGACCAACAAGATTAAACTTCTTATTAACATATACAAAACTAACTTCTATCTAAATGAAGATAATCAAATACTAATGTCTTTCAAGTTTCAACCAACTTTCTGATGTCTAAAGGATTTTTGAAACGACCCTAAACATTACGTTGTAAGAGCTCTGAATCAGTTGTAATGACAAGATCATTCCAACCAGTCAAAATGACCTTTACTATTACGTTGCAAGAGCTATGAATCAGTCTTAATGACAAGATCAATCCAACCATTCGAAATGACCTTTTCTGTTATGTTGCAAGGGCTCTGAATCAGTCTCGATGAAAGATAAATCCAACCAGTTGAAATGACCTTCACTATTACGTTGCAAGAGCTCTGAGTTGGTCCTAATTTCAGGATCAATCAGATTTCCAGCATCTCTTATCTCCGCCTCAGGTCCAACCTTAATAAAAATAATAACTATAACAAAAACTAGAGACAGATGTACATCTACTACAAAAGCAGATCCTCTTCAATGAGATATCTATCGTAGCTTCTTTTAATTTATTTTTTGTTTCGTATAAAATAAACTTATCTTATGTTTCTGACAGGTTAAAGTGATTGACTACCACATTCATCATCAAATGTACAATATACATGCTCGTCAAATCATCACAATTATACATGATAGATGATTGTCTTATACATGATAGCTCCGGTCGAAACGACATTACAAGCTGGAGGTATTTATTTCGAGAGGTTATTATGGGAGCTTGGTATTGGCGGAACCAAAAGCGGTTCACACACAGTACTCAAGTGCCCTCCGACGATGGTTTTCCTATCCTGCATCGTTAACAAGGCAAGAGAGTTGAAAATCGCTTTCAAGCACACCGAAGTAGGGTAGTTCATGATTGTTTTTTATTTTAAAGCACACGAAAAGAGATGTTTTTTCCTTTTGGGATGCATTTACATATGTTTTTCACATTTTTAATGAAAGATCCGGTTTACACCAAAAAAAAATCATCACAATTATAAACAAAATACTTACACGCGTTCATCAATCCCGTCAACAAATCAAAATCCAAGTCGTAAATTTTTTTCATACCATACATCCAATACGAATATTCACTGTATTTTTCACTAAACGTTTTTGTATTATATCTTAACTCGATGTATAACAAATCACTTCCTTTTCGCCTAATGGTTAATGTAGCAAAAGCAAGATACTACCACAATTTCACTTTATAATCACAATTTTTGGATAAAATCTTAGAATTATTATTAAACGAGTCAACGGTGACGTCACAGTTGACCTTAACGTGTATTGTCCACGTCTTCACGGCGCCGGCCTTGATCTTGATCGGAGCTTGAACGTTCACGCGTAATGGCACGCTCTTCTGAAGCAGTCCTTTCTTCATCGCCGACATGACATTTCCGGCGAGGACTAAGCCGGATCCTTTCAACGCCGTCTGGAAAACTGTGATGTTCTTCGCCGGCTGAAGAAACTCCGGTAGAACTCCGTTGCCTAACGTAACGCCGTCGTAGGATACGCCGACTGAACTTCCGGATAGATAGTATATCCCGAGCTTCTTGTTTGAGTTCTCCGCTTTGATGCTGATGTCAAACACCGGCGACAGAGGCGCCGATGACGTCAGACTCAATCCATGGATCGAAACGTTCGAAACGTCGTACTTCGGCGCCACCGGCTTACAAGTGAGGTATACAGCAACGGCGGCGATCGCACCGATGATACCGAGAACAAACAAAATCACAATCAAATAGCAAAAACACCTACAGCAGCAGCTCCGTCTAGGTTTCCGACGCGACAGCGACTCATACTTCAAGGAATTCTCCGGCGGCGGATAACTCAATATCTGCTCCTTTGGAAAATGA
Organism: Gentiana straminea; assembly: GCA_036785695.1. Taxonomy (NCBI): domain Eukaryota; kingdom Viridiplantae; phylum Streptophyta; class Magnoliopsida; order Gentianales; family Gentianaceae; genus Gentiana; species Gentiana straminea. Next base: position 236,775 of record JAVUPR010000004.1, read on the forward strand.
ATCACATACGTTCCCGAAGGCTGTTGCACAGACTTATCATTATTATCCACCAGCGGATGCTCTGGCCCTGTCAGTGACTCCGATGATGATTTCAACGGCTTCTCCGGCTGATCAGATGCAAACTTCGGCGGCGGTGGCAACGGAACTTGAGATTTCGGCTGATTAGAGTACTCACTAAACGAAGGATCATCGTGATAATACTGAAATCCTTTCGAAGGATGAATCTTCTTCTCCATTGAAATGCAGATTCAAAGCTTTATTTATGATAATCGATTAGACGAAGAAATCAAAGAGAATGAAAAATTGGAGGCAAAAATATTTGAGGTGTTGTCTGTTAGTGAAGAGGTATGTTTATATAGGCTTTGATTCCGTGTGTGTTTGTATATTTATTTATTTATTTTTGAGTGGAATTTATATATTTATTTAATTAATAATGGTAAGATATGTATAAATAAATGATGGGTGTGATACCGTTTCATTGACCGAGTAAGGTAGAATTTATTATTTTATTTTATTAATATATGGGAATTTAAGAAGATTATACTAAGTGATACGTGATACGAATTAGGATACGGCAGAGTGACACGTTATATGAATTAGAATATGGAAAATTTATGCCAACACGGAGTATCAAGATTGTGGGTTCGAGCGATGAAAGTTGTGTTTCTCGGATTTGCTGGTGTGGTTCTTCTAAGATACTGAGGTCTAGATGTGTACTCGAATCGAGTCAGGTTGATACTGTTTAGTGTTTGAGTTTGATTCGAACAAAAAATCTTTGGTTTGAATATGGCTCGAGCACGATCGGGCAGTAAATAGGTAAGATCGGATTTGATTTGTTAAGTACTCGATATAATGTGACTTGACTTATAAGATCGATTACTTTCTTAGAATTCAAGATAATTTGGATTGACTTCTCCACCCTATAGACCGACTGGTCATGAATGTCGGCAATATGGTCACGACCTCATACAAGCTCATTCAGGGCTTGAGGGTATATATTTCTTATGGCCATTGATAGGATCACGAACCTTTACGTATGCGAGCTATTATTCTAATCCCACCACCGAGGCCTTTAACAAGCTTGAAAGCTCGTATTGCGTTGGTAATACACATTATCGATCCACGTGTTGTTATTGAATGTCAGTTTTAGCTAGTATGCCGTATGGGTAGCAATTGCGATAACAGCTACGGATTAATGAAAAGATTAAACAACATCTGTTGTGATTTTTTCCAGATTAGTCGACTCAGTAGATGTCGGATTCCGAGATAAATAATGGTAATAATAATAGGCTGTCAATTTTGGTGTTAAGCAAGCGTGTGGGATTTATAAAGCGTGTTACTATTTTCAGAATATTGGTGTGACTAACCGTGTTATTATATTTATATATATATATATAATATTTTTACTAATAAAATAAATCCTAAAATACTATATTTCATAGATTGCCCCCTAACATACTTTATGTATTTTCTCCACACACACACACACAAAAAAAAAAAAAAAACCTTTATGTACCATAATTACGACATGTTTTTTTTTTTTTTTTTTTGTGAAACGTGTTGGGGGTAAACAATTCGAATCGAGTATTAGGATTATCGAATCAAACGTATTTTAAATTTATAAATTCAAGTCCGTACACGAAAATGACATGACTATCGAACATAAACTCGATCACAAATATCTTCCAAGTCTGACTGAATTCAAACTTAATTTGAGTTTTAAAAAAATGTGTTTTTATTTCAAAAGAGTTCAATATAAATGTACAATAATCTTGATGTGTTTCATTTTATTAAGTTAAGAATCTAAAAGACATTTCATTTCTCAAGTAAAACACTGAAAATTTTGATTTAACCCCTAAATAAAAGTACTAAAACATAGAATTTCTAATAAATATGAATTCCATTTAGACATAAGTTTACACAAGTGATTTTAATTAAGGAGTATTCACGAGCTAACGAGTCGAGCACAAGAATACTTAAAATTGACTCATTTAATATTCGAGATGTATTTGAGCCGTGTGTGAACATAAGAAATTTCCTTATAATTATATGAAGATTTGTTAGGTAAAAGAAAATTGAGAAAATGAATCCAAACGTTTTCCTTTATATGGTTAAAGATCGTGACTCTCTAAATTTTCTCTTTACTAGTATCAAATTGCCAAAATAGTATGTCAATGAAGTTGTTATATATTTGAATGTGTATAAAGGGAGAATAGTCTTGATACATGTATCATGTTGTAGAGATTTCGAGGACGTTTGGATCATTCGCCTTTGATAAGAGCCCTACTAGTGTCCTTAATATAGATGCAAGTTATGAGCCACGCCAAGGACTTGAGGGGTTGAAATCTGTCATTACAATTAAGTAGGTTGAGCCCTGAGGGTGTCTTCAGCCTTGAGTATAAATGCATCTTGAGACACGAGACCTTTGGTGGCTAGCGTGTTTAGAGAGTAGAGCCCTCGTCCATGATATGCCCTCCCCACTCCTCGAGGCCGTAAGATGCAAGGCCCTCTGTAAATCCCCCAAACCTGTCTCACATTTATATGAGGGTGATAATTCTACTAATTTTAAACATGTGGACATTACATTCTCCTCCCTTGTAAGCGATTGGCGTCCTCGCCAGGACTGGTCCCGGACTCATCCCTACCAGAGGATTCTTGAGGTGGCCCTCGTTGTCCCTCACGGTGTGACACTTAGTCTCGTCTAGGAGTCGGCTCTGATATCAATTTGTAACGCCCTCAATCCCGTGTCTGACAGCGTTGATTGAGCCATAAAGGATTCATTTAACTATTTAGACCGTCGTCCTCGTTTTGGTCTAAAAAAGGCTAACCCGAGTTTACAAGGTTTTTATGTCTCACACTTATATCTGAGAATTCTACTACTTTAATTATGTGGGATATTACAGCCTCGTTAAATAAATACGGTGAGCCATTGCACCCATAAAAGAACCGGGTCAAGTGTTCACGTATTGGAGCGTATTAACCCATATCAATGCTCTTTCCATTTTTTAACTCGTTGTAAACCCTTTCTTAATTAATCAAGATTTTAGCATTAATGAGTCCCTTTTTCGATTGATTTTTGTATGCTAAAGAGAACCCTTTAGAAAGCTTCGCGAAATAATACAATGTTTCCATGGCCGGCCCTATGCTAAGGCCACTGAGACCCGGGTCTTAAGCCCAACGGTACATGTTTCGCTAAAAGAAAAAAAAAAATTTGTGTAGATTTAATCCGATCCAACATAATATAATATGTTAATTTTCTTTTTTGATAAAGGGCCAATTTTTTTTTTACTCCAATCGATAAAGGTCCTAATAAAAAAATTTACTTGGTCCAAAAAAAAATAGACATATAAACAAGTTTTATTAATTTTTTGCATTTACGGATGTTAAAAACGCAATAAATATTGGAAAAAATGTAGTACTTAGGATTTGACAGAGAATTAGAAACTCCAAGGCACATTATTAACGTTGTCTTTTAAGAGATGTTTCGTCCCACACGATTTGTCACTAAGAGATCAAATGAAAATCTCTTTCAGGATACAATAGGAGTGTTTGATTCAAACAGTGACTTGTTTGAATCAAACTCGAGGACAATCTTTTTTGATGATGTTGTCAAACTTATTAATTTTCGTCTGCATACTTATGCCTTTTATAGGTTGCAAGTACCCCATAAACGAATGGAGGTACTCCTTGCACGAAAGGTAGGGTTGTCACTGTTCACCGGATGAACCCCGTTTCGTTGCGATAACATTAATTCGTACGGCAACACGTATGCAAACGATAACCAAAATATTTATTTATGAAAAAATATCTAACAATAAGTATGTTTTAAAAAAAAACAACTTCAACTAAAATGCCCAATTCAGGGACTTGGTCTTAAGCCCAACAAAAGCGAAGGCCGGCCCTGAATGTTTCAAATTGCTCATTTATTCCGCAATCTCTTCGAATGCATTTAAAATGTTGAAAAAACAATGTCATTTTGAATAATATCTTTGTCCGAAATTCCTTTAAAAGTGTAAGTATCCTTAGAATATTTGAATTTTTATATCCTTTAAATTCCAACAATTAAATAGATTTCATTTTTATCGTATTCGTCTTCAATGAAGTAACGTGACTGGTGTTTCAGACACAATGCCGGAAGGATGATTATTATAACGATAAGACTCGGTTCAGAGACAATGACTATGACAAGACGGAACTACGATTACTATAACAATATGACTCGGTCCTATTTGAAATTTATTAATGTGGAATGAAAGTGAATATGAGTATGAGAGGGGACAATGAGATTATAATATGTCAAAGTGTATAACTATTGGAGTAAATGATGTGATAAATCCACATTTTTTTTATAAAATAACTATTCATATATATAATTCTTTATAACAAAGTTAAAATCTTCAGAAAATGGGATATAATAATTCTTTTGACAATAAAGCTCCATATGGAAACATGTAGAAAGAGATTGGTTAAGGTTATATAATTATATAGATTACAGAACAATTTTACACTTCTTGAATTATTTAAAATATTGGTTTAAAACTTGTTCTTGGTTTACAATATCTTTAGACTGTTGACTTTTATCTTAAACCAGTTTGATGTTATCACGTATTTTTATTTTCTTGTAGTCCAGTTGGCAAATTCATTAAAGAAATTGAGTTGATCTATGACGTGGACATTTCTTTATTATTTCTGTTTAGATTAATGTTATTGTCACAACAATTCAAAAAAACGAGTGTCAAATCCTAATATGTCACAAGACCGCTAATGATTAAATCTGGTGTTAATAAGACCTCTCATTATGTGACAATATATGATACGTTATCAGATGTCTTAATGTCATATGAAGTTGCGACATTCGTTGTGTCAGAATGAATGTGACAGTAGTATTACTATTATGATTAATAAGGTAGATGTGGGTCATATCAAGGGCGCTCTAGCCTTGTGTGCCAGCGAGACCACTCATTATGTGATAGTGTGACCCTCGATAAATGGATGACACATTATCGAATTCCGTAAGGTTATATGAGGGTGTGTTATTCTTGTATCAAAACGATTGTGATAGTAGTATTACTATTATGATTAAGAATGTAGATGCGGGTCATATCAAGGGCATTGTTATTGGCATCACACTGTCACTGAGTACCATGAGTACATTTCCGTTTTAGGTTCGACTTTATAGAAGTCCAAAATCGACATTCAACTTCTAATAAATTGAATGTTGAGTTTACATTCGATTTTTCAGAGTTTGAATGTCACTGTATTACCCCGAAAACAGATTCATTGAGCTTCACCCTCAGATATTGTGTGGGGCAGGCCTTCACCATCAGGTAAGAGTCGGACTCTGCGAGCACTCTTAAACCCGACTAAAGAATATGTCAAAGTCAGTCATGAGGCTTGAGAAAAGGTAAAAAAATAAAATAATTAATATAAAATGTTGTCCAATAATGTGAGTTATATAACACAGTCGGCACAGGCAAATTAAGTCGAAATTGTAAATAATTATTATTATGAAAGTGAAATCTTTAATTTAAAAGAAAACTTATATTTTAACAAGACAAAGTTAAAGATGAAACCGGAAGAATCAAAATTGATAAATTTAAAAAAAGTTATCAATATAAATCAATTAAGCTTCATGTTATTGAAATAAAACAATAAGGCTAAAACAAAAAGAATTGACAAAATGTGATTATAATAATAGTGAATTGAATCATTATGATTTTAAAGGCGCTGTTATTCTCACCACAACGAATATACCGTGACACCACATTTCGGATAACATTTGACCTCCATAAACTCGAACGTTGAGCTTACATATGTGTGTGTATCCGCATGGTGAGGCAGTACCAACGAAAAAAATCCGAGAAACCCACCCTTCAAGTAGTCAAAGGTCGTTGCTATTGTTAGAACAATTTTACTTTATTGACCTTCGTTTATTGTATTGCCAGAGCAGTTCTCGAACGATTCGAGTAACTAGAATGATACATTAAACGAAGTCAATAGAAACAACCTTCGACTGTATTGAGAAAAGGTTGCAAAACTGCTCTCGCAATCGTTTACTGTATTACCAGAGCAGTTCTGCTACCTGTAGTAGTCAAGAATGAGCATTCTCAAACTATTCGATTGAATAGCCGAAAACCGTTATCAATGAAATGAAAATTTATCCAAATGGCCAAAAAAAAAAAAGATTAATCATCCAAAATCCATTGTCATTAATCGAAAAAATCTCAGCGTCATCGAAATAGCAATTGTGAGTCGAAGCAAGAATGAAAGAAGATAACAAAACCCAGGCCGAACTCCGGATTAGTCGGACCAGTTGGTTTCGGATACCGGGGGCTTTAAGCCAAAAAAAAATAAAAAATAAAGATAACAAAACATTCTAACAAGCTCAATTAAGCTTATATTACTACCAACAAACTCAATCATTTTGAGTTATTACCAGCACCTGAAGACGGGCCTTCGTTGTCAGGTTTTTTAGCGCCAGCACCTGAAGACGGGCCTTCGTTGTCAGGTTTTTTAGCAAGAAGAGCATTCTGGATGATCGAAAAGCTGAAGTCAAGATCGGCTCGTAGCTTTGCACAGTGAGCTGATATCCACTTCTCAGCTACACTCGTTGGAATGGTGTCTTGTTGATCTCTCTCGCGTTCTTCAATTGTAGGACGTATTTCATCATATACCGCATTCAGCTTCGACGTGGCTTCTTTCTTCGCTTCCTGTAAAAAAGTTTTTTTTTTTTCACATTAACTTTTACAGACAAAAACAAAGGAGGGTGCCCCATTTGTAGATCTCTTCTGTACATTCATTTTCATACCAAAATGCAGGGGGGGGGGGGGGGGGGGGGGGGGGGGGGGGGGGGGCAACAAAGATTGTGCTTGCAGCTAAAAGGCACTTGCATCAGTTTTTTTTGAACAAAAACGTCTATTTTACAGACTCAAACATCATTGGTTTTTGGGGATATCTCTCTATATTAGATAATTACCTTGTTTTACGGTATTCTACTATATGCGGTTTTTGATGAATCAGAATGATTTAAATCTCACAAATTTATGTTTTTTAGTGTATATGAATGATTTAGATCTCTTTTTTTTTTTTTTTCCACAGACGCACGCACACTTTTTGCCCCCACTGGGGCGAATGATTTTAGATCTCTATTTTACAGTATAAACTGCAAGTGTAAACGAGAAAAATAAGCAGTTAGAACAAACACGGTACCTGAAACCGGGTAACTTCTTCTTGTGCTTCCTTTGTAGGAAACAGTTTAGCAACATTTTCCATATCCACTTGGCTTCCGCGAGCAGTTCTTCCCCTTTGCCTGCGCTTATTACTTGCTGGTTTTTTCTTCGTACTCTGGCCAGGGCTAAATGTGTAATTTACATCTCCACTGTTACTACGCATTCGTGACATCACCGGTTCATCATTCTGCTGAAAATGGAAATCTTTCGGGTCCCTTTCCTTTTCAAGATTCTTCTCAGTAGGAATTGTCGTAGCAACATCAACATGCGGCATAACAGCGTCGATTTGCATGGCTTGTGTCAGCTCATCATCATCCTCAGCAGAATCATAAATAGGGATTTCTTCAACAGGGTATCTGGAAAAGACAAAAAAAAGGTACATTCTTGATAATACAAATATTCGAGAAATTTTGAAAATCACGAAATTTGTAATAACAAAGAGAATTTTAGTAGAATTTTCTTTGACATGTAGACCAAATGTTACCTGTCATCGCCTTCTTCCCATACATGGTTACACTCCTGCAAAAGCACGGTCCATAACAGTTAAAAACTACAATAACAAAGGTGATGCAGTACAATACATAATGGTTGCAGGGGTACGGATACGTGGGTATGAATACGCAGATACGGGATGTATGAATGTGGGATTAATGAAAACATGGGATACAGGTTTGGAGGGCATATGTGTATATATTATATTAAATATATAAGAGCCAAACTACACATAATGAAACTATAAGGACGAATTAATTGTGAGAAATAAGGGTGTTTATCTATGTAGGGTTTTCTGTTATTAATAAAATGTGTAACAATGACAGAAAGATGTGATTCTGTCATTGAGTGTGATTCTGTCATTAATTGTGATTCTGCCATTAAGTAATTTTATTTTGTTTTAATGGAGATCCCTAAAATCAAGGAGTTGTAATAGAAGGGGATTCTCTTTTAGGAGCTATTTATCTTCAGTCTGCCTTCCTTTGTAATTATTCAGAAATTAATAAAAATTATTCCATACCTTTCTTCCAAATTCTCACATGGTATCAGAGCTAGGGTCCCCTTAAAACTCTAGATCAAGAATGTATCTTAGAGTTTGCCATGGCCGGTGAGCTACATAGTGGTTCATCTAATCAAAACTATGGAGTCACTGGATCCGGAGGATCTGCCACAAGAGGTGATAACAAGAACAAGAAGCAAAAACCATGGTGTGATCACTGCAAAAAGCAGGGCCACAATTGGGACACTTGTAGGGGAATTCATGGGAAATCCCCAAACTGGAAGCCAAGAGGGCATGGTGGTGCAGCTGGTGGAGAAACAAGTACGGCAAACCAGGTGTCTTAAGAACCAGATCAGGAAACTTCTTGATCACTGCCATTCACCAAGGAGCAGCTGGAGCATATTACCCAACTCATCACCAGCCACACGGCCCCTAAATTCAACCTTGCGGACTCGGTAACACCTTTGCTTTTTCTCGCTAGAAATCCTAGGTCCGGAGCATCTTGGATCATTGATTCGGGTGCAACGAGACCATATGACCTATTGTTACGAGAAATTTCGGTCCTATCTCCCATGTGCGGGGAATCGTAAAGCGAAGATAGGCGATGGGTCCTATGCGGCAATAGGCGGCAAAGGATCCATCATTATCTCACCCTCTCTTACCCTCCATGGAGTTCTACATGTACCTAAGTTGTCTTGTAACCTTATATCTGTCCGTAAGTTGGTCTCTGAGACCAACTGTAACTTAATATTCTCCTCCACTGATTGTAAGTTTCTGGAGGTGAATTTGAGGAAGGAGATTCGCAATGCTAAGGTGCAAGATGGCCTCTACATATTGGAAGCAAAAGATTTGGTCGGGCGAGGTCGACCCTAGAATCAAGTGTTACAACACTTCTATTATGTCCAATAATGAAGTCATGATTTGGCATGCTAGGTTAGGTCACCCCGAGTTTTGGGTATTTGCGAAAAGCCGTTCCCTAAACTCTTTGTTAATAAAAAGTTGTCGATTTTCAATGCGAAGTGTGTGAATTATCTAAACACAAACGAAACACTTATGTTCCACAACCCTATAAACCCACCAAACCATTCACTCTCATTCACAGTGATGTTTGGGGTCCCTCAAGACATAAAACCGTGAATGGAAAGAGATGGTGTGTGTCTTTTATAGATGACCACACACGTTTAACTTGGGTATACCTACTAAAGGATAAATCGAGAGGTTAAAAGTGCATTTATTCGATTTTACAACATGATAAGTACTCAATTCCATGTCAAAATTGAAAATTTAAGGACGGATAATGGATCGAATACTATAAAGATATTTTGCAAGATTTTTCACGGCTCGGGGAATCTCGCCACCAAAACTCATGTGTCAACACACCACAACAAAATGGTGTGGCCGAGAGGAAGAACAGACACTTACTTGAGGTGGTGCGATCCCTTATCGGCCTCTAAAAATCCTAAATACCTATAGGGTGAAGCTCATTGACCGGAGTATATCTAATCAATAGGCTTCCCTCTAAAGTACCGAGTTTTAAAAACCCATTGATGAACTTAAAACCTTTTTTCCAAACACGGGCATGGTTCAAGATCCGCCCCTTAAAGTGTTTGGATGTGTGGCCTTCACACAAACATACAACCGGGGCAAACTTGACCCAAGATCCGATAAGTGTGTTTTTGTGGGATATTCGCAAATAGGAAGGGGTATAGATGCTTTGACACTAATAAAAGGAAAATAATTGAAACTATGGATGTGACTTTTTCGAGAATCGATGTACTTTAATCAGTATCATCTTCAAGGGGAGAATATCCTCACAGTAGAAGATGCCACTGATTATCAGTACAATAGTGATGGGACTGATGTAATCAACATGCCACTATTTAATGACTTAACACTTGGACATAATGATGAACATGATTCTGGGGAGTCAAACCCCGGGACTCCTAATGTTGTACTTGATTTCCAGGGTAAAACCTACTTCAGAAGATATCCTAATTCCAATGTGAATAAAGGCATTGGCACACAAGTGTTACAAGATCCCGAACCAAATTCACCCGAACAAACAACCAGCAGGGATGAATCCAGCAGTCCTTCCAAACAACTCAGCTCCTCTAAACAAACATCCACTAATCCTCATACTGACCCTATCCAAACTTCCACTGACCCTATCCAAACATCCACTCCTATCAAAAGCAAAATCGAGGAACTCCACCTTGATGTTCCCATTGCAATCGAAAGCCTATCGAGAGAGTGCACTAAACACCCCGGATACCCAATTCAAAACTACCTATCCTACGAGAAATATGTCTCCTTCTCATAAGGCCTTTCTAGCGAGTGTCTCCAAACACATCATTCCTAAAAATATTCGGGATGCTCTGTTGTGCTACGAATGGAGGGCGACGATCCGGGAGGAAATCAAAGCTCGGAGAAGAATGACACTTGGGAAGTTGTAGATCTTCCACGTGGGAAGAAACCGGTAGGTTGCGGGTGGGTGTTCACCATCAAATACGATCAAATGGAGAAGTGGAGAGGTATAAGGCAAGGCTAGTGGCTAAAGGCTATAGTCAAACTTATGGAATTGACTATTACGAGACTTTCTCACCGGTGGCCAAGCTCAACACGATCGAATTGTTTTCTCCGTAGCAATCAACCTGGAATGGCCACTTTACCAATTTGGATGTGAAGAATGCTTTCCTCCATGGTAACTTTGAAGGAGGAAGTATATATGAATCTACCCCCGGGATTTGAATCATACAAACTCAAGGAAAGTATGCGGGTTGAAAAAGTCACTATATGGAGGAAGTATATATGAATCTACCCCCGGGGCTTGGTTTGACGATTTAGACGGTTCCTCCCGAAGATTGGGTTCAAACGGGGTCACTCCGACCACACACTCTTTGTGAAAAGAGCTCGGATGGGAAGATGGTTGTGTTAGTGGTATATGTGGATGACATCATCTTGACGGGGGATGATGTGTACGGGATTCAATTTCTTTGAAGAATCAACCAAGGGGAGAATTTGAGATTAAGGACCTACGAAATTTGAAGTATTTCCTAGGGATGGAAGTAGCAAGATCGAGAGAAGGGCATGGTGGTGTCCCGGAGGAAATACGTCGGATCTCTTGAAGGAGACGGGTATGATGGGGTCGCAAACGCCGGTACACCCATGGAGTTTAATTTGAAATTAAACTCGAAACTCGAAGAAAAGGTGGATAGAGAACAATATCGAGGCTAGTTGGGAAGCTAATTTACTTGGCACACACAAGGCCGGATATCTCATATCTTTGTGGGAGTTGTCGGCCGGTTCATGCACTCACCCGGGCAAACTCACTATCAAGCGTAATGAGGATTCCGAGATACCTCAAAGGGATTTGTAGGGGTTGGCTTGTTGTTCAAGAAAAGCGAGAAAAAAGAACATTGAGATATTTACGGATGCAGATTGAAATTTGGGTCCAAAGACGACGAGATCAACAACGGGATATTGCACCTTTGTCCGGGGAATATGGTGACTGGAGAAGCAAGAAACAACTGTTGTGGCTAGAAGTACGAAGGCGAGTTTAGGGCAATGGCACCTGGGGATCCGTGAGGAATTTGTGGATAAAGAGGGTATTGGAAGACCTAAATCGAATCCGAGAATTGCCCCTAAAGTTGTTCTCGTGATAACAAGTCGCAATTGCCATTGCCAATGATCTGTCCAACATGACGGGACCAAACATGTTGAAGTAGATAGGCACTTCATCAAGGAAAAGGTTTGGAAGGAGGAATCATATGAATCCCTTTTATGCCATCGGCTCGGCGGGCGACAGATGGACTCACAAAGGCCTTAATGAAACAGAACTTTGAAGACTTCACAAGCAAGTTGGGCATGATCAACATCTATGCTCAACTTGAGAGGGGTGTGTGAGAAATAAGGGTGTTTCTGTCTTTATAATATTTTTTTTTTATCTATGTAGGGGTTTTTGTTATTAATAAAATGTGTAACAATGACAGAAAGATGTGATTCTGTCATTGAGTGTGATTCTGTCATTAATTGTGATCCTGCCATTAAGTCATTTTATTTTGTTTTAATGGAGATCCCTAAAATCAAGGAGTTGTAATAGAAGGGGATTCTCATTTAGGAGCTATTTATCTTCAGTCTGCCTTCCTTTGTAATTATTCAGAAATTAATAAAAATTATTCCATACCTTTCTTCCAAATTCTCACAGTAATATACATTAAACACATCTAATAGAACACTCTTTAGTAAATCTCTCAATTTTTTTGGTAGTTTTTATTGTTATTATTTTGGACAGCTCTTCACTTGTTGTCGGGCGGTTTTTACTCTATTTTCAACATGGTTCTACATTTCACATAGCCAAGTTATAGATATGCATATTCGAATCTTGTAACCAAGTTTTGAATAATTACAAATTTGCCCCTAGAGGTATGTATCATAAGTATCCGGTGCATATCTATGCTGGATACAGAACACAATACCAGACATAAGTATCCGTGCATCATAGCAAAATACTGAATCGACATGAAGGAGATGCCTGACTTCTTTAGATCAAGAGCTAGCTGGCTCAGTATGTTACCTGGAAACCCTGAGATTTTGCACCAAGAAAGATAGAACAGTTTGTGGCACCGCACAGACAACGAACAGTAACACCACCATACCACTCGAAATTGTAGTCGTAAGACAATTCAGTTCCGGCAGATATATCCTGCTTCGCGAATATTCCAACTCGGGTTTCCCCAAGCACTGTCCATTTCCTTGTCTCACAATTTGGCATGCTGCAGATTAAGGGATAAAGCACCGATTAACCAAAAGTCCCGAAACAAGAAAACTGAAACCACTTGCTGATAGAACCTAATCACCTATAGGTTACACAGGTACAGAAAAGCAAATGCAGATATTTTTGAAAAATATAGGATACGAGTACAGAGGACATATGTGTAAATTATAAGGATCAACTATATGTAATGACACTATAAAGACCAAATAATAATATTAAAACATTTTTTACTGGTTCTCTTCATTTTTGGGGGTAGTTTTTCATCATTTTGGACAGCTTTTCATTCATTATCTTGCAGTTTTTACTCAATATTCAACAAAATTCTTCTTTTCACATATATTGTGTTACGGATATGCATATCCGAATCTCGTATATATCTTTCAAAAATTACAATTTTACCCCAGGAATGTATCCTAAGTATCCGGAGAGTGTATCTGTGTCGAATACGTATCATATACGTGACACGCTAATAGTCAATAGTGTCCATGCATAATAACTAATCACACATACATCACTTACCATGAATGGTTTATGAACCTTGCCATACTTCCTTTTTTTGTAGCATCAATGAAATTATTCGCGTTAAGTGATATTATATAAGCATCCTTCAGACCTGCACCAAGTCGTGTTTCAAGATTTAATTTCTCACAGGGATAAGAAAGTAAACATAATTTACCGATATCTGGCTGCCTACCTCGCTCTTCGTAAGTTTGGGCCCGCTTTTTTGCTTCTTCCACTGATATCACCTCACCACAATATTCAATAACAAACTGCCCAGCCTGTTCATATCGTAAAAGAAAACCATTAATGACAGACTCACTCTTGGCATTTGTGGTAGAAAACTAAGTTCTGAATATATATATATATAGGGAGAGAAAGAAGTGCTGGAGATCAGTACAGAAGACCAAGAAGAATTGGACACATTATGTGAAATAGGTGTGTAAGCGATCCGAGCTGCGGCTCGTGAAATGCTCGCTCATATATGATTTAACCGAACTCAAGCATAAATAAAGCTTAATCGGACCGATCTCGAGCAATTTTTTTCCTACTTGAACGAAGACCCGAGTTCGTGCATTATTGTTTTAAGGGCTTGCTTGACTCGATAAGTACGCTTGATTGCACACTTGTACATTTGCACACTGTGTTAAAAATTGTGTGCAAATATCAAATCCCAAAAAATAATAAAAATGAAATATATCAAGCAACTGAATCAGCCATATAATAAATCCCTTCAGGTAATTAAGTACCTTGATATCTTCCTCAGCTAAAAGACCCCAACCTCGTCCTTCGGTGTGAAACAACTTGGTCTTGGCGTATTCACACTTCTGGAATTTCTGCGAAAAAATAAGGACAAATAAATGAATCAATAACTAAAACCTAATGGAAACCGATGCACAAAGCTCAAAGTATCGTCTTCAATATAAGACTTTTTGCTTATTCATGTAGAAATTATCGGATAAATTTGGAAATAATAAGCATATGCCTATACTTTGATATACTGTCTTCAATATATTAAATTCAATTTACTAGCTTACAAAATCTAAATGCTACACCTGAGGTTGTTGCACAGATATGGATACGCGGATATGAGATACGTGGGTGCATGAGTTTTGAAAAATATGGGATGCGGGTATTAAGGGCATATGTGTAAATATCATAAAGATAAGGACAGGTTCCTTTCGTTTTTTGTAGCATTTCATCTTTTGGACATCCTTTCATTCATAAATGGTTGTTTTTACTCAATTTTTAACATGGTTCTTCATATTAAATATCCGAGTTATGGATATGCATATACAAATCCCGTATCCAACTTTTGAAATTTACAAATTCTCTCTCATGTGTGTCTCCTAAGTATCCGGTATGTATTTGTGTCGGTTATGTATCTGATACAGGACACATAACCAGACAGAAGTATCTGTGCATCATAGTATACCCCCCCCCCCCCACCCCACCCCCACCCCTACAAAAACATAAAAACACGAATCAGATAAAATAGTAACGATAATGTCGAATTGTTTAAATTCACCTGGTTCATGCAGTTGTCACCACATGGACAGTATCCAGGCACACATTCGGTGTTCGTCAGGACATTGAGGCATCCCTCTCCACACGCACTTTCACGGTCACTTGCACGATATTTGCATTCACAAACAGCAATATCGTCATCTTTCAGTTTTTTCTGTCTGCATTTTACACAACAAGTGTACATGATTGAGCAATATCCAACTATTTTGCAAGTACTTGGAAAAGGAACATAAGTGAAAAAACGAGGTCCAAATTGAAAAAGGCGATTGGAGATATTAACGGTTAGTAATGGATATTGGAAAAGACTTATTATCAACACTCCTTGGCCAAAGTCACAGTCAACAAAACATCGTATCATGCAGCACATTTCATCTCTCAGGAATATGATTACACACTTCCAGATCAAATTTATATAAACATGTACTTGGTTTTTCATAAGCACAAGAAATTCTCAGAAGCACAACTCGAGGATGAATAGAATTACACACTTCCAGATCAATATGGTTGTGGCAAAAGACTAGCCTCGAGGGGAAGCACATGCTAAAGTTAAGTCTACTTCCCAACCGAACGTGGGGAAGATAGCATCAAATCGTGTGGTTATCTACCTTTAATACACACAGTCACTGATTGTCTAAAGTCATAATACAAATCGAGCACTTTGAAAAATGACATATGCACTGATCATAAAAAAGGGATCATCAAGATTTGATGCTTACTTCCTGCCTGGAACATCATTCTGAAAAATGCAAACGAACGGTGGTACTCCCTCTGGTAGTTGAACCTGCAAAGCGTGAAAATACTCTCATAAGCTGGAAGCAGGACGGTAGGCATATCAAACATGCCTAGCAAGATAAAAAGGTCTAGGGATCACAATACAAGTTCTACTAGTAGAAGATACTCTGTTTTGCACCACATAATCAAAGGTCGAAAAACTCGTATAAAATTGCTAACAGAAAGCATTGATAATAAGTCAATAAAAGCCTAATACAGCATATAAGTATTACTGTAGATGATCAACCCACTGCAACAACAAAACAGCAATCCAAGATTACAAATAGACTCTTCAACAAGAAGTAAAGCCTCAAACCTATGGATTAATCGATTATAGGGAAAACCTTATACCATCAACACAATTTTCAGCAGCTCATGATACCAACAAGCATACCAAAAAAGTGCTCAGTTTCAATCACATTGTGCACGTCTCAATCGCATGATTAATTAGAAGATTGTACTTCAGAACTCATTTTCAGACAATAAGAAAATACATGAATAATAGCTCAGATACGCACCACAAATTTATTTTTTTAGTTCAATAAGGTTACTGAATAGAATTGTCAACTTGTTCCACATCTAATTAATTGACAGGGTTACACACAACACATAAAGCCTCTGCTTCATCCTTCCTCTGCCATTTACCAGTACCAATTGGCAAAGAAATAGGTTTTAACCTCAGAAATATTTTGGAACGACCAAGCTTTTATCTCATACGTGCAATTCACTGAGATATCACAAAGTTTCAGCACGGATATCTGCCTATACCAAAGATGCCTCGTTTAACATTCTAAATAATAAAAGGGAACCAAGAAACGAAAACAGGACTGGAATAATGTTGGGGCTATAACAGAGGTATACTGCTGACAATCGCTTAAGCAGAAAAGAATTCACTAAGCCAGAATTTGGAGCACTAAACTGCTTTTACATTCTTCTTTCTCAGTTTTTTTAGCTTCCATCTGCCATCGTGGTCCGTCCCTCCCGAAACTTTATAGATAAAATGATGATTTCTCATTTATGACAAGCAAAACAACAAATGTAGCAAAACAGCAATCTGATTAGGTAAAGCTAGTGAAAGACGAGATCAAGAACAATTGCCACAAAAAATCGAGTCAAACGATTTCCAACACGAAAGCAAGGAACCATCAAAACAGTCCGTCCATTTGTGAATCGGGACTGAACCATTTTGATTATCGCAAGGAAAAAAAGCTAATAAATCTCTCTCTAACCTCGCATCCCCCTCCCGGAGCAACCTCACTTCCTCTGTATCGCTCTCACTCACTCCACCCTATCTAAAAGGGGAAACCTAACAAATGTCGATATATATTTCCTACGAATGCAAGATCCTACAAAACTTGTTCTTTTATGGATGATCTGAAAGCCATCAAGATGATGTATAGATACAGATGTGGATCTGACTTTCATACACTAAACACAACAAAATTCAACGACCAGTAGGCCAATTGAGGGGAAAGTAAAGGTTTACGCACATTTTTACGCCTCCTTCGATTTGGCTTACAGCTTTTCTGAGGCACATCAAAGATTTCCTTAAAAAAATCCTTCAAATTGGGTTTCTCCATCGAAAAACGGAAAAAATAGATCTCTTTTTTTCTTTCCTTACTTTGAATCACAAAAAGACTTCTGAAGAATTATACGATGTAAATAACTCAAAAGCTAAAAGCAGCTGTTCTTGGGACCCATCCAACGCATAATAACGGGCACATCCACCCACCCCACCCCACCCCACCCCCACTTCTAGTTCAAATTCTTTCAAATTTAAATATCTCCACACCAAGTCTGCATTGTTTTTTTTAGTAAAAAGATAAATAAAAATGATTCCAGCTATAAATTGAATGATTCTCGAAATCTGAAATTATTAAACATGATATTACAGAAATTAGGAGAAGGTTCGAAAAATGAAAACAACCAATCCAACACTATAATAATTCACCCAATTCCTGGTACAAATCAAGACAGTTTCTTCAGCCCGGCCCATTTTCACTCTACAAAAGAGGTCAATCTGTCCGTGGTTATGGGCTAATATGCATATCAAAAATAAATACCGGAACAGGTTCAGCTTGAGAAATGATAGGAGTATACTTTAGTAGATTACACAGAGAACCAAATTCGCTATGTGAGAATTCGCTATGTGAGAACATGGGATAGTTTTTGTCATAATCAGACCTCTTTTTTCCTCCTTTGCCTATCACCTTCCTGTTCCCATTCCACTCTTGAATTCAAAAAAACAATCCTATTTCCTACTTTGACTTGCCGGACACCAAAAGTAGCAACTTGAATTGGTCCAGGATAAGCTACTAAATTGGCATGCTTACTACCAAATCAGGTTGCCATGCGATAATATGGCAGCCCAATTCATGGAAACATCCCGTTATACGGGGTCGGGTAATTTATGCCCTATGTATGCAGCCTTACTTTACGTCTTCGTAAGAGAACATTTCTGCTTGAATTCGGTAATAGGGAAAAAGAAATGAATTAAAGGGGAAAAAGGATCTTTAGAAAGACTTTCTATTCCTAAGGCAGTTTGAATTCAATTAGCATCATCAATACTAACATTGCTTGAAAAAACACTCTTAAATTAATTATGAAAGAAATGCAACTCTCTTGCTTGTATTATAAATGCACATCTTTGGGAAGACTAAAATATCACTAACAAAGCACAAAAAAAAGAAAGTACCATTCAGTAGAATACCACACAATATCAAAGAGAAAAGTTTTGGGTACAACAATCAGCCAAGGATAAAAGAAAAACACGATAATTATACTCAAAAGAATTGATAATCGTGAACTGATTCCAGATTCCCCTACTTAGTACTTTAACTTGTTTAGATGCTCATCATACTTACTCTTGCACTTTTGCATACTAAAGCAAAACAAAAAGTTTTCTTCACGGCCATTGACGCTACATACTGCACAGGCTTTATTTAATTTTCATATCCTTTCATCAATCCACCCCATCTATGCAGAAAATGGACAACTTTCAATTCACAAACCACAGATGTATAATTGTGGTCCTTTAGATCATATCAATCAGGTCCTGGGAGTTTAAAGATGGCTCAACTAATGAGCCGATCTTGTCTGGAATAAAATCCCAAGAACGTTAACTGGGTATGAGATAAAAGATTTGGACACCGCCGGAATTTCTTGTTTGGAAACTACAGCATTGTTTAGGGCAACAAGTAAACTGCACGCTTTTTATAGCAAAAAGTAACCTCGTTCACGGTCCTACTATCTCTAAAAAGAGCACTATATACTAACAGCGAAGTTCTAACATGGAAAAAGATTATTGAAGTGGGGGGTTGCCAAACCAATGCTTTCCCTCTTTGTCTTCTTGAAGAAAAATCTCAAGGGCACTTATTCGTTGTCTGCCCCTTTGTCAAAAGAATAAAATTCCGCCTGCTGAAAAAGATTGGAGCCGAATAGCAGAAGGCTTATTTGGGAGAAGGTGATCTCCAGGATATCTACAACCATATTCAGTAACAAATTTCAACCTGATGTTATGAGAATTGGCTTTTCCGCCATTACCTCTCGCTCTTTTGCATACTAAAGCAAAACATGAGGTTTACTTTAGGACCAGCCGCACTATATACTACAAATGCTTTGTTTAACATTCATATTCTTTCATCAATTCACCCGGTCTACACAGAAAATGGACAGCATTTAATTCACAAACCATAGCTGTATAATTGTAGTACTCCAGATCATATCAATCAAGTCCTGGGAGTTTAAAGATGGCTCAACCTAGCCTGGAGTAAAATTCCATTGAATGTTAACTGGGTTACGATGAAAGGTTTGGAGGGAGAGAAACAAGAGACTGTTTCAATAAAATTCAGCCCCCGTTTTTGCTATCAAATCTGAAGTCTTCAACATCAACAGATTGTGTGTGTCCAAGTGGAGAAAAGTGAAGAAGAGCAAGATCACATAGAAGATTGCAGTCCAAATGCGTTTTCACTGCAGAAGTTTCTATGTATGATTTTCATTGTACATGGTTTTTGAGTTACTCTGTAACTACTGTTTTGGATTCTCTTGATAGATCCTTACGAAATTTTCTCCGATTTATAGAAAAGAACATGCCAGGAATAGACATGGAAATAATAGCTCAGTAACTGCAAGATTCTAGCACACCCAAACATAAATACACTTTACTACTCAATTAATTATACATATATAAACAGGGACATGCAAATGGAGGAAATTGCGAGTCCTTCAATTGACTTGCAACAGATTAAAGATACATTAACGTAAGCTTTCAGAGTCATCACTGAATGCCGTGGACAAAAAAGGCAGAAAACTCAGACTAATGGACAATCCGCAGCCTAAAATTATGTCCGCCACAGCAATAGATTTAGGTGGGTTCTTTAAAAGGTTACATAAATCATCCAACATTAGGCCAGTTGACACCCTAAAATAGCAATGAAACACAAGGATGCAAAGCTTCATCTCCACAAGGTAAGTTTGATGCATCAAGAGGAGCAATAAACAGAATCGAAAGCAAGACAAGTTCAAACAGCGCAGGTATTGAAAATCAATCCACTTTTCTCGTTTTGAAGAAAGCTATCTTTACTTCTCCACTGATTTAACAAAAAGTTTCTCAAAAAAATGCTCACCTTGCTTTGCACAGCATTCACGGAGTCCATCACGCAACAGAAGACCTAAATGAGCTAATCTAATCCCAGCTCTGAAAGCAAAAACAAACAACAAATTCCAACAAATAAATGATAAATAAACCAAAATTCAACAACTAAAGCAAACAGAATGCTCGCATCTTGCTAAAATCGAAACCTTTAAACAAAATTGAGCAAAACTGAACATATAGATAGATGTACATATACACGGAGAATAAGCAGAAACGGAGCATTAAAAAAAACTCGTAGGCAAAAAAAAAAAAAAAAAAAAATAGTACCAAAGTTTTACGGGTCCACTGAGATTCAACAAACAAATTCCAACAAATGAACGAAATTCAACAACTAAAGCAAAACAGATGCTCACGTTTAACTAAAAATCAAGACTTTCAAACAAAATTTGAGAAAAACTGAGCATACATATATACATTGAGCATAAATTGGTATGAAATAGTACTAACGTTTTACGGGTCCACTGAGATTTCTGTTCAATTTTGTCCGGATTTTTGTGGGAAAGTGAGAATTGCCACAGCAGAGCTGTGGACAAAGGAGAAACGGTTACTTATGGATTTGCAGAGGGAGGGATGCATTTCTGCTGACAGATGGGTAAAGGCGTTTTAACAAACAGACAACGGATTCAGGAGCTAAAATGGAAACTTTTTCAATATGCTGACGATTGGTGCATGAATGAGCTGAAGGGGTAATTTGTGTGTGACTTTTTTTCTTTTTTTTTTTCTTCTCAAAATACATTATTCATGCATTTGAGACGCAATTCAATGGAATGAAATGATTTTCTAGTAGGAAAATGATAGAAAAATAAAATAACGCACGTACAAATTTGTCATAATTGAGACTCGAACTCAGAATGTTTTGGTCCTAATACCGTGAGTGATAATGACGTGTAGTAGATGATGGTGGACGTCTGGTCTGGCTGGTGGTTGATGGTGTGTGGTAGTGACGTGGGAGGTGGGGGACGGTAGTGTGGGTGGTGATATAACGCCGGATCCATTTGTGTATTAAATGAGTCATAAATAATCCGGTCGAAATCTTAGGCCGTCGTCCTCGTTGGTCTAAAAGAGCTAACCCTAGTTGACAAGATCTTTTTGTCTCACACTTATATAGGGGTAAACATGCTATTACTTTACAGATATGAGATTACATTCTTCCCCCTTATAAGGGACTGGCGTCATCGCGGGGGCATCTTGGTCTCGTCCTACACGAGGAGTACGGAGGTGGCCCCCCACCGTCTAACACGCGTAACACCTGGCTGGGTCCGTCGATAGTCGGCTCTAAATACCATTTCGTGACGCCACATACACCGGGTCGATAGGGTTTAATGAGTCGTAAATGATGCGGTCGTCTAACTTGGACCGTCGTCCTCGCTTGGTTTAAAAGAAACCCGAGTTGACATGAACGTTTTATGTCTCGCATTTATATCGGAATGAGCGGTATAAGCTTTACTGAAATATGAAACTTTACGGATGATGATGGGTAATTGTGGTGGGATGGGCAATGACCGAGTGTGGGGCGATGGGTAGGTGGTAGCAAGTAAGAGTAAGGATAAGGATGGCAGGGGTAGAGTGTGGTGGCGTTGGATGTTGATGAGGTGGGTGATGGCAGAATGGATATGATGGGCTATGAACGCGACAACGATTAGGTCGCCGGTGCGGCGTGTCCGACACATTTTCGGCCCGACACGCACGCGCCCGAGCGCGCTCCCGACACGTGTCGGAAACGTGTCGCTCGATTAAAATAATGTTAAATTCAAATTTTGAATTCCGACACGGCCCGACACGCGGGGACACGGCGGGGACACGGCGGGACGCGGCCCGACACGTTGGGGACACGCAAGGGGACACGGCCCGACGCGTTGGGGACACGCGAGGGACGCGGCCCGACACGTTGGGGACGCGGCGGGACACGTTGGAGACACGACGGGACACGTTGGGGAACACGTAAAGGACACGGCGGGACACGGCGGGGACACGCAAGGGACACGGCGGGACGCGGCGGGGACACGCAAGGGACGCGGCGGGACGCGTTGGGGACGCGTAAGGGACGCGCGAGGAATGCAATCCACACCAACCTACGTCTATGTTTTTTTTTAATATATATATATTAATATACGTATATATATATATATATATATATATATATATATATATATATATATATATTAAAACGTGTCGACGGCGTGTCGTCGCGCCCTCAAATTACGAAAGTAACCGTGTCGCCGCGTCCGTGTCGTGTCGTGCGTGCGCCGTTCCCGTGTCCGTGTCCGTGCTTCATAGATGATGGGTAGTGGGATGTCCGGATCGGGGTGGTTGTGGGGTATGATGAGTGGTGATAACGGGTGAGAGAATGGGTGGTGCGGTGATTAGTGGCGATAAGATGTGATGTGACAGGTGTTGATGCCTTGATGGTGAGAGTGGGTACGGTTTGTTTTTATCTCTTGGTAGTGTTTTAGAACTTTTATCTCATCCAAATATTTCATCAGTTCCATCCATCTTTTTAAAAGAAAAGAAATGTCCTTATAAGTAGTACACTATAAATCGACCTCTATAAAAGGTAAACATACAAGTACACTATAAATGTTCCAAGGGATTGAGAATCTGCCCTGGCTCAAGATGGCCATTTGAGTCAAAACCAACCAATTACTAAAACGACTCATTTTCTCCATAAAGGTGATGAGTTCAATTTCTACTATCAACGACGAGACTATACTAAAGGTGGAATCAACTTGTAAATAGGTAAATCTGTAAGCATCTTACCAATAGATCGAGAGATCCTACCCCTCCCTGGCCCAAGATGGCGACCGGAGTCGAAACCAGAACCCAGTTAAACAACTCACTTCCTCCGCAAGGCCATGACTTCCATTTTCTACTTACCAACAATGAGACTCTATTCATTGATAGATTCCATTTCTAATACGTAACCTGTAAGTACACTGTAAACGCTCAAAGAAACCGAGAGCCTGCCCTGACCCGAGACGATCACCGGAGTCAAAACCACAACCATTATATAACAAAAAATTAGATTGTAGTAAAGGGGAATAAGATATGTAAAATATACAGAGAACTTATTGGCTTTCGTAAGCTACGGTTTGAGTTCTTTGGTCGATCTATACGAGCCCAGATCCTCTCTAGTACACAGCACCGTGTTGTGCTTTACGGATCCCCAAAAGAAAGCCGTTCTAGTCATCCACAAGCCACAACACGATGCTCTGACTGCAGAGGATCCGATCAACCTATCTATACCCTTATTGATCCGTATCGCGATAAGATCAATGAAATATCATCAAAAACCATTTTCATGTCAGGCCTCTCATCTGCAGGAAGAATACATCTAAGAGCAACTTGTAGTATACTTTCAAGAACTTTAACCGAATAATCCTTCGCGATAAAACACCGCGAATCAAAGCATTCGTCGCAACGGTTTTGTGCAGCCAATAATCTAACCCATTCTGTTAAATCCACCGTTTCCGCGTTCTCGGAAATGATTTCTGACGAGTTTCTTCCGGTCAGAAGCTCTAACAAGATCACCCCGAAAGCATAAACATCGCTTTTTAATGACGGGCATGGCCTACTCGTGCTAGCAAATTCGGGCGGTCTGTATCCCAGGGCACCTGCATTCAGCACCTGTTCTGATGTACCTGCTGATGTCATAATCCGATGAAGACTGTAATCGGTTAATACTGCTTTGAAATTTGAGTTTTCAATCAAAACATTGGAGGATTTCAGGTTGCCATGAGGTATGGCGATGTCGTGGTGCAGGTAATTCAAGCAACGCGATATATCTGCAGCGATTATGAGACGTTCTTCAACAGATAATGGAGCAAGTTTTCGAGCTTCTTTATCTGCAGACATGAAGCAAGCATTTATAATCGTCGTTCTACAATATCTATGCACCTAATGAATAAAATACTGTGCTTTAAAGTCGATTCTAGACCATATAATCGACTTCCAAAACTCGATTGTGATAATTGACCTTTTAAAAGTCAGTTATACAGTCAAGAATCGATTTTCAAAATACCGAATTTGTGTGGTGCCAAGTTTTTGCATGGTGCCTCTAGAGGATCCTTAATACTAAATAACACACTACAAATTGCAAATACATGTTTACTCCTAAACATCCATACTATATTGCCCTTTTGATCCAAAATTAAAGAAGCTACAAAGAAAAAGAAAAGATAAAAACACTTTTAGTCCCTTTTGTATCACGGTTATTACATTTCTATCCCTAATGTTTAATCTTGACACTTTTGCCCCTCATTTGTTCTTTTTTTTTTTTTTTTTTAATTTTTTTTTTATTTTAACATTTTCAGTCCAAAGGTGGCAAGTGTCCAACCACCAGCATTAAAGGTACAGTATGCTTCAATCAATAAAACCTTAACACATGGCAGAAATGGACTAAAATTGTCAAAACATCCATAGATGAAGGGTAAAAGTGCCAAGATGAAACATTGTGATAGAAATGTGAATATTGTGAAACAAAAGGGACTAAAGTGTCTTTATCCCAAGAAAAAACATGAGTAGAGAATCCAAGCAATCCTTTTTATTAGTACCTTGAAGGTAAAGAGCCAATGAAGGTGCATTGATGTAGCTTGATATAAGAAGCTTTTCATGATCATTCTGTCCCCAATAATATCCCTGAAGACAAACCAGATTCGGGTGTCGGATATGTCCGAGTTTCCTCACTTCTCTAATAAAGTCTTTCCTTCCTTTAGCTATACCTTCTTTCAGCCACTTCACAGCTAATACATGGCCAGAAGCAACCACAGCTTTGTAAAGTATTCCATGGCAACTTGTTCCGAGAACTTCGGCTGGAGCGCATGATAACTCTTCTGAAGTAAAGTTTAATGAGCTATCGAAAAGATGAAGATCCCCGGATAGTTTATCCGGTGAACTAACCTTTAAAGGGCTTGTATTTGGTAATGGATGTGGAAGTTTAGGTGAATTGTTAGCAAATGATGTCGTATGAGACGTAGAAGGTATAGCTTCAAGTTCTTTTAGCCCCTCTGAAATGCTCGTCGGGACAGGCAATATCGATAAAGAATTTGAATTGGGAGAAACCGGCTCCTTCAAATCACATTTAGAAACTGGTAGTCTATCTTCTTGGTGTATATACTTGATATATATTAAGATAAAAGCAGTTATAGCAGAAACCCCGCCGACTAGGCCTACAATGACGGCGGTTTTGACAGTGGATTTCATGCGAGAACGATGATTTGGAAAGTTGAGATTTGGCTCACTAGTTGAGGATGCTGATTGAGAAGCTATTATAAGAAATGGATTTCCAGGGCGAAATGACGAAAGAGGAAATCTTTGCAAGTTTTCAGGCACTGGTCCAGAGAGATTGTTGTGTGATACATTGAATTCACCTAGTCCACTAGGTAGATCATCAGGGATATTACCGTCAAAACCGTTAGAAGATATGTCGAGATAGACTAAACTCTGGAAATTAGAAAGCTCGGGTGGCAAAGAACCGGTTAATGAATTATGTGACAGATCAAGAGATACCAGACTAAAATTCTGGGCTGTAATTTCCGGAATAGTAGGTAGATTGCTGGTGAAGTTGTTGAAAGATAAGTTAACCGAAACAAGTTTTGTTGAGTCAAAAAAGCTTGGAAGCAGGGAGCCACTAAAATGGTTTAAGCTGAAATCAACGGTTTCTAGCTCGGGGTAAGTGGCTAAAACAGTTGGGAGAATACCTTCCAAAGAGTTATTGGAAATCTTTAATGAAGTAAGCCTCACGAACTGAGTCGTTTCGTTTGGGAGAGATCCTGTTAACGAGTTTGAGCTTAAGTCAATCACTTCGATGTAATTACCCCAGTAACGTATTCTGGACAAGTTCCCAGAAAGCAAATTGTTACTCAAATCAACAACCGAACAATGTCCTATCTTCATAGGCAATTGGCCTGAAAGCCGGTTGGCAGAAAGATTCAGAGTTCTCAATGTCAGAGAATTGATATTTCCTACAGGGCCTGTCATTAAAGAAAGTATGATAAGTAAATAAACAAAGTACAATGACAGAAATTCAGCAAATTCACATTCAGCAGGCAGAAGGAGGAATTACCTTCGAGTTGATTATGGTTGAAGTCCAACTCTTCCAATACCATGGAACTCTCTAGAAGAAGAGATTCCGGTAGGGCACCAGATAACTGATTATTCCCAAGTCTAAGAATCTGCAGTGATACTACAAAATTGAAGGAAGGAACACTTCCCACAAAACGGTTATTCGTTCCATCAAACACCTCCAAAGAGTCGAAATAAGGCATTCCATCATGAGCAAAAAGCTCTCCAACCAAGTCATTGTGACTGACATTTAGATAACGGATCGAGGAAACTAAGTCGGAGCTTCCAAGGCTCAAGTCTAAGGATCCCGAAAACTTATTGCTGCTAAGGTCAATGTATGCCACACTACCTAATTCGGCTAACAGAAGCATAACGTCTCCTGAAAACGCGTTGGAATGCAAATCTAGATACTTCAACTGTGCAAGACTTCCAAAACCTGATGGAACTAATCCCTCAAAGTTGTTCAATGAAAGATTCAAATACGTTAAACTCTTCCAGTTGATCAATTCGGATGGCATTGTTCCGTTAAAAGAATTACCCGAAAGATCAAGTGTTTCCAGTTTACCAAGCTCCCCAAGCTCCCCAGATATACTCCCACTAAAGTGATTGTTTGGAATAGACAAGTTTTGAAGCATTTTCAACTTGGAAATAGCAGGGAAATTAAACTTCCCAACTATACCCATATTGTCTAGTGTAAATGAAGTAACATAGCCTGCACTACAATTAATCCCAAACCATTCTTGAGGGCAACCATCAGACGCCACGGATTTCGAATCCCACGAAGAAAGAATCTTTCCTAAAGGGTCTGTCTCAATTCCCTTCTTAATCTCCAATAGTACATCTAAATCTAAATCTCCCAACACGGATTTCAATGCAACTAAGAATACCAAACATATAAACTGCATCTCTCAACTTCACCCCAAAATTAGCATAGGAGCATAAGAATTTCATACAAAGAATCTATTAAAGGATCCCAAATGAGTAAAAAGAATTAATTTCAATTCAACTGGGTAGCTACTACTAGTGCTCACTCAGCAAGTGAAGTACTAATGGTGTTTGAGGAATTTACTTGAACACCTAAAGTGCAACTTAAAGGACGAACAATCAACCAAGAATAACATCAC
Organism: Gentiana straminea; assembly: GCA_036785695.1. NCBI lineage: Eukaryota > Viridiplantae > Streptophyta > Magnoliopsida > Gentianales > Gentianaceae > Gentiana > Gentiana straminea. The sequence continues at coordinate 264,403 of JAVUPR010000004.1, forward strand.
AATAAGACAAGATGAGGACTTGATGAAGTTCCATAAATGATAAGGACCAACCACAACAACTTCATCACACCCCACATCATAAATGCAAACAAGCAAACAAAATAACCACTGAAATTAGGATAATTCAAGGAAATTAGCTAAAAGAAACAGAACCCACAAAGAAAAACAACTCATTTATGCAAGAATCAGCAGCCAATGCGAAATTCTGTTAAGCTTATCCAAGAATCTGCGACTTAAAAATACCCAAGTAGGAGGCAACATGGGTGACATGGTATTGAAAGGGACAGAAACCAGACTTGAGAGTAGAGAGTGTAAAGAGCCTGCATGTGTTAGGTGAGCTGAGAATTAACGGCATTTGCAGCAAGTATCAGACTATCAGTTTTGCGGAGAAGAAATGAGAGGAAGGTACGTGGAAGACAGCGCACAGCTTAAAGGACATAGGGACGTAGGCTTAATAATTCAATAATCATAGACGGCTCGGATCCTCTGTGGTCAAAGGATGGTATTGTCTTATTTAGTGACACTACACCATATCTACGGTGATAATATGATACGTTTGATTTGTTAAATGTCGGACTTTATTATGATGTTAATGTTACTTGTGTTATAATGGATCATATAACTTCTAAAGTCATCTTCCTTAGCAAATTGTTGACGGTCTTACGGTAGTTTCGTCTAGACGGCCTTGATACCGTGCATATAACAGCGTCCTCGCCAGGACCTAAGAAAGGAAATTAAAGGTGACATCGTGAGGACCATATTAAAGAAGGCCTCCACTATCTCTCACGGTGTGAAACTTAGTTTTAAATGTGATCCTATCACATCCCACGGTGTGAGACTTAATTTCGTCAAAACCTTGCTAGAGAATATTATAGGCTGTCCCACCGCCTCTCACAGTGTGAAACTTAGTTTCGTCAAGACCCTATTAGAGAATATTAAAGGTGGGCCCGCCGCTCTCATGGTGTGAGATGAAGTTTCGCGAGGACCCCGGTACATGATATTAGAGATGACCATAGTTTCGTGAGGACCATACTACACGTGATATTAGAGGTGGTCGCCTCACAACCTCTCATGATGTGAGGCTTAGTTTTGTTGGATGATAGCGAGGCAAAATTAAGAAAATGGTCCTCTAAGTTGGCTCTCAGCGTATCTCGCGGTATCAAATTTTAATTTCATCGGGACCTTACTACGGGATATTAGATGTGACCTCACCATTTGTCTCTCACGGTATGAGACTTACACTTGTTCAACGTGTAACATTACACTGTCATCACCAATTAAAACATTACTTTAATTTAAATTAAAAACATTAAGAAAAACCAGACGCATAAAAACAACATCGTTTTGATGGTATACACCTCAAAGCACCATATTGTGAATGCAGGAATCCGAACCCAATTATAGTAATCAAAAAATCTGCAATATCCGTATTGAATGATCGAGAGAAATATTAGTAAGATATTGTATTGAGACATTATGAACTTAGTAGTTTGTGTGAATTATTTTAAGCTAAGGGGGGACAATAAACTTGTATACACATTGAACACCAACTTTTTATATATATATATATATATATATATATATATATATATATATATATATATATATATATATAAATTCCATATACAACGGTCATATTATGATCGCTAGAGATGCCGTTGTGTCGCTTATCATAGCTCTATACTTATAATAATAACACTTCAAAACCTTTTAACAAAAAGTTTAATAAACACAGTTCAAATAAGTCATACAATAATGAAATACAGCCATACACGATACATTAGTTTAATTAAGTACTACATCAAGCCATAATGATAATTGCATGCATAATCATTCTTAAGAAGTAATTAACTAATTAGTAGCAAGAGATACTTTATGTCTAGTTAATTAGGATACATAATTAATTAATTAATTAACTACTTTAATTAATTATTACATCCTCTCATGAAGATTCGGCTGCATTGGCTGCACACGAAAAGCAAAAGGCATGTGGGAATGATATTCTCTTTGAAATGCATCTTCTCCATTCTCCACCACTCCTTTCATTTCCATTTCTTGTTGATGCTGTTTTCCCCCCAAAATAAAATTAATATATTGATTATAAATATTAACAAATAATAATAACCATGCAACAATATAATTAACAATGACACGTGAAAAAAGAATCGTTCTAACACAACAAATGTCATAACCTGTCGGCTGTCGTGTTAGTGATGTCAGTGTAGAAAGGGTATTGTTAATAGTATCACACTCGATCTACTTGGGCAAGTTTAGACTTTACAGAGGTCGAAATGTGATTTCGACCCCTCCAGAGTACAAATTTGATTCTGGAAAGGTCACAACGGTAGATTAACTGTGTTGCCATTAACATTGTCCATGTAGAAAATACAGTCCAACAACATATATGAGGAGATGCTTCAACCTTAAAACCTAGGCTACGAGGTGAGATAAACTTAGCTCTTAATATGGTGGAAAACAATAATAAGTGATCAGTGTGGGACAACTTTAACTGTTAGAAGTACGTCTCTAGTGTTACATCATGTTGTTACGTCATACTCATTGTATCTGTATCATTACTTATAAGATCTTGCAGGCATGCTAAGAGGAGGGCTAAAGGGGCTGAGCCACCCGGAATTTTTCTTTTTTTACGCCAAAATCCCATATAAACAAAAACCAACTTGTCGGGTCATCAATCCTAATTCCGCGACTATCCGAATATTGTCCAGTGTCCACTAGCTCACCTCAACTTCGGGTCATTTTTATCTATCCTCGACTATCTAAATACTGTCCACTAGCTCACCTAAACTTCAGTTCATGACATGCAACGCTCAATATTTCAAACGGAAGATTTGATTCTTAAATCTTCTACCATATTAATTGAAAAACATAGGATATATATTCAAAAGAAGGTATGTATGTATATATATATATTAATCACATTATTTGCAGAAATTTTAGTTTGTAACTTACACAAAGGTATTGAAGCTGCTTGTGCTCCTCCTCCAGCATTTGCCCCTAATGAATTCAAGCAAAAGTGGTGTATTAACAGCTGCAAATGTATACTTTTCCCCTTTTCTTTTCTAAAAAAGAAATATCTAAATAAATCACTTAAAATAACCAGCAATTTAACAGAAATTTGTGGACATAACATGTTCTTGTTTCACTATAGCCAAGACATAAACATAAATAAAAGAAAAATTAATAATATTACTACCAGAGGCTGACGCAGGATCCCGGGTGAGGGGGCGATACTATGGACGAGTGTAAATTTTTAGAGGGGGCAAAAAAAATACACAACATATATAATAGTGTATTTTTCGGATCCGAAGGGGGGCCGGGGGGTGAGTGCCCCCTACCATGTGGGTAGATCCGCCCCTGATTACTATCAGCACGAAATGTCACAAGTGTTGTTAAGCATATCAAAACATATCAAACAACGTAGTATCGCTATAAGTATGGGAGTGGCAGTGGCAGCGGCAGCGGCAGCATCGCTATACTCGTTGCAATGTATCGTCGTGACGGTAATATTTTTTTAAAAAAGAAAGATAAATAAATAAATAAAAGTAATGGAAGCAAGGGTACTGAATGTCTGATACTTACAATTTTCCTCTTTATCTTCATAACCTCACTCTGTTAAAATACAAACAAGCAAAAAGAAACAAGAATATTAAACGCTGTAATTAATACTATATATATATATATATATATATATATATATATATATATATATATATATATATATATATATATAATTAATTAAGTAAATAGCATGCCTGTCTGTCTCGAATACTTGAAACTCCTTTTTCTAGGGCATCCTCTAAAACCATCAGTTCCTTGTGATTCAATGATGTGATGTCTTCCCCTTTCAAATGCCTACAAAATGAGGTTTATTTAGGTTTATACATATATGAATTAATAGTGATATATTTACCTACTTTGATATAAAAATAAAACAAATATGGCCATGAATCACATATTTTATACAAAGAAAATAAAAAATTCAACAAGACTGAGAAAGAATAAACGGATAAAAACACTTCTGGCCCTTCCTGCCTTTAGCGACCCATAGGGATTCCTTCCCTCGGTTCAGTCTTTTTTGTTCTTGAGAATGATCGCCACCTCTCACATTTTAACGAGCATTAAATTCTCTCTCAGGAACGGAATGATTATCCCTGCCCGATGGGTCTACATCCATCCCTGAATGTCGTCGGATACTGTTAGCTAGGACACGAGTCGAAGCTATCAATGTGGTTTAATTTCATAATATAACTAGTTGGGCATGTTTGAATAATAAAAATAGTCTTTTTGGAACCTATTTTGATTTGATTCTGTCGAAAAAAAAAATCAACTACAATCACTGAAAATCAAAATTTGATGCAGCGAAACAAAATTCAAAACAAAATGAAGTTACAAAATCAATAATCAATAAAAAGGGTAAAAGGTGCTAGAACAAAAACTTATTAGATACTGGAGTCAATGGTATCTAATAAGTTCTACCTACTATTGGATTTGAACCAATGGCTCTCGCCGTATGAAAGCAATACTCTAACCGTTGAGTTAAGTAGGTCATTTCTCAGACTAATGAGAACAAAGGGGACCACTCCGTGGATGGATTATAATTCCCATATTACTTATAAGAAATACTAACCTTAAGCTTAAGCAATACCTACTTAAACGAATCAAAGATTTATGATGTTGGATCGTTTAATATACCCCTTGATAGAAATTATCTACACGTTAAAATATGTATCACAAGCAAAGCAATAAGGGCTATAGCTCAGTTGGTAGAGCGCCTCAATTACATGTGCGCCAATGTTTTTCATAGGAATTTATCATACAATCAAATCCTCCTGTGCGCCGACGTGGGGGTGAAAGAGGTAAAGTGATGTGATCCTTACGAATCAAATCCTTTGTTTTGCCCAGGAAGAAACTGAATTGTAACCAATGAGAGCTATGATCCGTAACTTAATCTAAGACTACGGTTGGAACGCCACAACGTAATGCTCGGTCACGCTGATAAGTTCTCAAAGGGGGCGATCCTCCAATCCAAGAGAATCTCACACAAACGTGCACAATTAAGACAAAGCTTAATCAAATAATAAAATTTCACTCAAATATATGTTGCTCATAAAAGAGATAGTGTTGGCCTATATATAGGCTACAAAAACTGACTCAATGTTCACATCTTCCAATGTGGGACGGAAAACTAATGAAAACTAAACAAACCTAAATGAAAAATGCGCCTCCCACTAGATGGGCTTCGACAAACCACACTTCAGGCCCAACTAGCCTTTATTGACACAAAACTGAAATAAAAAGACTGATTAAACTAGGCGTTTTCCTTAAGCCCATAAGTGTAGTGAATGTATAATATTGAAGCTTCATCACTTCTTTTGGGCTGCCCATACTCTTTATGGATTTCTTTTAGCAAGGTATTCAAGGCTTCTCTCATTCTATTCTTTTGGAGCCTTGTCAAAGGTCCATCTCTAATGACCAATGGATCACTCTTCTTCATGGGTGCTAATGGATCTAGCTCCTCATCATAAAGCTCATCATATATCACATCATAAAGAGAGGGATGGGGTTTCTCTCGCTTTTGGCATAGCGGGCCCTAGTGGGAGGCTCGCACGACGGGCTATTAGCTCAGTGGTAGAGCGCGCCCTTGATAATTGCGTCGTTGTGCCTGGGCTGTGAGGGCTCTCGGCCACATGGATGTTTCAATGTGCTCATCGGCGCCCGACCCCGAGATGTGGATCATCCAAGGCACATTAGCATGGTGTACTTCGAACTAGCCCAACCGAGAGCGGACGGCTAATGCGTTCCACTTATTGAACGGGGTTCGTGGTCGGTCCGTGACCCCGGATGCCGAAGGCGTCCTTGGGGTGATCTCGTAGTTCCTACGGGGTGGTGATGATGGGGTCGGTCCATGGATTTTCCTTCCTTTTTTGGCCCTCTTTATGCCCCTCGCTCCCCCTACGGTGCAAACAGCGAGAGTCTCTGTTGAAACTAGAGAAGGCCAGAGGTCCATGGCCAGTTACTACTAATCATTAAGGCCATCTCCAACCTGTCACATCATGCTAGCCTTCATGGAAGCTAACCCATTTAGTTTCACGATTTTTGCATTTATATCAAATATTTTATCTTGACACTTTTATCTTTTATCTATGTACTACTTTTACATATTCGATCCAAATTGTCACGTACGTGTCACACAACCAACACTGAAGTGACAGTATTATGTAAGAATAAATACTTAACACGTGATAAAAATATATAGACAAAAAATGTGAAAAAAATATATGTAGATTAAGGGTAAAAATGTTGAGATAAAACGTTTGTAATAGAAATACAAATATAGGAAAGAAATGATCTCAAATTTCTCAAATTACCTGAGCTCAATCTGCATGCTGTCATTCTCTTTCTTGACTCTTTCAATTTCATTGTTCAGATTCTGATAATTAATAAATAAAAAGTTTTTTTTAAAAGAGCAAATGAATAAAAGATAGAGGAAAAAAATACAGATCTGGGCTAGAAATACTAAAACTGGATCTAATAATTGAAGCTTATTTCCATTTTTTATCTCTCATATAAATGAGCAAAAAAAAAGGAAAGAAAACCATAAATTCCTTTCTGCTAAATTCTCAATATATAGCTTATATATATGACAAGAACACTAAATGTTAGAACATGAATTTTTGCAAGAAAAAGGAAAAAAAAAGGTAGTATATATTTTTATGCAAGATCTGTGCATTAAGTTCTGTTTACAATATCATTAAAAAATACAAAAACAAAGATACAATGTCAATATATGGAAAAGAGAGATGTAGACAAAAAGTGACTGCAAACCTATTTGTAGATCTGATCCTAGAATTCATGTTTCAAGTTTTCTAACATATTTTTAGCAAAATCCCATGTCTTTCAACTCATGAAATAACCCCTTGAAACCAGACAAATAAATCAGTTCAAAAAACCACAGACAAAAGATGGAAACTTTATTTCAAAAATAAATAAATAAATAGAATTATAAACCTCGTGCTTAGCATCCCAAAGCTTCTTCCCAGTAGACTTCTGGTATTCATCCAGCATTTCAATCAAGCTTCAATATAATTATAACAAAACATTATTATTAAAAAAAAAAGCAAAATAAATAAATGAAAACCCTAAATTATTATTAATAAAACCATAAATAAATGAAAACCCTAAAAAAAAAGATTCTTACTTTGTAGAAGGGCTGATATACTCATGCATCTTACCAGAATTACCAAAGATAATTAAAGAGACCTTAGCATCACACAAAACACTGATTTCTTTAGCTTTTTTTAAGATCCCATTTCTTCTTTTTGAATAAGTGACTTGTCTACTACTTAGGTTTTCTATCCTCTTGATCTCAATCTTTCCTCTACCCATTTTTCTGAAGTTTTTTTTTTTGGGGGAAATATTATTTTTTTTTGGTTAAAATTTGGAGAATATGAAATGGAGGAAATTGGAGGAGTTAAAAAGAAGAAGAAGAAGTAGATAGGAGGAAAGACAGAGGGGAAAGTAATGGGGTTTCTTATTTTGGAAGAGAATACGAGAAACTTTCTAAGTCTCAGGGAAAGATTGTTCTTTTTTGTGTTTATGATAATGCCTACACAACTGTTAATATCATTATTATTATTAATTTTTTTTATTGGGAAATGGTTGTAGGTTGCTTCATTTCTTTGATTTTGTTACATTTTATTATCCGTTGGTTTATTTAGGTCCACTAGATTTGGTTGCTATCTTCATTTATCAGTTTTTTTTTATTTTAGAAACATAATTCGGTGGTTAATTAAAGAGTTTGTGTATTGTATATCTAACTGGAGTGTGAAAGTTCAAATAATCGAAGCAACTTGTTTTAGCATAAAAGTTTAAAGGCGTGTATCTTAGCTGAAGTGTGGAGGTTCTAATCATGTATGGATATATCAGTTATTTTGTGTGAAGATTAATTCGAATCATGTATGGAGCAACCATTTTAGCAAATTTTTTTTTAAAGAAAATCTGAATACACCGAACCATTGTTGTAAGTCTTTCGATTTACATCATTCACTAATTCTAGGGACGAGACGGTGAGAGAGACTACTAATGTTCAAACTTTTTTTTCCTGCAAGGGATACTACTAATGTAATTGTGTACATGTAAATGATCGACAATTTTCATGGTGGTCATTTATGGAATATTCTACTATTGCGAGAGAGGACTGTGTGTAAATAAATTAAAAATCCTAATGTTAACTTTTTTAGCAGGTCGGCTAGCCAATGGTATCCACCGTTGACTATGATCAGCTGCAATTAATGAAGATATTCATTTACATCCAATACATGACCTGATTTTTGTGTGTTTGTGGTCACTTTACTTTGTTTATGAGTTTATTTATAGCGTGCTTAATACAACGTTACTTGAAATGATTGGATTCCAATGTATCTTCTCATTGAGGACACTATGCAGTAGAATTTTCCATTAATGACCAGCAATTCACTGCATAGTACTTGTCAAGCATGAGAGATATTGTGTGTTTGTCTACAAATTATTAGTTATTCTTAAATTTTAGTTTAGTTGTGAAAAACCATAAGAAATTTACCTTCTAAAGATGACCCCACTGTATGGTAACATAACTCTGATACCACATTGAACATGGTTTAGTAAGGCTATATGAGTAATCTAACATGTAACACCATATGGCTGAACTTTGAGCTTAGTAAGGCTATTTGAGTGGTCAGAATGGATAACTTGACATGTAACACCATATATAAAACTTGAGTCTTTGGGGTTAGTAAAACGCTATTTGAGTCAGAATGAATGATCCGACATATAACACCGCAAAACTTGAGTCTTTAGCTCAATAACGATATTTGAGTCAGAATGAATAATATGACACGTAATAGTAGCTAGGGGTACACATGATTTGGGTCGTGTGAGTTTCATAAAAACTCATACCAACCTTTATGTTGCGGGTTATAAAAATTTAAAACCATATACAACCTAATTCAAAGCTCAACCCACACATGCGGGTTTTGTTTAATTAGGGTTGGGTGCGGGTTAGCATTACAATATGTTTAATCGCTCTTCCCGCTGAAGAATTGATTCGGTAAATTTTCTTCAATTGTTTAGTTATTGAAGAAAGAAAACATTCAACATTTAAATCCCAAGTAATAGAATAAATGCATATAGCATAATAATATCAACATTGAAGAAAATATTGAATTGTTTATGTATGAATTGGTGTTTTGATACTGCAAAATAATATAGCTAAAAAATGGTTATTCATTTTATAGACTTGTAGTCATTTAATTTCTTAGACTGTTCGTTTTACCATGCATGGAAAATAGGTTATAGTGTTTTGCTTAAATGTTTATCTTGAAAGTTGAAAAAAGTTAAAAAAAAATTACACTTTCCATTGTCTAGTAATTCTAGTCGCTATATAAATATATATGGGTTGAGTTGTGTCTATATATGTTTTTTATGGTACAACCTATACTCACGCAGGTCAAAATATATTGAAACCATAATAAACCCAAATCAATTTTTAACACGCATTTGCGGGTTGAGTTAGGTTAAACTAGGTCGGATTGGGTTGGATTGTGATTTTTTGTTCACTCCTACGTAACACCACTGAACTTGGGTCTAATAAGGCAACTTGGATCTAATGTATAAGAATATTTAACCTAAGATCGATGCTTAACCAAAATTACCAAGTCTATAATATCTCAACATTATATTTTGATAATGGTTATATCACTTTTCTAATGTTGTATGTAACTATCCCGATAGTGTTTCCACATGTGTATATATCACATGCAGAGACATCTACATTATAATTTATAATGCAACATACATGTAAATGTATGATGTAGATTTCACGATACGTGATACCTCCATAAATTGAGACACCACGTAAAATAACCCGCAAATTACCATTAATAAATAAAAGTAGATGCTTGGACCAAACAACCTTAATTAAATGAAATTGTCAAGGACATTTTAGCTAGCTTTCACACGGGTTATTCGATGCGGGGAGGGAGGCGATAGAGAACACATACGTGCAACATCCCTGACCACGCGATTTCATGCCACGTATGTAATTCCCTATTGAGGATGAAAGCGTGTGGTCGGATGTTACGCGTACGCAGCCATTTCTACATTGAGCCTCCCTGCATCAGAATAACCCCTTTCACACATCAAAAGAACCATAAAATTTGCAACAAAAAAAATAAAAATAATAATGTCTAGACTTTAGGGTAACAACAAAGGTGATTATTAATCATGATATATATCTTAACCATCAAATCATAAAAAAATAAAAATTTGTTTTGATTCATGTCAATTATGAGTTTTCATTCAAAGGCCATCAAAATATTCATGAAATGACATGAAAAGCCGTTTTAAAAAAAGTTTGTTTTTCCCAGGAAAGAATATTAATTATACAAAAAATTCAACCAAAAAACCTAAGGATAAGACCCATGTTCAAAAGCAAGCAGCTATATAGCATGAATCTAAGTGAATATATTATATATATAGGCTATAGCTAGGGTTTTCCACTTTTCAGTTATATACTAGGTTTCTTGCGTACAACGGTTTGTACGTTGTTTAATACGATGCTTGCATGTAACCCAAGGGTTTTTCTCTTGCTTCCTACCCACGTACCATATATATCAACCACCCCCCACATACACTCATATATATATATATATATGGAAGCGGCTACATCCCCCGAAATATACACCCGAAAGTTCCCCGAAAATACATCTTGGGCATTCCCTTTTCTTTAAAACCTTAAAGGATATTATATAATGCATGGACGGTGGAGATCTATTTTCGGGGAAAAAGTTGTGCTCACTTTCGGGGTGCCTAGCTTTTTCCTATATATATATATATAATGTTGTCATAATCACTAACCCGCAACGAGCTAGTAAGACAACATGCTTTTATACAAGGACATAACCAAATGATGGGTTTAGGGTGGCTACATTGGGCCTACTCTCTTCTTGTTTGGCAAAATATTTATGCTTGATGCTCTTTATCTATCTCGATCCCCTCCATTGCACTGGACAACTGGTTATCGTTTCAACTCTGATGATGTAGATTCGAGAATTGTTTATAAGATTTGGGAGGCGATTCTAAAGGTAGTGATATGGGTGTTATGGATTAATAGAAACAACCTGGTTTTTTAATTCTAAGATGGTTACTTGCTTGAGGAGATTTTCAAGGAGATTCGGTGTTGTAATTTTTTTTTTGGATCATCGGAAGGATAAGTGGTTGTTCTACCCAGGGGCGTCCCTGTGTAATTGGGGGCTCTAAACCAAAATTTTGTTTCAGGACTATGTACTGTGTACAAAATTACGATATAGCGGTTTATTTTAGGTTAAACTATTTTCACAGGTGTATGGAAAAGTATATAAGATGGTTAAATATTTTATTTGATTAAATATGTTATTGATTCGAATATTACTAAGTATTTTTTTAACTTAAGTACAATAATAATATATCTAAAATATACTACAAAATAAAAAAAAAGAGTCCTAAATATATCACTTTTAAGGAGGTTCCTGGGTTGTGGCCTTGTTGACCCGTGCCCAGAGATGCCCTAGTTTTAGCAATTGGGACGATTGGAGGCAAAATCATTTTGTGCCCGGAACACAGTAGATCGGTTTCGCTTTTGATACAACTTGCTGGTTTTTACTCTAGTTTGCTGAAGGTCTTTTGTTGGGGGTCTTCTTTGTTTTTTCAGGGGTCTCTTGTAATTCATGAATAAGTTTGTAAGACTTGACAATCTTGTCTAGCTCCTTGCTAGCATCTTTATAATAATAATATATTTATTTGCCGTTAAAAAGAAAAGCGACTCAGTAGTTTTTTTTTATACACCAAAAAACCTATATCAAATCCAACATAGTCAGTTATCTTAATACAACTCACCCGAAAATTAAATTCATGGCTCCGTCATTGCTTTTATACTAATGATCCAGATGCATTGATGCAAATTTATCGTAATCGATGTGTTGAATTGTCATTTCTACGAAAAGCTTAAGTTGATGTTTGATATATATAATAAACAATTTATATATTTCAACACGCCCATTTAAGTGCAGACCTATAATATTGTTGACAGAGGCCCAATCCACGTGAAACAATCAAAACGTGAAGACAATGTTTGCATATAAATTTTTTTGACGAGCTCTATTGACACCACATAATTATTTCGCACCCACATTTTACGCGTAGTTTTTTACATGTGAACGTGGTACCGTAAAAATTTATATGGTGTCAATAGAATTCAAATTTTTTTTGGTACAATGTTATTATATATATTTTTCTGTTTTTTTTCAATTAGGTTTTAACTCATGACATTCTGCTATGATACTATGTTGAATTATTATATCTCTCAAAAGCTAAAGTCGATGAGAAGATATATAATTAACAATTTATATATATACTTCAACACAATGTTGTGTAAAAGAATGTTGTGTTACTTGCATACGTATCGAGTAATTGTGACGAAGAACTTTACCTTATTTTTTTGGGTGATAGCAATTATCACATCGGTTGGGTACATAACGAGTGATAAAACACATTTTACACTCTTGATTATTATGGATCTAAATCATGATTAATTAGTCATACACATGATCAATAGTATAAAAATGTATTGTCTTACTCGTGTCACAACTGTTCGGGTGGATATTATTTCCCGTATTTTTAAGAAACGGAAAAAAGATATTGATCTTATTGGAGATTTAATCTCGGATGTTTCTAGAAACTGTAACGATTACCACGATGAGTGACGGATCAAGAAATTAAAATTACCTGGAGATGAACAAAAATTGAAGAGGCACAAAATACATAGGAAATATCTTTTCACACAAATTTATATCTTATCATACATAAATTTATTTCCAATTTCGCCCTTACTTTTTTTATTTTACGCGCGTTCATTCTGACCAACGTTTGGTCAGAATGTGACACATTATCCATACTGAAATATGGTCAGAATATACGTGTTGAGAGTCCACACTGGTTGATTCTAACCATCTTTTAGGTAGAATGTTTGAAGTTTTCCAAACTCATATATATATATAATCAGAGGATCATTCTGACCAATATTGAGTCCGGAATACTCTACACATTCGAGACTAGAATTGGGTCAGGATAACAACAACAATATAAGAGCACCACTATTGATTCTGACTGAATTTCCGACTGAATATTATAAGTTTTTTTCACTCAATTTTAGCCAGAATGTCTTTCTGACCGGTATTGAGTATGAAAAACATTCAAAATTCTGATTAGAATAAAATCAGTATAATGATCGTATTCTGACTCAAATTGGGTCAGAATGGTTGTTGTGTGAATTGACCATAAATTGGCCAGAATAGTATATATTTTCCGGACTCATTTACGGTCAGAATGACAGGCGTGTGGAATATCCAAACGAAACCCACTCTCGCTCTTGGTAATTGTAAAACAATATTGGTGTGAAAAGATAGCCCCAATACACACACACACACACACACACACATATATATATATATATATATATATATATATATATATATATATATATATATATATATATATATATATATATATATATATATTAACATCCAAAATGACTTACTTTTGAATTATTATATTTATTTATTAGTGATTTTATGGTGGTCCAGCCACACCATGTCATCACTATTTTAACCTATCATAAAATTTTAAATTAAAAAACTTATTTTAAAAATATAGGACCATTGACAAATAGTGAAATATGATTGGTTCTATACCCGGACCACAAAATTTTTTGTTTGTTTTTTTTTTTTTGCCCTCATTTTTACATCCACGCTCCCTTGGTCCTCTTCATGTGACCACATTCGTTATATATAAATTTATGATAACAATTTCTGTTGACATATACTAGTTTCTATGTATATTTATAACTTTTTTTTAATGAAGTTTTTTTCATGAGTCAACTGTTTTTTTTTTTCATCGGATGTGCTTGACGGATTAGCCCACCCGGTCATATGGAACCCGCCATCTACAGGTAGTTGGAAGTGTAACACTGATACCTCCGTCACTGAGTCGGGCTCTGAGATTGGTGATCTTTCGAGATGCAGTAGGATCGATTGTAGCTGCCTTCTCATTTCACTTTGACTAGGGCATTGAGGCAGAGATTCTGGAGATGCATGCGATACTATTAGCGATGAGGGAGGCCGGGCATCTCGGGCTATCTTTGATTACCTTTGAGACCGACTGTTTGACATGCGTACAAGCTTTATTACGGTCGGCTGATGATTTGTCTGTTCTCAGTTGTTTAGCGCGTGATAGTCTAGAGCTCGTCCTGTCTTTTGAGTCTTCTTCTTTTTCCTTTATTAAGCGGACTGGGAATTTTTCAAAGCATATTTGCTAGCTAGGCATGGTCTAGGCCACTCTGGTCATATTTCTTGAGGAGCAAACACCCCTCATGATGTAATTTCTGCCGCTATTGCGGATTTGAGTTGAGTTAATATATTTCTCTTAATTCAAAAAAAAAAAAAAAAAAAAAAAAAACAATCCAAAACATTACATTCATAATGACACAATTGATGCAACCATTTTACATATAAATGAAAACATTACAAATCAATCCTTTCAAATAAAATGATAACAAAAATAAACTGAAAATAAAAATTAAAAAAAAAGTAAACAATGATTATGAAAATCAAGAAAATAAATCTTCCAAACCCAGAAATGGATCGTATGAAGAATAATCTGCAAAGACGTTGTCATAAATGTCTGCCGGAGGGTTCGGATTCTGGGTCGAGCCGAACTGATGACCAACTTGCGGATTCACCACCACTTCTTGACCGAGAAGCCCGTTTTCTTGCGAAACGGGTTTGTAACGACCGCACAAGGTAAGACCGATTTCCGCATTGTAACCCAACAAAACACAGTTTCCCGAAGAACCACTCGTACTCGTACTATAACTAGACACAACACCGTTATCAAAACCCGTGGCGCCATTTGATATTTGAGAACCGTTTAAGCCATAAACATACGCGGGCGGCATACCGTTATTATCGACCGCATTCATTCGAGTTTGAAAAGTGGGCTGACCCACCACTAGATCCGTCGATTCATTCAGGGGCCTCTTCCCATTCGGATCCCCCGGATTTCGAGGCGGCGGACCTTCATTTCCACCATCATCATCAACAACAACAGTGACAGGATTTTCTTGATCACCAACAATTTCTTTAGAAAACTCACGAAATCCGTCTGCTATGGCCTCCTCTTGATCAATATAAGCCAGCCACGTGATCGTCTCTTTGGCGGACATCTTTTCTTGTAAGGTTTTGGATGTTCTTACAACCTTCTTAACCTTAGCAATATCAGGAAACATATCCTTGATGATGGATGTTAAAACCATTACTTTCCAAGCCTTCTTCAAATCATGTGGCTTCTTATAAGGTGGTGGGCCTTCATTTCTGATCGATTCGTCTAATTCCGACCACCATTCTTCAGTCCCTTTCGGCCACCACCTCGGGACTACCCCTTTTTCGAACGGAAACTTCCGTTGCGACGGATTGCATTGTGACATTAAAGCAGACACCATTGAACCAAGAGTTGTGTCCTGAAGTTCCATAAGTTTCATAGGAGTACTAGTAGGCTTAAAAGTTAAACATGATGATGATGATGATGATGATGATGATGATGGATTCTTATTTATCATCATTGTTTGGTTGTGATCTGTAATAGCTATAGGGGCATCATAGTCAAAATTTACTTTACCTTTCCACCATTTTCTTAGGCTGTCTGAAGTACCTGATAAACATTTGTCCCCATCTTCTGAGATGATACCATAGACATAGCCTTGGATGTTGCATGTATCTGTTAACTTCTCCATTTCTTTCATTATCCACTCATTTGCTTTGTAAAATTTCTTCCTTCTTTTTAGGACATCATCATTAATCATAGTGGACTGTCCTCCTACAGTAATATAAAGACACCAAATCAAATTAATAATGAATACAAATGTGTTTATGTCGCTCGTTGTGATAATTTTGTTATGGCAATGACATTATTTATATGATATGTTTTGATTACGGAATGAAATGAAACATAATGAAACTGATTGCAATGAACATGATTTCATTTTTACATTTGACATATAAGGAATTAAGTACGTGGACGAGATTCTACAAGATATGACGAGTAGTACGTGCGCTGGGATGAGGGTGGGTGATGATGAATATTACAGGTGGTGTGGGGTGTGCGGAGGTGGTGGTGGATGTGCGATTGTGGTGGTGGTGGTGGTCGGTGTGGCGAATGGTATAGGGTGGTGGAGCGGATGATGATGATAGGTGAAAAAGGGGTTGGCTGTGGTAGAGGATGACAACATGGGTGATGGCAGGGTGGTTTGTGTGGGGGAGTGGGGGGGGGGGGGGGGGGGGGTTGGTGAGGTGAGCGGTGGCAAGTGGTAATGGTGGGGTGGATGGTAGTGGTTTGAGGAGGAGGTGAGTGGTGATGGGGTAGACGGCAACAAATGGTGGAGGGTGGCTGCAGGGTGGTGACGGGTGAGTGGTGATTTATTTTTTTCATTAGGTTTGATGTTAAAATTCATTTTCATTTAAACCAAAATTCGAATCCACATCCTTCCCCCGAAAAATAAAATTTTCTTCCCTTAAAAATACATTTAATTGAACAGTTCAATTCATTTTTTATGAAATAAAAATGGCTAAATTTCATTTAAATGGAAAGAAAGTTCATTTCAAACGTACGTATCAAAACATAATTCATTTCATACCTGCAAACTCCTCCCTTTTTCTCTTTTGTTTCAGCCTCGCAAGCTTCACTTGATCCTTCCAAATCCTCATCTCTAGATCTTCTATTTCGATGGTTTCATCGGAAACTTGATCCGATGTAATCCGTACACCTTTTTCCAGGTGAGGAGACTCAGTTGGTACTACCTCATTTTCAGATTCATCAGAAATATTCTTTGTAAGATCACCACCCTCCATTTTAGCAAACTCCAAGTTGTATATCTACAAGGAAATTAACAACACTAACTTTTGTCAAAATCCACATTAATAAAAAACTCAATGTGTTATATATATATATATATATATATATATATATATATATATATATAATTTTTCAAAATCTTCAATTTCTCAGAACCAAATTCAAATCGATTTAGGAGGAAAAGAAACAAATGTTGGAAAAATCTTTGTTTATTTTTAAAAAACTTACAACATGATAGACAAGCGGTTAAATAAAAAATGATAAATACAAACAAAAAAATGCACAGAAAACATCATTTCATAAACCAAACAAAAAAATGCTCACAACCATAAAATTTTGCTTTCTGTGTATAAGTATAAAATCATGAATTTTGTTGTACGAGTTATGATGTTCTTGTGGATTTTCGTGTGATATTTGAGTACGGATGAAATGAGTATTTGGGAAAAATTAAAAAGATTTGAAAAGACAAAAGGGAAGTGTAAACATACTTACGTATTGTTGTATTCTTACTTAGCAATATTTGAAGGACTATTTATAGGTAGAAAACTAGGAAAATGTGGGGGGAAAAGAATTTCAAATTTGGAGAGATGAAAATTATTTAGAAAAATAAATTTATGGTAATTAACTCTTTCCATTTCATGGATTTGCATAATTAGAATTTCATCATTATTTCATAAGATTAATTAGTACTTACCTTTCATAATTAATTGTTGTAATTAGTTTTTGAAATATTTATTTATAAATAATTTTATCCTCACTTGGGCGGTAAAAAATGCTTATTGAAAAAAAGAAGATTGAGCCCCAACCTTGTCCCGTCCCTTAAGTTTTGTGAATGATGTAAACAAACTACGAATTACTTCAGTACATAAAGGACAAACAAAATCTTTGCGGATCAGTTTGCATATACTGTCTTTATGATTATTACCGAGAGAAGTTTTTTTTTGTTGAAGTGATTACCGAGAGAAATTGTCCATTTACAAAACCGAGCTCTATTACTAAGGCATTAAATGCTCACTAACCACCTCAGAAGATTGATAAAAAATGTGAACCCTATATTTAATTTTTTTGAGTGTGTAAAAAGTACTACCTCCGTCCCAAAATATATGTCCGTTTATGACTTTTCACACAGATTAAGAAAGTGGTTAAATCTAATTAATTATAGTGGTAAAAGTCTAGAATAACCTTTGACTTTCATCAATTAATGTAATAGTTGTAAAGTAGATGGATGTATAATAAATTAAGGGTAAAAGGAAGAAAAATGTAATAAATACTCCTTTGATATTCTAAAGGGACTTATATTATGGGACAAATTAAAAAAGCTTAACTGAGTTACATTTTAGGACGAAGGTAGTACTACCCACGCCCCTAAATTAGATTTATTTTGACTTAATTATTTGTCTCTTAATAAAAAAAATTCTAGAATACCAAAATAACATGTATCAAGTTTTTTCATCATCTTACCCATACATCATTATCTACTTCATTATTAACTACATATTTCAATCACATAAAGGACAAACAAAATCTTAATTGTTGTCGTTGATTTTATTGACTTAATAATTGATGTAAATTTTTTATTTCATATGATGCTTTGGGCTTGAAAAATAGAAGACCATCAATATTTTTTCCAGGCACAAAATATATCTTATTACCTTCTAATTTTTTTTTCTTTTTATAGGAAAAAAAAGTGTTTGTATAATTTGTAGGTTTTTATTTTGGTAAGCTTGAAGCTATTTTTAACGCATTCAAGGTCAGCCCTCCCACTACCCTTTTTCTGGTCAAAGTTTGTTTTTGTATTTAAAATAAAGTTTTGTCAATTATATTTATATATATATATATTTTTTTTTTAATTTTTTTTTTTGAGGAAAGTTATATAGTCAACTTAGAAAGATAGTACCGCCTCCGTCCTAAAAATTAATTCCGTTTAGGTTTTTTGTTTTGTCTCATAATATAAGTCTATTTAAATAACCAAGCATTTATTACATTTTTCTTCTTTATTATCTACTTATTCACTTTTTACCACTCTACATTAATAATAGTGAAATGTCATTTTAAACTTTTCCATGAAAATAAATGACACATAACCAATTTAACTAATTTTATTAATCCGTGAGAAAAACTCAAAATGGACTTACATTTTTAGATTGGAGGTAGTATTTCATACCTGTAATATTCTCTGTAAATGGAAAGTATATTATGGCCTTTACATAAATCCTTAACAACTTTACAAACACATTTATAACTCTATAATGGACCCATTGTCTAAATATTTTATTTCATATTTAATTTTTTCTTTAAAATTATACATAACATTATTACACATAAAAAAATAAAAAAAAATGATAAGAGACTAAAGACTATCGTCCATCTACATGAAAGGGACCAAAAAATAATACTAATAAAGAAAATAAACAAAAGATGTGAAGCTGCTGCGAGTGGTTGAAAAAAACAGAAGAGATAAATGTACTAAATGATACAATATGAAAGATTTCGGACAAAAATGATTATAAAAAATATTTTTGTCAAATAAGACATTTTATCAGTGAAAACGAAAGTTAAAGTGAATTTAAAAGTGAATTATGTTGGTTTTCAACACAAATTAAAACCAACGTAATTCACTTTAAAACATTTTCGTTTTCACTTTCACTGATAAAATGTCTTTTTTGATAAAAATCTTTTCTTATAGCCTTAATATCCTGACATCTTTTTAAATGTGTCCTAATTAACAAATAATTAAAGAAAAATGATTTTTCCAGCTAGACTTGGATCAACCGATCCGTGCCGGCTAAATTACAATTTTGGTCCTATAACTAAACACGTTTTCGATTTTGGTCCTGGTTTTCTCCGGCGAGAATTTTAGTCCTGTAAGTGCTTTTTTTTTTTTTGCAAAAATAGTCTTGAACGCCGGAAAGACCACTTACACGGGACTAAAATTGTCGCCGGAAAAGACCAATTTTAGTCCTGTAAGTGGTCTTTCCGGCGTTCAGGACTATTTTTGCAAAAAAAAAAGACCACTTACAGGACTAAAATTGTCGCTGGAGAAAAACCAGGACCAAAATCGAAAATCGTGACTAGTTAGAGGACCAAAATGTTAGAAAAAATTCGGTAATACAATAAAAGGATGATCTCCAAGGCACGTTAAACGCTTCTTTAAAGAGATGTTTTTACGATCTCTCTCAGGATACAATGGAGTACAACTTTGGAGACACTATATGTTTATACTGATGATGCTTCGAATGAAAAACATTCTCATATGCGAATGCCGGAGTTCTCTATATATAGACAAGTAATCGATATGGTACCACTTCGTCTTCAAAGGATATGTCCCATGAACAAGCACCAACGAAATGATGTGTCCCAATGGACAAGCACCAACGAAATGGTGTGTTCCAATGGAATAAATCCCTCTACGAAAAGGTATGCATTCGCATGGGTTCGTTTAGGTTTCGGGGGCGTTGCCCCCGAGCCCCCACGGGGGGCGCTGCCCCCTCGACCCACCGCGACCTGACCCCGACTAACTCAGCGTGCAACGACACAAGTGAAACAAAAATAAAAACTGACTTTGTGAATAAAATATCTAACACAAAATTGTAATTTAGCCGATTTGTTGTGCCCATGGAGTGGTAGAAAAAACTTTTGCACAATCAGCACATCTCCAATGGTTATAAGCTTTTCTTAAAACTTTACTAAAAAAGAAAAAGCTTTGTGGGAGAAGCTCTTAGACGTAAATCATGAAAATTAAGTATTAATGAATTAATTAAAGTAGTAAATATTTATTGAATTGTGTGACTTATCTAATTCTAATTATTTAAAATTATAATTTGTATTTATGACTTGCATATTTAAGAATGTGATGGGTTAAGCGCAAAATATAATATGTTGTTGAAGTGTTTAAAATGTTAATTATCTAATTCCCCGTCAGCTTAACCTTTTAGGAGAAATGAAATTCGATATAGTATTATAGCATACGGTAATGAGATCGATCTCTCTGCAACATTGATATCTCATTTTGGGCCTCTCATTTTGGACCTCTTTGTTGGCTTTATAGTGTAATTTATATGTTATTGTGTGTCATGTGGCCCGGGAATGGAAACTAAACATCGGTGTCTCATCTCACACTTAGTTTCATTTATATGCATTTGTGTTTCATTTGACTCAGACTTTTTATAGGCATACTCTTGAGAGAGGATGTCATTTATATGTCTTTGTATGCCATGTGCCTTTTTGTTGGCTTTATAATGCCATTTATATGCCCTTATGTGTCATGTTGAACTTTTCTTAGCATACCAAATGGCTACTACTATAGCTTGCAATTGCAGACAAGGAAATTGAACATCCATGTCTTATCTCACAATTAGAGTTTGTGAGAGGAGAAGCTTAACTGTCAGGAACCGTCGAGGATTCATCGAAATACTTAACCATGAATTATTATTAAGATGTATTTCGTTAGTTTACTTGAATAATAATATATTAAAGGGGGAATGAGGGAGAAGGACAGAAATATTTCATCAATTGAGTAGAGGGACAGTTTTTTGAAACTTTTGCATAAAGGACAAAATTATTTATTCACTGTCGAAATTCACTTGTGTTCGAAATTCACTGTTTAAATTCACTGCCGAAATTCACTGTCGAAATTCACTAATTTTCAAAATTCATTGTCGAGATTCACTGATTTTCGGGATTCACTGTCAAAATTCACTGTCGAAATTCACTGATTTCGGGATTCACTGGGAAGATTCACTGATTTTTGGGATTCACTGTTTGTCCTTCTCGCTATAAAAATTATGCAGTTGTCCTTCTCCCTATAAAAAATATGTAGTTGTCCTGTTACTTAAAAATATTTCAGATTGCGTCCTTATCCCTAATTTTCCATATATTAAATGAGAAAATTTGTCTTAAATACAAAATTGCGTTTTCAATACTTTCTCAAAACATTGCTTACATACGGGCAAAACATTCACCGTTGGAGCTACCATCGTGGCTTCAATGGTTGTCGTTGCAGCAGAGACAACCGCTTCCATCAGAACGCTGTCGCTTTTGTACAAACTACCCATAACCTTTGATAACAATTTTTAAAACATTTTGTTTGCAATTAATTAACTTAACCTAATTTTTTTGTTTGTAAAGGTTGTGCTGTAGCTTAGCCACGACCAATATGCTTGGTGAATTATCCGCAGACTTGGCACTATACGAGTCAAGACTAATCTTGATTAGGGTATTACACAACAACATAATTAACCGCTAGTTGAAAATTCAAGAGAAAACAAGAAAATATTTTATTTCTCAACAAATAATGAGTTTCCTTTTATAGAAATGATAGATAGGATATAATCCGTGCATATATATATATATAGCGGGATTTGAATTTGGAACCTCCAGATTATTACATAGAAAAAAAAATGCACATAAATTTATAAATCTTTGCCATCATTATTGTCATTCTTCTTCGCGAGCGGTTTGGTTTGAATCCCGAAACCGAAAGGGAAAAGGGGATCATAGTGAGCATCTCCGACGTTCATCGGCAACTGATCCACTCTCTTAAACCATGTCTTGGGAAGTTTTCCGGTGAATCCGTAATCGCCAAAAAGTACATCGGAAACGCCGTTGCCTTCGCTCCCCGGGAGCCACGCCGCAACAAGCGCATCGATTTCCGGTAGGTATTGCTCGATCACGAGAGGTCTACCGGAGATTAGGACGACGACGCACTTGATATGCTTGCAAACATTTTGCATCATGGTTAAACCTGATATATTAGAGCACACAAGTCACAAGAGATAAAAACGTTGGTCAATCAAAAAGAGATATGAATGCTATATTATTATTATTTTATTTTTGCGGAGAAGAGAGGTTTAACACACACTAAATATGTCACAAACGGGCTCGAACCCAGGTCGCCGTGCCAGGGTATAGATTAGTTGCAATTGAAATAATACGTTTCAAATTGTTATCTTTCATAAGACTTTTCTTATATATACGAGAAGATCGTAAACAATTCAAATGCAATCAAAAAAATAAAAAATTTCAAAATCTTTATCAATATACGTGTTGTGTTTCTGATTTTCTTTACCTGGTTCAGGAATTGTTAGGTTTAGATTGTCTCCGTCGTATTCGGCGTAAGGTTTTTCCCCGATCACAACAATGGCGTAGTCGAATTTTGTTGACTTAATAAATTCCGGGTTGGGATTTTTTCTATATGCTATTTTTGTAGTTGGATCAACCGCGGATTTGATGCCTTCTAAGATTGTTGTGCCTGTCCATCCATGAAGGAATTAGAATTTCATGACATGTCATATTTGTTTCAAAAGTATAAAAAACAACCGCTTCATTCAAAATATGTAAAATATAGAATCTAATTCATTTCTATTAACTCGAAAAATGTAGTATTTAAAATCGTAAAATAGTGAATCTTTTAAAAGTGTCAGATGCAAGTGCTCTGAAACACGATTTATGAAAAGATGAAGGGATTGGTCTGGTAAGTTGGTTTAGCTAGCTAGGCCCCGGTTTTCACGGGGCCGGCCATTGTTTGTATTCAATAAGAGAGCTTTTATGCGCACCACACGGATTCTACCGGTGCATTACACCGTTCATACATAATCAACTTTTCAAAAGTCGGTTCTGGAGTTAAAACTCGAATTTCTAAAGACCGATTCTCACAATACACTTATGGGAAGTCAGTTTTTTACTCCAGAACCAACTTTCTAAAGATCATTGTGGTGCACGGATAACTAGTACGTGTGATGTAAATAAAGACCCCTAAAAGAAGGTACCTTTAGTGGTGTTTCCTGAACTTCCTTGCCATGTAATAGTCCATCCACCACATTGAAGACCTATATCATTTGCATGAGCTCCGGCTACTAGAATCTTGTTGGCCTTTTTAGGTAAAGGAATCATAGGGCTTTTCTTTCCATTCTTTAATAATACCAATGATTTTCTCACTGCTTCCCTTGCTATCTCTCTATGTTCCTATACATACATATATATATATAATTATAATTCATATGAATTCATAAGAAATGTTAATTAATAAATAAGGGCGTTTTAGTGACATCACTGATTTTTTTATCGTGACATTGTATCAGAATTAACAATTAATCAACCTTTAAAACTCGATTGTGAATCATTGAATTGACTTTTACTGATTAATACAATCGACCGATGGAATATCAATTATACTTTGAGAAAGTTGATTGAGGTCATTTTTAACTGACTAGGGGCTAATTTGTAACAAAAAATTCATCAATACGGGTTAGTTTGTAAAAAAAAAAAAAAATTTAGGGGCCAAAATGTTATGATCGAGAGATAGTTTATGGACCTCCGGTGTCTTTTGTTCTATATATGTGCATTGCAAGTTAATTAAAATAAAAAATGATGAAATATTTTTAAATATGTAATTTAAACAGAAACATATATACCTGGCTTCCAAGTTGATCAAGAAGGCTAGGGTCAGAATAAGGTGCCTCAAAAAGTCCAGAAACAAATTTGACTCTCAAAATTCTTCTAACAGCATCATCAATCCTAGACATTGATACATATTTTTTCTCCACTAAATTTGTAAGTATTCCAATAAATTCTTTGTAGTTGTATGGGACCATGATCTGCATAAGTAATAAAACACCATAAATTCATGACAAACTAGTTAATTATGTTACATAAGTGATTAATAAATTGTAAATAATTGACACACTAAAAAACTAAGTTTAATTTAAAGGGAATTGATTTTTTTTGTTTACAATATTGAGAAGAAAGTATACAAAAATGTTTCGAGAGTTGATAATATGTAAAATATGTTGTGTTTCGATAACATTGAGACAATATGTTTCTCTAGCATTTTGCACCATTTTTGTATTGCACCATTTCGTACATTTTCATACCATGTTGTAGCATTTTTGTAGTGTTGGTATGAAATGATATGAAAAAAGACTATGAATTTGATGAAAAGAAACATATTTGATAGATTTTTAACTTTTAAGACGTATTTTTTCAAGTTTCCCTTTACAATACGGTTCAATCTTTGAAACTTAAGGAAAAAGGGATTAATTATAGTTGAAAATGGACAAATATTTGTACTTACCATGTCAATGCCAGCATTAATAGAAACTTCAACAGAATAAGTGTAGTTAGCATGTAGCGGAGTTGTAATCTTGTCTATTCCTTGCCAATCTGATATGGTAAAACCCTAAACAATAAAAAACCAAAACAGTCACTTCAACATGGACCCGAATTCCGGACAAGACAGAGACAAGTATATTGTGTCACCGCACACTTGTAGTTCGGTAATATAACCGAGTGAGACTCACCGATAAATAGTCGGTGTACATATGTAGTCACACAATATGGTATACCTACAACATTCTCGTCTCTCGTGTCCCATTAATCACCGATGAATGATCAATGAGGCACAAATGACACACTTCGTAGTATTTGGGCACCTTTATCTTGTCGACTACACCGATGAATGATCGGTGGGGTACGAGTGACAACGAATTTCATAACATGAAGTGACAAAGTGGAATTCGATGATGATGAGGGGTCCCACTATCACTTCAATAATTGTCTTATGATACATCGGGTTATATGAAACTTATTGTGTCGAGTGTGATTGTGACGATAACGTTACTTCAAAGTTCATACCTTGAACCCTAAGGTGTTCTTGAGGTAGTTGGTAATGAGATCATGATTTGCATGCATCTTCTTTCCATTCCAACTTGAATAAGAAATCATTATAGTTGCAACACCCTTTTTAATGGTGTCAGGATATGCAGGCATGTGGATTCTCAACAATTCATCCCAACTTATGACTGTATTGTTCTCATCAATTCCTTTCACTGTCCCGCCATCTCCAACATAGTGTTTTGCACAACCCACAACCTTAGTCCTGTATATGCATAAACATTAACAAATATCAATCAATAGGCCAGTCCTACATCATGATCAATAAACGCTTCTTAAAGGCGGGCCGGGCATGCAAGGCCGTCCGTGAGTTTTTTAAAGGCTGGCCTAAGCCTAGGGACGGGTCACTTAAAGGCACCACATCCAAATCTACCGTGACACCACACTTCAGGCTAAATTTCATTTTACAGAGGTCGAAAATGTACATCTGACTATATATATCTATATCATTTTTTCGTATATAACTATGATTAGTAATTGGGATTTGCAAAACTTACTTTCCAGCAACATAGGGATAGCCTTGGGGTTTTCCCGATGGGATTTCACCTTGCAAGCCAGAGACAGCTTCTGTCATTTGTTGTACAACATGGTGATCTTCACTATAGCTTTCATAACATCTACCCCATCTTGGATCTCTACATACCTTCAAAGTAACAAACATATAAGTAATTAGATATATATATATATATATATATATATATATATATATATATATATATACATATATATATATATATACATATATATGTATATATATATAAAGAGATGAAATGAAACATACTGCAATGCATGGGGCAAAAGCATATGGAATGCCAGTTGCTCTGACTTCAAGAGCTGTTGCTGCACCAATCCTTTTTACAAGATCTGGATCCCTGAAAATAGACGTATATATGTAGTAGAAGTGTGTAGGGTGAATTTGAAAGTTACATACATATATTTCTGTTTAGTAGTTTGTCTCGTATCGGATACGTATTCAAGATGGAATACTTAGGTTACACATTTGGGTGAATTTGCGTTTTACGAAGTTTGCAAGTCGATCAGATCCAGATATACATATCCATAACTTGAATATGTAAAAGAAAGAACCATGTTGAAAACACACTTTTACATCCTCGATTATAGAACGGTGTAGCAATTTTTTTTTGTCAAACCATTCCGATGTGTCAGTGGAACAACTCATGATGTGATATTGAGACATTGCTTTAAACAGATGGCACATCATCAGATGTCCCATCTGTTGTGGATAGAAAGAATAAGGGCGTGGTGCTCTAAAAACAATCATTGCTTGTCTTTACGGGCAAGTGAGAGATTGTTAGATATAGTGTGCCCGAAAGACAATTGTTGCTTGTTCTTACGGGCAAGTGGGAGATTGTTGGAAGCAGCGCCCGAAAGACAATTTATGTAATTGTTTTTAGTATTAATAAATGACAGATTTATTCACATCTTATTACTTGCTTTGTGCTTGTAAGTAATACACTACTGAAAACCCTAAGTTGTATCATATGTAGCCATATAACTTAGTGTTGTCGCACGCGAGGATTAAGTTTATGGTGATACACTTGAAATGTTAGTCCGTGGTGAAGTTAATCAAAGTATGGGGTGAATTGATTAAACCACCATTAATGCGCCCAGAACACTTTATGGTGTGACCGTCTTATCCGGGCCGTCGACATTGGTTGTCTAAGTGGGGCATTTATATATGATGAGAGTCATATAGGACTGGACCGATTTAATCTGCGTTTCTCATATAATTCTATAATTGAGAAATCTTATTAAATCACAAAATGATCATATATGGATTAACCTTAATCCTGAAATGATTACGGACTCCGCTTGTTTCGGGATAGGGTTTGATGTGTTCGTTAAGGATCGCTAAGAGGCACGGTCCGAATCACTTTCACGTTGACACTATTACGGAATGAGTGAGAAGTGTGTGTTTCACGAGATATGGAATCCATTCCTTCCCGCGGGAAGTAGAAAGACAATCCCTTTATTTGTCAATCCTAGAAACTGACCGATCCGTGGAGTTCGTATTGGTTATGAACTAATTGATTACTAGTAGGTTAATGGTAAAAATGGATAAGATGTATTGAAAAAGGTTTACGGAAATAATCCCGCTTCATTACAGATAGTCTATGGAGGGTTAGTTTATATGTAATGATTATATCAATGGACAATTATCGACTCGACTCGACGTTTTGAGAATAAGTTACATCTATAATCGATAGAGTTCAGTTTTGGATTTATGGTGGCGTAATTCCGGAATTAATAAGTTGAGTAGAAATATTTTGTTCGATGAATAATAAATTCAGTTTATTGTAGCAACTGGTTATAGGTCCATGGTCCCCGGATTGGCTCCTAACACGCGAGTGTTTTCTCGTTTTATGGAACCTCGAGAATAAATCAAATAGTTGGTCTATTTAATGAATATGCAATGTTATTTATTTGGTAAATAATATGTAAAGTAGAAAAGACATTTTCTATTAAAAATAAACGACAAAAAGTGGCGCCATTATCATGTGGGAAAATTAGAAAAAGAAATTTTTCTAGATTATGTCACATGTGTAATTAATTAATTATCTATTTATTGGATAATTAATGGATAAATTAAGAGATTAATTTTTTGGGAATTATCTCTTATTTTTATGGCAAAATTATCTTTTCCATATGGGAATAGGTAATTGTGGTGTGAAAAGGATAACTCTCTTGACTAGTTATTTTTCTATATAAAGAGAGTTCATCCCAACATAATTGATGATCACAATTGGCGCCACTTATCAAATAAAGGAGAGAAAAATTAGTTTTTTGTTCTAGTTATTAAGAGAAGAAAAACCTAGAGTTTTTCTTGTACATATTCGAGGAGGTTCTACGGCGAGGATCAACGTCCACCAGTCGTCGCTAGGATATACAATCCGAAAGACTGCGACTTCTCCCTTGGTCGATTGCTTCTCTCTCCGGTTTGGGTAAATCTACTAACTTCCTTGTAGTTATTAATTAATCATGCGAATCGAATCGTGGTATTATCGCACGCGAATTTATTCATAGCTTCCTCTATGCATGATCGAGCGTCTCGATCGGTGCTGTGAATCAGATCTGACGATCCAATTATAGATCGGATCCGGATTCGGGTTTTCGTATATCCAGCACCATCGTCACATCATGTTGTGGCAGTAGCAATGATACTCCTTATGGTGGGGCTCATATATATTAATCAATGGGCCATACATCATGACAATGGTGATGACACAACTGTTACGAGATTATAGTTGTGGGTTGTTAAAGGCGCCACAACTCATCAATTTTCAAGATACCATTCAAACCTCAACATTTGACTTTCCAGAAGTTAAATATCCATTTTCAATCTCTGGAAAGTCAAACCTACCTTAAAGTGTGCTGCCTCAATAGATTAAATTTTACGTGATGCCAATAACAGTGCCCTAAAAAAAGTTCAAAAGAGAATGCATATATATACATATACACATACCTAGTGGCACCAAGGCCAATATTATGAGGAAAGATGGTAGCTTTATACACATTATTATGTCCATGAACAGCATCAATCCCATAAATCATAGGAATCCCAAGCCTTGTAGCCATAGCACCTTTTTGAAAGTCATCAATCATATGTGCCCAATCTTTTGCAGTAGCATTTGGTAAGGGTACACTACCCCCACCACTTAGTAAACTTCCAATATAATACTTTGAAATGATGTCTTTTGTCATGTTTGTCCTGTCTATTTGAGTCATTTGTCCAATCTTTTCTGCTAAACTCATTCTCTTCAATAGGTCTTCAACCCTATCTTCAACTGGTTGTTTTGGATTTTTGTATAATGGATTTGATGCATTTGTGTTTGAGGGTATAGATAGAAGTATACTTAGTAAAAACAAGATTGGGATCGTGGGATTCTTTGATACGTACAAATAAGCCATTTGCATCCCCAATGTTGATTGATGATCTGTGTAGAAAATAGAATACCAAGATATATATATATATATATATATATATATATATATATATATATATATATATATAATGGCTACAACAAAGTTACGCCAGATACTTTTATACAATTTACTACAATGAGAGTCATATCAATGAATCGGTATCAGATCATGAACACTGATGTAAAAGTGTGTTTTGTGATCGCTTGTCACGTAACTTTCATTAAGCCATAACATGCATAGCGCACATTTAGCCACAACATGCATCACAACAAAGTTTTACGCAATATATCACATGATCAATACTGTAAAAATGTATTATGGTGATTATAACATTTTCTATTCAAATCCTACCATGATCAATGATATTAAAATGTGTTGTGTTTCAAAATATGTAGCACTCTTATCACAACCCTATATATCATATCATAGGATATAGTAATCACAAAGAGAGATAATTTAAACAAGACGCCTTTAGTGACACCACACATGCATGCCTGTGTGTGGTTCGATTATTCCAGAGGTCAAACCTCACATCTTAAACAATAATTTTATGGTGATCCAGGACCAAATTTTTGGATCACCATGTCATGAGTTTGGAAAAATCTGATTGTATGTTTGTTTTTATATACTGGGGTCCACCAAAATTCTGTTAAATCCTATTGGTTGGACACACCAAGTAGGATTTGGTCCTGGACCATTATAAAATTTGTGCACCTTAAAAAACAATTTTCAGAGGTTGAACGTCACGTAATGTGGTATTCTGAAAGTATGCTTGATGTGGTGCCGCTGAAGACGTTTTTTAAGATATGCACATAAGGACTTGGAGATAATGACACAGAAAACACAAGATTTATGTACATTACCTTGACAGTGAAGGATATGGGGAGATTTGTGTATGTTTTTGTTTTTTTTTTGTTTTTTTTTACACAGATTACAAATCACTAGGCTAAGAAAGGTGATATATATATATATATATATATATAACTGGCCATGCATGGAGGAAAAAAAATGTGAGGTTAATTTGACTAAGAATTAAGGGATCCGCAAGTTAAGTTTGGCCATGAAATTTTGATAACTAAGGATGTGATGAATGATCCAGTTTGCTGTTTTTCTTGAAAGTTGTCAACTTTTTCCAGCGAAAAAAATGGGATTAATTTGTCATCTTTGACTGTGAAAGGCATATCTGGAAAAGACTATTTTTGGAATATTCTTAAAAAAGAAAAGAAAAAAAACAGGGGGATCGAGGGAGAAGGACAAAAATATTTACAAAATGAATAAGGATAGTGATTTAGGCACCAATTTGATACACATAAAAATGTACTGATCCCTCTCAACACCATACACTTCTGACGATGCCGGAAACCGTCCGGTGATCAATGCGGGTCAATCTCCTATATGATAATGACCGAAAACCCTAGAAACCCTAATTCGTGACAGAGGGACGAGTTGTTTGGTGTGTTTGGACTGAGCTCTCAGAATATTTCTGAGAGTTGCCTACGTATCCAATAATTGAATTGGAATCAAGTCATCCGTAGTTCCTTAGGGTTGCTTATATAGGCGATATTTCACCCCTCTACTTGTTGAGCAAGTATTATAATTAATAATTAATCCCTAAGGATAAATACGACTCAATCCCTAAAATCAGAGATAATTATGGACATATTTAATGTCAAGATTGGAGTCTTTATGACTGAGGATTCTTTCCATATGTAATTATCCCTCACGTGGAATAACAACGGAGCTGTTCGGAATGTTCCCCGCTCAGCCCCCAGAACCAATACGGCCGAACTGGGCAGCTCCTCTTCGCCAGATCTTAACCGTCCTGCGGTGGCTGGAGGAGGAGCTCAAACCGATCGCCCGCAGTAGATGATCTGCCCTCTGTTCGGCCTTTAGGACTCTTGGCCCTTAAAGCCCTAACCTCAATGAGTGGTAATTTATTAAGCACCCCTAAAGGTGACACGTGGTGTAATTCGGGTCGGGTATCATCATAAGCCCCCCAGATCTGGCTTAACTTCTTAGTTGGTCAGATCTGCTCTGTTTGGCGGTTCGGCCGACCCTTGCCCGATCACGCGTTTCAAAATGATAGTGCCAGCTTGTAGCCTATTTAATAGACCATCATTACACATGCGAGTTACGAGGCGCTTTTCACTCTTTTCCACAACTGATGTCGCTTGAGTGCCAGGAGGGAGGTTATAACCCGTCCCTTCATATCAGACTTTCCCTCTTCCCGCATTTGCTATTAATCCGAAGATTTCCCTCCAGATCCACTGCATTCCCAAGTAAGTATCCAACTTTTCTTGTTTTGTTCTTCTTCAGTTCTTCTTTTCTTCTACTTTTCCCAGTTTATGAGGGCTAGTACTGCTTCTAGCAGCTCCATTGATAGAGAATTCGAGTCCCATTCTAAATCAGAAACTGAGGTCACTCAACCTTCTATTCAGTTCGGAGGCCCTATTGACATTTCTGCGCTAAACACTGTTGCTGCTCGCGTTAATACCGAGCAGATCGTTACAGATCCGCCCCCATCTAGGTCTAGGTATCATTCTGCCTTTGATTTTACCTTATTAAATCAGTGCCTCAGAGCCCATATGACTGCTAGAACGGCCATAGGTTGCTTTGGCGTTAGGTCCAAACTAACCCAGGACGGCCTCTTGCAAATACGTAACCGGTATGGCATAGACATGAACCACTATGCCTCTCAGCTGCCGGGGGGTGCCCATCTCTACGCGCATCAGCCCCCAGAGGGGTACTGCACCGTATACAAAGATCAGTTCGTCTGCGGTCTCAGAGTTCCTTTCTGTCCGGCTTTTTTGGCCGTACTGAGGCATTACCAACTGGGATCTGCCCAGATCGCCCCTAACGGTGTTAGGGCAATCATTGGCTCTGCGATCTTCTTCCGGCTGATGGACACGGAGTTCAACGTGGATCTTTTTAGGACCTTTTACCAGCACAAGAAGGTAAGGAACCACATCGGGTGGTATTATATTCCACGCCGTACAGACCACCGGAGGGGGGTCACTATGCTCTCCACAGGGAAATCTTCCATTCATGAGTGGAAGAACAACTTCTTCTTCATCCGCAACGGCAGACACCCCTGGGCTGAGCAACTGGAATTATTTCCAGCTTCCTGCCGATGTATGCCCCACTACCGTTGGCGAAGGTTTGCTGAACGATATTGCCGGTGCAGACGTTATCCTCGATTTTGAGTACTGGTCCGACGAACTGATATAAGCTGTTTGCTTATCCGACGCCGGCCCTGAGCCCTATTTGAGGCTTACTCAGGACGAGTATAATCATCGTAGGAGCTGTTTCCTTAATTTCTTTTGTTTTATGCACTTGCTTAATTTTACTGTCCCTTTGAGTTTGTTCTAACAATTTCTCTGTTATTTCAGTGGCCGATGTTGCTGACATTTTTGATCAGGCGCTCAATGAGGAGGAAGATGCACCCGGGGGTGACGAGCCCCAACAGAACCTAGAGGTCCCAAAGGAGGAGGTGCCAGAGTCTGAGCTGCCCAACCCAGAAGTTAACCCTGAGACTTCCCTCACTGGCCTTCAGCGGGGCGATCTAACATCTGAAACACAGCGTGTCGAACAGGGGGATGATAGCTTGGTCATCCTCTGTTAGGAAATCACTAGTTTAACGCAGCGGAATTTAAAATTTGATTTCCTTTTCTAGATCGTTCTTCGTTTAATGCAATAAACACGTTAAGTAGTTTGACGGTTATACCTTGGATGATCTACAAGATCGTCGCTTTGACCGCCAACGGAGAGTAGTTCAATGCGCAAGCCGTCCACGCGTCCGGCCTCTATCGCTAATCCACACGAACCCCTCGCCGGAATCCTCCTTGGATTGCTATCGAGAAAACCTCCGATTTGCTAGACCGGACCTTTTCTTCCCTCACAAACTCACTATGGAGAGCTCTCTATTTTACACAAGAATTATGAACTCTTGCAATTGTGATGTACAAAAGAGCTTGACACCCACTTCCTTTTTATAGAGGAGGTGGCGCCCCATATCAAGTGTGGAGGAGAAGAAAACATTTTTCTAATAAAATAAGGAAAATCAACTAGATTGATTTATCTCTTTAATTATAATTTATTTTGTCAATATCATATATTGATTATAATTATCTTATTACCATAAATCTATTTTTCAAAATCAATTAATATCTTATATTAATATTATGGCAATCTTTATTAATTAAAGTGCACAATCCAAGTGTATCTTATACACACAAAAGTGGCGCCCATTAGTCAACTAATTGACTTCCGGAATATTCTTTAATTAATATAATTTATATATAATTAATATCCCGTATATTATTTATTCATAATAAATAAATACCACCATATTAATTTACCACTATAACCTTTATAGTCTAGAGATAAACTTTCCTTATTTGGCTATCAACTATAACCGCATTTTAATCCGACTCGATGTTCATATGTGTGTGACCCGATAGGCTTCCGAATATGTTGGCCGTAGACACAAAGTGCATTTTACTAAAATGCCCTTCATACCTAACGATCACGGGATAGCGTCAGCAACACACCGTGACCCCCAATTATCGAAAGAGTCAAAAGCAATGACTACTACCTTTCATGTGAAGCGATTACCGTGTAACTTACAATCCTATCGTTGTAATAATATCCATACGATCGTATCTCGAGTGTCAATACATTGACGATCGTATCTTACAATCTGGATATCATGCTCTCTCGGAATAACACATTTACTCCCACTTTGCAAAGATTCTCGAGAGCTAGACATTCCTTATAAGAAGGCCATTTCGGATATTCGATCCCAATCATAGGATACGCGATTCCCGGACGACCAATCATGTATACTCCGCATGCTTCAATATCATACCCAATCACTACCGCATGATCGCCCCGTGGTTAGGAGAAATCTCAATAGTGTCAAAGCATGACAATCCACACCGTGATGCCATGAAGACTCCGGTCAAAAGCATAATTACACAACCGCCACATAGTGTGACCATAGGCGGATCTATGTAGAATTGAGGGGGTCCACGGACCCCGCTAAAAAGAAAAATACTCTACAATTTACCTATAGAAAAATATTTCGGACCCTGTAAAAAAAATTATTTAGTGTGTTAAATATTTACGGACCCCGCTGGAAAAACATTCTGAATCCGCCACTGTGTGACACTTAATGTAAGTGGGTCAGTCTAACGTACGCATTCTCTAATACACGTCCACGTACAGTCCAAGTGTCTCTACACTTCGATAGACGAGATCTATCCCTACCTTCTAAAAGATAGAAGACATCCAATACGTGCTAGTCGATTATACTATCAATGTCCCATTTGATAATACATAAGACTAGAGACATTTAAGTACCAACCTTGTTATAGTGATTAGAGATCTCATCAACCATAATCACTATCATGGTTTCTCTATCATGATTGATACTAGGGACGTTACTATATATATACGACAAATAATATGAAGATAAACAATATATAATAACATAAGTGCTTTTATTAATCATAATAAAGTTATTACATGAACTTAATAGATCGTAAACGACCCGACCCGGTCGGATCCGGTCCAACCCGATTGGGTTTAGGACACCTTTCCAACAATCTCCCACTTGGCCTAAAGCCAATCACCCATATGCCTAAGCCCGTGCAAGTGAACATGTTTCTCATGCTTAGCTTGAAACAATGCCTTGGTTAACGGATCAGCTATGTTATCATCCGTGTGGACTTTCTCTATCTTTACATCTCCTCTATCTACTATCTCTTTAATCAAGTGATAGCGCCGTAGCACATGTTTGGACTTCGATGAGACCTTGGTTCCTTTGATCGAGATATCGCTCCATTATTATCACGGTACGGAGGCCTTTGGACCTTGATGGAGGGAACCACACTAAGTTCGGTAATGAACTTCTTCATCCAAAGCAAGCTTCCTTTGCCGCCTCCGAGGCGCTATGTATTCGGCTTCCGTTGTAGAGTCCGCGGTAGTCTCCGCTTGGAACTCTTCCGGCTCACTGCTCCGCCGTTAAGCGTGAAAACAAATCCAGATTGTGACTTGAAGTCGTCCTTGTCGGTTTGGAAGCGGCATCCGTGTAACCTCGTAATACTAAATCATCGTTCCCGAAAACCGGGAACATATCCCTAGTACGTCTCAAGTACTTAAGGATATTCTTGACGACAATCCGGTGACCATCACCTGGATTGGGGACCGGTACCTACTAGTCATACTAAGAGGGTACGAGACGTACGGTCTTGTGCATAACATGGCATACATGATAGACCCGATTGCCGAAGCATAAGGGACTTTACTCATTTGTGCCCTTTCCTCTCTGTCTTAGGACTCATTCCCTTTGTGGTAGACCCCATGTGACATGGGCGGCAATCCTTTCTTGGATCGCTCCATGCTTTGAATCTCTTCGCATCTTGTCTATGTAGGTGGATTGCGACGGACCAAGCAATCCTTTTAGATCTATCTCTATAGATCTTTATTCCCGAGAATATAGGTTTGCCTCACCCAAGTCCTTCATTGAGAAGTTCTTGGATAACCAAGCTTTGACCGATTGTAACATAGGCACATCATTCCCTATGAAAGCGTATGTCATCCACATAAAGCACTAAGAACACAATGGCACTCCCACTAACCTTCTTGTAAACACGGGGCTCATCTTCATTCTTGATGAAATCAAACTGTTTGATTATCTCATCAAAGCAAAGATTCCAACTCCGAGAAGCTTGCTTTAATCCATAAATGGATCTTTGCGAGTCTACACACCATCCGGCGTCATTGGTTGTGAAACCTTCAAAGCCGTGTCATATACACTTCCTCGGACGGGTTCCCGTTAAGGAAATTTGTTTTCACATCCATCCGCCGGATTTCGTAATCATGGTATCTTGCAATAGCGAGCAAAATTCTAATGGATTTTAACATGGCAACGGGCGAGAAGGTTTCATCATAGTCAACTCCTTGTCTTTGCTTATAACCTTTTGCCACCAACCTAGCCTTGTAGGTGGTCACGTTACCGTCCATGTCGGTCTTTTTCTTAAAGACCCATTTGCACCCTATGGGAACTATTCCCTCGGGCGGATCAACTAAGTTCCAAACTTGGTTGTCTTTCATGGATTCCATTTCGAATTCATGGCTTCTAGCCATTTCTCTTTGTCATGCCTTAATAGCACTTCCTCATAAGTTCTAGGGTCCTCATCTTCCATGAGATACACGCCGGTGTACCTTTACAGTTCACGGCGTTCCCCGGTGGATCTTCGAGGTGCTAGTGTGTTCACGGTAGAGGCTGGTGTCACATCTGTGTGTGGCAAGTCCTCTACTTCCGTCAACTGACTATTATCCGTAAGTGGTTCTCGAATTTCTTCAAGATCAATTTTACTCCCACTGACCCTATCCGAATAAACTCTTTCTCCGAGAAAGTGGCCGATCCCGGCAACAAACACCTTTTGTTCCTCGGGATGGTAAAATTGGTACCCTTTGGTTTCCCTAGGATATCCCACAAATAGACATTTGTCAGACCTGGGCTCTAATTTGTCAGGCATCATCCGCTTCACGTAAGTCGGACAACCCCAAGGTTTTAGATGACCTAGGCTCGGTTTTCTCTTAGTCCATACCTCGTATGGCGTAGAGTCAACCGTCTTTGATGGAACTCGGTTCGGTGTATAGGATGCGGTTTCTAGAGCATACCCCCAAAACGATTTTGGAAGAAGCTGCGTAGCTCATCATGGATCGCACCATGTCTAACAAGGTGCGGTTCCTCCTCTCGGACACGCCATTCATCCGTGGCGTTCCGGGAGGAGTCCATTCGAGTAGAATCCTATTCTCCTTCAAATAATCTTGAAACTCTCCATCTAGGTATTCTCCGCCTCGATCGGATCGAAGTGTTTTGATTTCTTTACCCAGTTGTTTCTCCACCTCACTTCTGAATTCCTTGAACTTTTCGAAGGCTTCAGATTTAAACTTCATTAAGTATATATAACCATAGCAAGAATGGTCATCAGTGAAGGTGATAAAATAAGAGTATCCTCCTTTGGCTTGAATTGACATTGGGCCACACACATCGGTATGTATGAGCTCAAGCAATTCATTGGATCTTATCCCTTTGCCCACCGAAAGGTGACTTTGTCATCTTGCCAAGTAAACAAGCTTCGCATGTGTCAAACGATTCGTAATCGAATTGATCCAACATTCCATCTTTATGGAGTTTGGAAATGCGATTCTTATTTATATGGCCAAGTCTACAATGCCATAAGTAGGATTCATTCAAGTCATTTGTTTTGGCTTTCTTGTTATTTATATTAAGTACGTCAACATTCATATCTAATATGTAGAGACCATTGCTAAGTATGCCAGTACCATAAAAGATTCCATCACGTGAAAAAGAACAACATTTATTCTCAAACGTAAATGAAAAACCATCAACATCTAATGCGGAAATAGAAATAATGCTCTTCGTAAGAGCGGGAACAAAATAACGAGTTATTAAGTTCTAGTACTAGCCCCTTTGGGCAATGAAAGAAAATAAACTCCTACGGCCGGTAAGAACACTTGCTCCATTTCCAACTCGTAGGTCCACCTCTCCTTTCCTCAGATCTCTAGTTCTTCTTAGTGCCTGCATATTCGTACAAATATTAGAACCACAACCAGTATCTAATACCCAGTGGTTAGACTTAGAAGAAGCAATATTGATCTCAATCATAAATATACCTGAAGTCGAAGCATCAGAATGCTTCTTCTTGGTACTCAAGAAGCCTTTGCAGTTTCTCCTCCAATGTCCGGTCTCACCGCAATGGAAGCAAGCATCCTTGGATTTGTCTTTCGCTATCTTAGGCGTTGGCTTAGGTGTAGCCTTCGCCTTCTTGGACTTCTTTTGGGCTTTTGCCTTGCCCTTGCTCGAAGTGACCGGCAACACTTGCTTTCCCTTCCCCACAGTGCCCTCAGCAGTCTTTAACATGTTCAATAACTCCGCAAGGGAGCAATCTATCTTGTTCATGTGATAGTTCATCACGAACTGCGAGAATGAATCATGTAGAGATTGCAGAATCAAGTCAATACTCAATTCTCGTTCCAATTTGTGGCCCAGCTTCCGCCTCTCTATGTACCCGATCATTTTAAGCACGTGTGACCCCACAGCAGTCCCAGATGCCATCTTACAACTAAACGGGGCCTTCGAGACCTCGTACCTCTCGGTGCGAGGCGAGAAGCATAAAGTTCCTTCGGGTGGACCATGATAGAGTAGGCGTCCATAGACTCATGCTTGTTTCGCGGTTCGGGTGTCATAGAAGCAAGCATGATACATGTAGCATCGATCTTGTCGAACGGTGCTTGTTGTACTTCTCGACAACATCGCGACCGAACCCTCGGCGGGCTTTTCCGGTAGGGCCTCGTCCAAGACATAGCCAATCTTCTCGTGCCTCAAAACGATTTTGAGGTTTCTTTCCCAATCGAGAAAATTTGTCTCGTCAAGCTTGTTTTCGATGATAAAACGAAGGTTCAATTTGTTTGACATTTTCTACAACAATAAATAAAGATAGAATAAGTAAAAGCTCATGTATAAAAAAAAAACCCTAAATTTGCACTTAATAACTCTATAAGGTTTTTTTTTACTCCCACTAGCCAACTATTCCCTATTGGCTTTCAAGAAAATAGTTCCTTTAGTGGGCAAGATCCCATTGAACTACTCCGACCCCCAACTTTGGCTGATGGGCCGAAAATAATTAAACAGGTGGACAACGATTTGTCGATCGTATCTTATACGATTCTTGTTGTTTGACCAGTCAACTCTTTGACAATATTTCATCTTATGAAAATAGCCAAACCCTTGCCTCTAAAATCCAAACGACCCCGCTTTGGCTGGTGGCCGAGAGAATTCTTAGTCGAGTCTTAACCCCAATATTCATGAGATCTCTTTCGATCATATCTCGATAACGACGATATACCCGAGGTAGGTCAACCCCCGCTTTGGCTGGTGAGTTGGGTCCGAACAAGGGCTCTTCACCGTCGTTATAATATAGGGAGGCAATTCCGACTTGATTTTTGATGTGGGAATAATTTTAAATTAATTCACTTAATTAATTTAGTTCAATTATGGTCTCATCTACTATATGCATATTACTACGATATCATATAAAGTAATACATACACAACATTCCGCGCATAAAATAACCGGTATGATCATGGACATTTCTAGGTGCGGTTTCGAATACAACCGACGAAACCGCGGGTCACAAACTAAGGGTATCGCAACCGCCAATAGGATCTTTATTCTTTGTACGCCAATGGGTTCTTTATTTCTCCTTGGTCTTCAACTTCTTGCTCCATTCTTGTTACATAATGAATAATTACACCCGCCGCACACGGGGGGGGGGGGGGGGGGGGAGCTAACGGGAATGGGATAGTTGCAAAAAGTAAACTAGGTCACGTTCTTCATAACGGCCTAGGACAATTTTTCAAAAACCAACATAAAGAAAACATTCCCATCTATCCTATTGGTCGAGTCATGATCAATCGGGGTCCATATAATCACATTATATCTACACATCTAATCCATACAATTTTATCTTATGAAAAGGATTAAATTCTAATTTTAACTACTACTACTCATGCGTCTTTATTTTATCACGTCAAATAATTAAATAACTTTTAATTAATTATATGACTTAACCGAAAATTAAAATTAACATTTAATTTTAAATCGATTTCAATTTTAATTAAATTTGAACTATTCAAAAAAATTAAAATTATAAAGTCTCCTATTTGTTTCCTTTCCAAAACTAAATTTAGCTTAGGCACTGCCCACTTTCCAAAATCAAAATTTTGGAAGTGGCACTAAGCTGAAGGCCTATTCCAAATCAAATATTTGGAAAGGCCAAATTATTTTAGTCTAGGCTGGCCACTTTCCAAAATCAAAATTTTGGAAGTGGCCAGGCTAGGCCTTTACAAATCAAATATTTGAAAAAGGGCCTAGGCCTATTCCAAATCAAAATTTGGAAAGGCCAAATAATTTTGGTTTAGGCACTGGCCACTTTCCAAAATCAAAATTTTGGAAGTGGCCTAGCTAGCATTTTACAAATCAAATATTTGAAAAGGGCTGAGGCCTATTCCAAATCAAAATTTGGAAAGGCCAACATGCCATATGGTTTCCCGATGGTCCAAACTATTTGAACCATTGGTTGGCCATATGACACAACTAAACAAACGAGATATTTATGCACAATAAAATATCACAAAACGAAAAGGGTCGATCTCCCCCATTGGAAGAGGAGAGCCGACGGACGGCAACCCTAGGGTTACCGCCGCCGCCGCCGCCGAAGAGGGAGGGGGGCGCCGCCAGTCGGCCGACCCCCCAATGAACCCTAATTTTTTTTTATTTTTTTTTGTTTTTAACGTTTCGTGATTTAAATCTTGCATCTATTGATTAAATACTACGCAATTAAAATAAGCTTATTGCTTAAGCACGAAGTCTGTCTCTGATACCACTTTTAGGAAATCACTAGTTTAACGCAGCGGAATTTAAAATTTGATTTCCTTTTCTAGATCGTT
This sequence comes from Gentiana straminea, assembly GCA_036785695.1. NCBI lineage: Eukaryota > Viridiplantae > Streptophyta > Magnoliopsida > Gentianales > Gentianaceae > Gentiana > Gentiana straminea. The sequence goes on from JAVUPR010000004.1 coordinate 305,560, forward strand.
CTTCGTTTAATGCAATAAACACGTTAAGTAGTTTGACGGTTATACCTTGGATGATCTACAAGATCGTCGCTTTGACCGCCAACGGGGAGTAGTTCAATGCGCAAGCCGTCCACGCGTCCGGCCTCTATCGCTAATCCACACGAACCCCTCGCCGGAATCCTCCTTGGATTGCTATCGAAAACCTCCGGTGCTAGACCGGACCTTTTCTTCCCTCACAAACTCACTATGGAGAGCTCTCTATTTTACACAAGAATTATGAACTCTTGCAATTGTGATGTACAAAAGAGCTTGACACCCACTTCCCTTTTATAGAGGAGGTGGCGCCCCATATCAAGTGTGGAGGAGAAGAAAACCTTTTTCTAATAAAATAAGGAAAATCAACTAGATTGATTTATCTCTTTAATTATAATTTATTTTGTCAATATCATATATTGATTATAATTATCTTATTACCATAAATCTATTTTTCAAAATCAATTAATATCTTATATTAATATTATGGCAATCTTTATTAATTAAAGTGCACAATCCAAGTGTATCTTATACACACAAAAGTGGCGCCCCATTAGTCAACTAATTGACTTCCGGAATATTCTTTAATTAATATAATTTATATATAATTAATATCCTGTATATTATTTATTCATAATAAATAAATACCACCATATTAATTTACCACTATAACCTTTATAGTCTAGAGATAAACTTTCCTTATTTGGCTATCAACTATAACCGCATTTTAATCCGACTCGATGTTCATATGTGTGTGACCCAATAGGCTTCCGAATATGTTGGCCGTAGACACAAAGTGCATTTTACTAAAATGCCCTTCATACCTAAAGATCACGGGATATCGTCTAGCAACACACCGTGACCCCCAATTATCGAAAGAGTCAAAAGCAATGACTACTACCTTTCATGTGAAGCAGTTACCGTGTAACTTACAATCCTATCGCTGTAATAATATCCATACGATCGTATCTCGAGTGTCAATACATTGACGATCGTATCTTACAATCTGGATATCATGCTCTCTCGGAATAACACATTTACTCCCACTTTGCAAAGATTCTCGAGAGCTAGACATTCCTTATAAGAAGGCCATTTCGGATATTCGATCCCAATCATAGGATACGCGATTCCCGGACGACCAATCATGTATACTCCGCATGCTTCAATATCATACCCAATCACTACCGCATGATCGCCTCGTGGTTAGGAGAAATCTCAATAGTGTCAAAGCATGACAATCCACACCGTGATGCCATGAAGACTCCGGTCAAAAGGATAATTACACAACCGCCACATAGTGTGACACTTAATGTAAGTGGGTCGGTCTAACGTACACATTCTCTAATACACGTCCACGTACGGTCAAGTGTCTACACACTTCGATAGACGAGATCTATCCCTACCTTCTAAAAGATAGAAGACATCCAATACGTGCTAGTCTGATTATACTATCAATGTCCCATTTGATAATACATAAGACTAGAGACATTTAAGTACCAATCTTGTTATAGTGATTAGAGATCTCATCAACCATAATCACTATCATGGTTTCTCTATCATGATTGATACTAGGGACGTTACTATATATATACGACAAATAATATGAAGATAAACAATATATAATAACATAAGTGCTTTTATTAATCATAATAAAGTTATTACATGAACTTAATAGACTGTAAACGACCCGACCCGGTCGGATCCGGTCCAACCCGATTGGGTTTAGGACACCTTTCCAACATCCTCGACGTCTCGGACACGGGTGACCAAGCAAGGCAGCGTCCCCAATCTGGACGGAAGAGGCCCAGACCAGGTCAAGAGGCTTCTGAAGGGACATCAGGCTCTTCGGCCGAGTTCCTGGCCGAGCTGCCGGACAAAGATCTGGCGTCCATTGTAAGTTTTGCTTCTCCTCTCTGTTCTTCACTGTTGAACCGTATTGCCCCTGTTTGTCTCATCATTGTTGTTTACAGGTTGTTAAAGCTGGGAAGGAGGTTCTTCACCACCTCAGCGACTTCTCCACGTAAAAGGCCTCATTGGAGAAAAGAATTTTTGACTTATCTGCTAGCCGCAACAAACACAAGGAAGAGTCATTGTCCAAGGATGTCCAGATCGCTGATCTGGAGAAGGTTATGCACGCTCAGCAGGCTGAGCTGAATGAACTGCGATCTTCTGACACTGCTCACGAGGAGACCCTGGCCAAACTTTGAGCTGATCACGAGGCATTGGGAGCTGCCATGCCAGAGCAGATCGCTCAGGCCATTCATGAGTATAAGAGCTCAGCTCACTTTACCGGTGCCCTGAAGGTCTTACTTGGCCTTATTTTGAGCCATGGATATACTCTGGGTGTCAACCAGGCCAAAGAGCAGTGTACTGAGTTGGTAATCTCATACCTTCCACATGGCAGGCTTTGCAAACCAGGTGGCAATGAGCTATACCAGACCAGACTTGGGGAATTTCAAGCTGGTGAAGATTTTGGCAGAGAAATACGGCCGCCGACCTGCGACCCGCCAGACTAGCACCCCGTTAGCCCAGCACACCGGAACTCCATCTGATCAGCAACAAGAAACAGCTGCAAATCCTTGAGGACTATACTTTTGTTATTTTGTTGAAACTATGCAATATTTCCCAACTTTTGTTACTCTTTGCTCTTGACAATTTGTATTTTTTGGTTCTCTTCCGGATAATGGATCGGTATCCAAGAGCGGGCGTTACAACAATAGACTTCAAAGTGCTTTGATCAGTTTGATTAATATTTGTTTTGATCATTTTTGTACTACCCGCATAAGAGCTGAACTTATAATCTATTTACAAGCGTGCTACATCATCTTGATCACACCTATTGCTTATTCACATTTGATCACATTGGTAGTATAATACAAGTGAATAATAAATTAAGTAAGCTTCAACACTTAATTTATTAGTACTTGTGTTATCATCGAAAAAGTTTTAATAATTCACCGTACACTCTATTCACCCCCCTCTAGAGTGTATATTCCGCCTATATCAATCCAACAGCTAGCATATGATTCATTTGGTCATTGTGCTGCAACGTGACATTATAACTCATGGTAAATACAGGGCCGGCCCTAGGGGATTCAGGATCTTAGACCGATTCTTCACACGAGGCCCTTTCGATTCAGCAAAATCTCTAATCAATATAGAATAATCTACTTTTTCAACTATACTCTTCTTAATATATATAATTGTTATAAGGTTATCAGTACATGGAAAGTGGAAAAGCGAGAGACGGAATGCCATTTCCAATACCGATAAGGTTAAAAGAAAAAAAAGATTTTTTTTTATCGCCGGTAAATGATGCAAAATCAAAAAGCTATGATATTGGGCCAACCTAAAAGCCTAATGTTAAGTAACAAAATGATGTATGTATGTATTTATCGGATTGGAGTCAATGAACATCCAATTATATCACAATTTTTTTACATGATTTGGGCCCTGAAATCATCTATATTTTGGGGGGCCTAGACCCAGGCACCTTGGGCCTATGCTGATAACTTTTTGGAAGAAATAGTTTTTTTGGGGAAACCTAAAGCTTTTATTGATAAAACGTGGATATAAATACAAGTAGTAGATCACCAACCACTAAGAGACTTCCTATAAATAAGGAAACATGGGATCATGGTTTAAAACCAAAAATAACTACTCTAGTAATGGGAAACATGCGAAAATGGGAAATAACATGGTTGACGTAGCCTTAGGTAATAAAAAGCTTAATTAACATAATAATTAACATGATACTTTTAACATTCCTTCCCTTAATCTGAGCTGATTGTTCAGATTACTTTACACATTCCCAACTTGTCTCTGAGCTTTAGAAACGGATCCTTCTTGAGTCCTTTAGTCATAATATCAGCAAGTTGATCTTCATTTCTGCAATGCAGCAACTCAATGATCCCTTCTTCACATAAATCCCTTAGAAAATGGTACGTCACATCTATGTTCTTGCTTCTGTTGTAAAAGACTGGATTCTTGGATAACTTAATAGTGGAATTGTTATCACAGTATACGATGTTTCCAGATTGCTGAGCTACCCCTAGAACTTCCAACATTCTTCTTAACCATATCAGCTGACACGAACAATGTGCTGTTACTACAAACTTTGCTTCTATTGTGGATAGAGTGACTATTGGTTGGTTTTTTGAGGACCAGCTGATAGCACTTGTTCCATGCATAAACACAAAACCAGTAGTACTCTTCATGTCATCAACATCTCCTGCATAATCATTGTCTGAATATCCAGTCAGGTGAGCCTTCCCCTGTTGAACCATACTTGATGCCAAGATTGACGGTTCCATCTAGGTATCTTAGGATCCTCTTCACATAGTTTAAGTGATCTGCTGAGGGTGACTCCATATATCTGCTTGCCACACTTACAACATACATGATGTCGAGTCTTGTTCTTTGTCAAGTATAAAAGACACCTTATCATCTGTTTGTATAATGTGGGATTCACTTTACCATCGCTCCTTCTCTGCTGAGCTTCCGACCAGCTTCACAGGGTGTGAGTGCAAGGTTGTTGTCCTTCATGTTAGGAAATATACGCGGGAACGCAGCAGAATTTAAAATTTATTTCCTTTTAACCAGGATCGACTTCGTTTAATACAATAAACATGTTAAGTTAGTAGACGGTGATTACCTCGCTTGATCTAAAAGATCGACGCTTTGACCGTTTAGGAAGAGTAGTAGTGCACGCAAGCCGTCCACGTGTCCGGCCTCTATCAATATCCACAAGAGCACCTCGCCGGAATCCTCCTTGGATAGCTACTAGAAAAATCCGGTTGCTAGACCGGCTTTTTCTCTCCTTCAAAATCTCTCTAGAAGAAACTCTCTATTTTTCACAAGAATCATGAACTCTTGGAATTGTGATGATATAAAAGAGCTAGCCAAGCCTCCCTTAAATAGAGTGACCTGCGCCCCTTGTAGATCTCAATCTGATTGGGAGAAGCTTCCTAGTAGATTGGGGAGAAAGAAAACATTTTACTAGTAAAATAAGGAAAATAGATATTCTAGATTTATCTCATTTAATTTAATATCTCATATTAAATAAATCCAAGATATTGTCAATATCTAATATTGACTATCTTTATCTTATTACCATAAATCAATTTATACAAATCTATTAATATCTAATATTAATATATGATAATACCATCAATTAAATTACAGAATCCAAGTGTATTTTATACACTTATGGCGCCCCATATGCCAATAAATTGGCATACGGAATATTCTTAATATAATACTATGATTAATTAATTCTCAAAATACATGTATATCATATATATTTCGACATACATACATGTATATTTAATTAATCAACATAATTAATATCTTGTATTATATTTATTCATAATAAAATAAATATCACTGTATTAATTTATCACTATGACACTTTATAGTCAAGATAAACTTTCTTTATTTGGTTATCACTATAACTGCATTTTAATCTGGCTAGATGTTCTTATGTGTGTGACCCGATAGGCTTCCGAATATGTTGGCCGTAGGCACAAAGTGCATTTACTAAAATGTCCTTCATATTTAACGATCACGGAATAGCGTCTAGCAATACACCGTGACCCCCAATCATCGGAAGAGTCAAATGAAATGACTACTACCTTAGATATGAAACATTTACCGTGTAAATAGAATCCTATCGCTGTTACAATATTCATACGGTCGTATCTCGAGTGTCAATACATTAACGACCGTATCTTATAATCTTGATATCATGCTCTCTCGGAATTACTCATTTACTCCCACTTTGCAAAGATTCACGAGAGCTAGACATTCCTTATAAGAAGGCCCTTTCGGATTTTTTCTGCTACAGTTAGGATACATGATTTCTTGATGAGCAACATGGATTCTACGCATGCTTCAGTATCATACCCAATCACTACCTCATGATCGCCCCATGGCTAGGGGAAACCTCAATAGTGTCAAAGCATGACAATCTACACCGTGATGCCATGAAGACTCCGGTCTCAAGATAATTACATAACCGCCACATAGTGCGACACTTAATAAAGTAAGTGGGTCAGTCTAACGTACGCATTCTCTAATTCACGTCCACGAACAGTCCAAGTGTCCTTACACTTTGATAGACAAGATCTATCCCTATTTTCAATAAGATAGAAGACATCTTATACGTGCTAGTCTAATCGTACTATTAATGTCATGTTTAATAGCACATACGACTAGAGACATTTAAGTATCAAACCTCTTAAAGTGAGTCGAGATCTCATCAACCATAATCCCTATCATGATTTCTCTTTCACAGTTTGACACTAGGGACATCATCATATAATAATATCATAATTGGTCCATTAAACGAACAAATATATGATAACAGAAAGCCATATATTATATGTTTAAACATAAAGAAATAGTAGAAATGATACGACCCGGTCGGATCCGGTCCAACCCGATTGGGTTTAGGACTCTATTTCAACACTTCATTCCAAATCTGTTGAGAATTTCAGATACATACTTTTTTGGAGAAACAAATATACCTGATTCAGTCTTCTGCACCTCAATTCCTAAGAAATATTGCATTAGTCCCATGTCTGTCATGCTTAATTTGATCTTCATTGCCTCCTTATACTCAGTTATCATGTTGAGTTCACTGCTGGTAAAGATAAGATCATCCACACACAGACAAGCAGTCAAAATCCTTCAATTGCAGTTAACTTTCACATATAAGGTAGGTTCATATGGACACCTTGTGAAACCAGCCTGCACAAAATAAGAATCAATACAACTATACCAAGCCCTTGGGGCTTGCTTGAGTCCATATAAGGCTTTGTTAATCCTATACACTTTGTTTTCTGCTCCATTCTTCACATAACCATGTGGCTGATCCACATACACTTCTTCCTGCCGTTGACCATTCAAAAATGCTGACTTCAAATCCATTTGATGTACTTTCAATGATTTTGAGCTGCCAAGATAGCACAAGTCTGATAGTTTCCATTCTTGCTACTGGGGTAACCACTTCATTGTAGTCAATCCCATATTCTTGCTTGTACCCTTTGGCCATTAGTCTTGTCTTATACTTGCTGACTTTACCCTCTTCATTTAGCTTTGTCTTGTAGATCCACTTGACACCAATAGTTTTGTGTCCTTCTAGTAAATCTGTGTGGGTTCAAGTCCGATTTCTTTCAATAGCCATGATTTCTTCATCCATAGCATGCCTTCATTTGTTGTCTTTTGTTGCCTCCTCATAAGTAATTGGATCATCACTAGAAAATAAAGCATAATATGTAGTCTCCTATGTTTGTGGTAAACCTGATACCTCAAAATCTGTCATCCAGCCTGGCCTTTTCTTGGTTCTCTGAGATCTTGTTGTTGAACCCTCAGCTGTTGTGTCATGATTTGGGTCTGCTGAGTCATTAGCTGCTGTATTTGGGACTGCTGAGTCCTCAGCTGCTGGTGTCAAGGCAATGTCTTGGGTCTGCTGAAAATGTGGCAGATCCTCACTTGATTCTTCATCTATCAGATTCTGAAGAGGGTGGACTTGAGCATTGTTTGCTTCCCAATTCCAGGTGTTCATATCATCAAACACCACATCTCTGTTGATCATTATCCTTTTGGTTATAAGATTAAACAACTTAAATGCGTTGGACTTTTCACTGATCCCCAAGAAAACATATTGCTCTCCTTTATCAATGAGTTTCTTCATGTTTGCATCTGGAATGTGAGCATAAGCAATGCATTTTTTAAATTGACTTACAGATGGTTAGAATGAGCTCCATGCTTCTTCTGGTGTCATGTTTTGAACAGAAAATATTGGACATCTGTTCAAAATATGCACACTCCAACTTACAGTCTCGGGCCAGAATCTCTTTGGTACATTTCCATATACTAACATACTTCTTACCATATTCAATAGTCCTATTCTTCCTCTCAGACACACCATTTTTTCTGTGGTGTGTATGCTGATGTCAATTCCTTTATGGTTCCATTGTTGGTACTGAATTCTTCAAACTCATCAGAGCAAAATTCTCCTCCTCTGTCTGTTCTCAGACTCTTAATATACCGACCTGTCTCATTTTCTCTCAGCAGTTTGAAGTTCTTGAATGCATTCAAGGCTTCAGATTTTTCTTGCAAGAATTCAACCCAAGTTTTTCTGGAAAAATCATCTGTAAATGTAATGAAGTATCTCTTACCTCTATTAGATGATGGATTTATTGGGCCACACAAGTCAGAATGGATGAGTTCGAACACTTGTTTTTCCCTCCAAGAGTTTCCTTTTAGGAAAGAATGTTTGTGTTTCTTTCCTTTTGTGCACTCTTCACATACTTGTTGAGGAGTTTGAATCTGAGGAAGCCCTTTAACCATTTCCTTTTGTTGAAGTGTTTTCAAACCACCAAAGTTGAGATGTCCATATGATGTCCGTTTTATATAGTAACCAACTTTGACCAGCAGAGTACCGAGTCGGTTGTAATATAAACTGGCAAGCATGGTCGTATCCCTCAGGGACACGAGTTAAGTACCTCGGCTAGCTTCATCTCGAGTTTAGATCGATAGCCTTTCTATATGTTTAACATGGAACAATACTAATTCTTGCCACAATTATCAAACTAATATACTATAACTATCACGGTTCTATCACAATACGAGGTTTAAACGATTAAAAGAGATAGCCGAGAGATGTTTTGAATGCTTACTCTCAAACCCTAGCTCATTCCCGGGAGAACTCGGACTACTAACCCTAATTGATATTGATCGAAGGATGTCATCTCCTAATTCCGAACCTAGGCACCAATTTCAACAACCTAGCTTCCTATATCGAGTTCAACAGTCCGCAAACCGGATTTAACTGACTCGATACGGTCTATGCTCGAATGAGATGCTTGTTAACAACAGTATAAACCTTACACACGAAACCGAATCTAAACATTTAGTCGGTTTTACACGGCAATCCTAAAACCCCTTTTCCCGCACCCTCTCGCAAAATACATATGTAAAGAGAATACATAATATACGATTATTAAGTCGTGAATTTAACAATCATCGCTAAGTATAAGTTTTAGGACAACAATCAACATCAATATGAACTACAACACATCACAAATTCTCCCAAGATCCGAACTAAGGCTCGATTTTAACATTCATCGTATAACTCGGCTATAGGGAAATTAGCTAATCATTCTATCCTTGAAAACACTAGCAAACAAGTTAAACATAAGTAATTGAACTAAATAAGAAGATTGGAGATACCTCTTATAGATGAAAATAACCGAAAATCAACGAAATAGAAAACCGTCTTCAGATCCGTACAATATACAACGATCAACGAACAATTTGTACTTGAAATTAATCCAAAAGCATGAAATCCAAGTTCATAGAGCTTAGAAAGGTCTGAAAAACGAGATGAAATTGTTTTGGAAAAATCTATCTAAGTAATGACATGCAACTTTCCACTAAGTGGAGAGTTTTAATAAGTCCCCACAGGCGGGCGCCTGTCAGATTTTTCCCTTCACAAAACCTATCAGCAACTTTCTAAGCCAAAAACCGCATTTTAGGCGGGCGCCTATGGTGACAGGCGGCCGCCTGTCACCTTTTATCACCAAAATACTTGATTTCTTGATCCCGAAGCTCCGGTTTACATTCCACAACATTCCCGAGCAACTAAAACCTGAAAATGGATCAAAAACATACCAAATATAACCCCCACGGGACTTTGGGGTGACCGAGAATGACCGAAAGTGTACAAAATTACCGGAATAACCCCATTAATCAACGGAATATATATCTGGCTCTCGGGATCCACAAAATATATAACCGATATCAAAACTAAGCCAATTACTCCCGGGAATAACCTAAACGAGTCGTTACGAGGCACAAAATGTATATATAAACCGAGTCGAATTGACTCTTATCAACTACCCCCTACTTAGCGTTTGCTCGCCCCCGAGCAAAAGCGAGCGTTCTAAACAGAAGTAGAGTCAATATTATAAATATACAACGAGACTACGTATTACTCAGTTAATACACTAGTCGAAACACGAGTATCATCAAACGTTAGTTCTACCTTGTGTTGAGCAATGAATGTGTGTGAAAGAATAGCTCCTTCGACATCGACTACTACAACCGGTTTAGATTATAGACGAGTAACGAACCAAAACTACACCATAAGCTTATAACTCGTAAACATCTCCACTAATCGAGGTCATCCGATGTTCAGTACGGTCAGGCAGGACTTGTACGGTTATAACGTTTAGCTAGGGTCGGGGGTAACGAAATGGAATTTGGGACTAGAGAAAGAGAAGTACTATTGAGCTTACTTAACACGACTCCCGTCTACCATTTCATCAACTTTAGAAACCAAAACTGTACAACCCCGATTACCTATGATGCTCCAACCGAACTATACACTTTTTTTCTCTATATTTTTTTCCTTTTCCTTTTTTTTCTCTTTTTTTTCTCTTTTTTTTGTTGAGATTACCAGAAAACCGAAGTTGATTATCTATTCCATTCCCAACGCCTCGACAGTCTCTTGGGAGGATTCCGCACAATCGAGGGCCCCTTTTCAGCCCCAAATCGAGGGTCTACCACAGCCGAAGATTCTGTCGATACGAGGACACCGTGTAGTAATGCCTATTAAGGGCAGAACCACGGCTTAAGCCGTCTGGCACAAAGGAATGGTTAATAAACAACCGAGGCTTCTAAAAATAAATATAAACAAACTCACAATATTTACTTAACTCCAACCAATACCCCACTAAACTCATACTTCCGGAACATATTCAAAAATAACTTTTCACGACCCAAAATTTCACATGATTCAACATAAAGCTCAAATAGTAGGGTGAAAAAGGAAATGTAGATCACAAAGAGCTTTAGGGTTCGTTAAATACGGGCTAGTACAAAATGGCCGTTTCGGGTGGGGATCTAACCACCCTAACAAGGCTTAGAGGGGGTACGATGGATAATGTACGGGATGGCTATATATGGCAATTGTCGGGTCAAAAGAAGCGCCAAAACCGTCATACCATACCAAACTACCGGTCGACCTTTCTATTTTGCCTCGAAGTTACTAATATAAGTTCTAGGTAGACAGGTCATACAACAACTATAATCGATCACTAGTCGAGTTATCGAAGACGTCGAAGCTATATGTGAAGTTGTGACGGTTCATTTTTCTCAACACACGATAAAAGCTATAACGTAAAATGCCCTCGAGTATTAACACATGTCTAACTACGCAATACGAGGGATCGTTATAAATATTGACAATTATCAAACTAATACACTATAACTATCACGGTTTTATCACAATACGAGGCTTAAACGATTAAAAGAGATAGCCGAGAGATGTTCTGAATGCTTACTCTCAAACCCTAGCTCATTCCCGGGAGAACTCGGACTACTAACCCTAATTGATATTGATCGAAGGATGTCATCTCCTAATTCCGAACCTAGGTGCCAATTTCAACAACCTAGCTTCCTATATCAAGTTCAACAGTCCGTAAACCGGATTTAACTGACTCGATACGGTCTATGCTCGAATGAGATGCTTGTTAACAACAATATAAACCTTACACACGAAACCGAATCTAAACACTTAGTTGGTTTTACACGGCAAACCTAAAACCCCTTTTCCCATACCCTCTCGCAAAATACGTATGTAATGAGAATACGTAATATACGATTATTAAGTCGCGAATTTAACAATCGTCGCTAAGTGATGCAAATCAACTTTATGATATTTTCTATATTTTTACCCCCGAAATTGGACTTAAACATGATTAATTCATGATAAACTATACGTAAAGTGCTTAATTTGATTGGAAGTTGCGTATGAGCTTTTATCGTGACTATTTCATATTTTTATCTTATTTCTTTATCGAATTGTATTACTACACGTTTTATGATTCTTTGTAGGAATAACTGGTGGACTAATTTGAGACGAAGTGGATTTGGGCCAAGACATGTTGAAAGACCAAGATCGAACCGGAGGAGAACCAAGTCGAGCTGTTGGACAAGCCCGGGACATGCCCAAGACAAGGCCAGGACATGCCCAAGAATAGGTCCAGGATGCCCCAGACATGTCCAGGATCAGTCTTGGACAAGCCCAGGAAAAGGCTAGGACGCTGAACCGAGCCAGGTGACCAAGGAATGCTCAGGATCAGTCAGGACACGTTCTAGACAAGCCCGCAGGACAACCAGCATGCTGAACCGAGAAACGTCTATGGTACGGCGGCCCATGTGTCTAGGACATGTCCCGGACAAGCCCAAGACGTGTACGGACATGTCCGGGATCGGCCCGGACGCCGAACCGAGGGACACTTGTCGGTTAAGCGAGCGACGACTTAACCCTAAAACTTACAGATTTACCCTTTTTAGCCCTAGGTCGGTTTGTTTACTATAAATAAGATGTAATACATCAGAATACATACGATTTTGAGAGCAGACAATTTACTTAAAGTATTTTCAATAAAAGTTCATGTTTTCTTCATTGTTTGAGAATAGTTTGGCTTAGGCATGTTCGTTTGAGTGGTGATTTATCACGGAGGAAGTAGCTAGAAGATTTGTCTCGTGCTTTTAGGTAATCATGTTGACTTTTTCTTCTATGTTTTATGAATTCGTGATGATTATCGTTGTTACAAGCATGTTAGGTTAAATTATTTGTAGATTGAATTGAACGATGTTAATTTGCACCTAATCGTGATTTATATTGATTCATACACGAGAAACGCCCGGTCTCAGGGAAAAGACTTTGTTTTGGAAGAGTACCTAACGGTCTGTATTGGAGAAAAGCCTTAACGATTTAGTTTCCCCGATACGAATTGTTTTGATTATTTCTATTGTTTCGTTTTAACTTACATGTTTAGAACTTGATCAACTCTTTGCATGTTTTCGTAAATTATTCTTGAAGGAACTAAGGTTGAAAAGAGTAATTGGACAAGAAACAATTAGATCGTTATTAGTTAACTAGCCCGTGCACGGTGGTTACGTAGCGAGGTTTACGGTATTTATTATCGGTATTTTCTAGTTGTTAATTCGTGTTTAGTTAATATTGTTCTAGCCCGCGCACGGTAGACGTTTAGCTATTCATAGGGTTCTAGAGTCCGCGCACGATCTATGAAGCACTTTAGGAAAATACACCAATAATTGATTCGATTCTTGGATCTTTAATGACAAAAGGGTATGATCAATATAGGAAACGATTAGGGAATAATTAACTAGTTCAGTTCGATCTACTTTCTTAAAAGTGGTTAAAACTCGTCTTGATTTGATAAACCGTTCTTTTTACCTAATTTTCCGCGTTTATTTTGGTCAAAGACCACAAACCACCCGTAATCTTGAATTTTATAACTAAGTTTGCATAATTATCGAACAAGTCCCTGTGGGATCGACCTTGCTCACGAATTGAGCTCTACTACAGTTGACCTAGTCCGCTTGCTAGTGTAGTTGTGATTTTCGCGAACAAGTTTTTGGCGCCGTTGCCGGTGATGTGTGATTTTCAATATAATCACTAAATCCTACCGCAAGCGCACGGCTTATTGAGTAGTACTTAGGATGTCGATCCCACAAGGACTTGTGGTCAATCACCAAACAATTCCCTATTTATATTAGCTAGACAAATCAAATTTTTGGAGGTTTTTATCTAAAAATCCTAAAATTAAAGAAAATAAAGATAATCTAATTAATAGCCAAGAACTTCAAGATTTAGGTAATAGGATTCAAGGTTTAGAGGCATTTCTTGGATTTCGGATCCACCACGGCGTTGTTTACATAGAATTTCAACAATGTTTCTATCAATATGAATCTTCCATTTATGAAGACCAATTATCAAATATTACACGTAAACATTCTTTTGAACTATTATCGTGATTGTACCTAGTTTTATCCAACATTCAGTTTCCTACAATGATGAATAAAATTAGGTCCATTGAATTACCATAATTAAAGGGCCACTTTAGGTTTAACCTAATTTTCATTCAAGAAATCCCTAAAGATTCGATCTTGGTTTCTAGGTTATCGATTAATTAATACTTTTTCTGTCATCAATTAATCGAATGGAGTTTCTCATGCAATCCTACAGTCATTCACTCTTTCGAGATATTATTTCCGGAAAATTACATGAATAAGCATACAAGATCAAATTCATAAACATGACAAAAATCCTATCAATGAAAAGATTGTATGTTTAAAACTATATAATCATCGCCGGGCTTTTCCTAATCCAAGAAACCAATATTACTCTCGTAACATATCAAGATTCCAAGATTCAACCATATAACTCATACTTTGACAAGAAAAATAAATAAATAGAATAATGGAGAAAGGAGATAGAAAGAAACTATCAAAGTATTGTATAAATAATCAAACCTCGAAAAAACTTCGTTCTTGAATTCTTAAAACCTAAAAATCCTTGTTCTTGGGGATGGGAGATGATGATAGAAGAAAGGAGGAGCAGAGTCGCCTAAAATCTCCTGAATGAGGCGCTGATGATCATTTTCCAATTTAAGGAAATTACTTTAGGATAAATAGGAATTTTCCTTAATTAAAATTATGTAATTTATCTCCTAAAATAAAATTCCTAGAAAATAGGAATCAAATAGCGTGTAAATCTTTTTCTCCATCCAAATTTGCGCCATCATCTTGAAATTACGTTGGAAATTTTCTCCACCAATCAGAACATTTCGTTGGCCTGCAGAAAATCTGAATAGTTTCCGCATTTTTTCACACCATGTTCCATTCTTTCACACCTGGGTGTGATTCTTCATGCCTTCATGACTTTGACTCATTTTTAGCTCATTTTCATTGCTTTTTATGCTCGGATTCAACATATCTGCAAATATCAAAGTCACAGCAGTAATCTAGTCCAAAAGAAGCAATTATCATACGAAAATCATAAAATAGGCATTAAAACAGGCCAAAACGATCCAAGAATAACCACATATGGTGGACTTATCAATAGCCCGCTAAGTATAAGTTTTAGGACAACAATCAACATCAATATGAACTACAACACATCACAAATTCTCCCAAGATCCGAACTAAGGCTCGATTTTAACATTCTTCGCATAACTCGGCTATAGGGAAATTAGCTAATCATTCTATCCATGAAAACACTAGCAAACAAGTTAAACATAAGTAATTGAACTAAATAAGAAGATTAGAGATACCTCTTATAGATGAAATTAACCGAAAATCAACGAAATAGAAAACCGTCTTCAGATCCGTACAATATACAACGATCAACGAACAATTTGTACTTGAAATTAATCCAAAAGCATGAAATCCAAGTTCATAGAGCTTAGAAAGGTCTGAAAAACGAGATGAAATTGTTTTGGAAAAATCTATCTAAGTAATGACATGCAACTTTCCACTAAGTGGAGAGTTTTAATAAGTCCCCACAGGCGGGCGCCTGTCAGATTTTTCCCTTCACAAAACCTATAAGCAACTTTCTAAGCCAAAAACAGCATTTTAGGCGGGCGCCTATGGTGACAGGCGGCCGCATGTCACCTTTTATCACCAAAATACTTGATTTCTTGATTACGAAGCTCCTGTTTACATTCCACGACATTCCCGAGCACCTAAAACCTGAAAATGGATCAAAAACATACCAAATATAACCCCCACGGGAATTTGGGGTGACCGAGAATGACCGAAAGTGTACAAAATTACCGGAATAACCCCGTTAATCAACAGAATATATATCTGGCTCTCGGGATCCACAAAATATATAACCGATATCAAAACTAAGCCGATTACTCCTGGAAATAACCTAAACGAGTCGTTACGGGGCACAAAATGTATATATAAACCGAGTCGAATTGGCTCTTATCACCATACCTGTAGTGCCATAACCAAGATGTGTCTTTCACTTCTGCCATAAGACATGTTTGTGGCTCCCTGATTTCCAAAGGGAACAGTTTGTTGGCATTCATGGGAACCTTAGCTATGATTCCCTTGCTTGAATCCTTGATTTCACACTCCTTATTCTTCAGAATAATCTCATATCCCTTTTCTTGCAATTGTCCAAAACTTAACAGATTGCACTTCAGATCAGGAACATATAAAACACTGGAGATGGTTTCAGATGTCCCATTTTTGGATCTGATGCATATATTGCCTTTTTCCTTAACACTAACTGAGGAGTTATCTCCAAACTTCACATTTGAATGGTAGGATTCATCCAAATAAGAGAATGATGCTTTATTACCACACATATGATTAGTTCATCATGTGTCTACATACCATACTTGAGGTGCTGATTTCTGTTCATGATGTGTAGTCATCAGCATGGTCTCATCCTTCTCCTTGTCAACAAAGTGAGAGCTCTGCTGAGTCCCCTTCTCCTTGTCTGCTAGAAATTTGGTGTAGCACTCTAAACGGCAGTGTCCAAACTTGTGACACCTAAGCATTCAACATTCTTCTTGTTTGCAGTAGTACATCTTCCCTCTCCATTCTTGGATGACTGAGAATTGTACTTGTTGTCAGAATCTATGGATGTTCTCCCTCTACCTTTTCCTCTACCCCTATAAATGTTATTAGAGGCAGTGGTCTTCAAGGCCTGCTCTTCATTTGATGCTGTTGAGCCTCTCTTCATCTTCTGTTCATGAACTTGCAAGGAACTTTGCAGTTCATCAAGAGAAAGTACACCAATGTCTTTAGATTCCTCAATGGAGCACACCACATAATCAAATTTTGAGGTTAGAGACCTCAAAATCCTCTCCAAAACTGCTACATATTTCATCTTTTCACCAAGAAATCTCATTTTATTGCAGATTTCCATGGTTCTAGCACAGTAAGTTGAGACAGATTCACCCACCTTCATTTGTAAGGTTTCAAAATCTCTTCTTAGTGCCTGGAATTGTGATCTCTTCACTCTAGCATTTCTTTGATACTTCCTCTTCATAGAGCCCCAGATATCCTTTGATGATTCTTTACTGAGAATGGTCTCCAAGATAGCTCTATCTATTGCTTGAAACAGATAGTTCTTGGCCTTCAGATCTTTGAGTTTTTTACTCTCAAAAACTGCTCTTTGGGCATCAGTTAGGGGTGGATTTGCTGCTGGTTCAACCACTCCTTGTTCAATGATGGTCCAATACTCCTTAGAACACATGAAATTCTCCATCAACATGCTCCAGTAATCATAATGTTGTCCATCAAACCTGTGGATGAAATCTTGAACAAAATTTGTTTCGGCCATGGATCTTTCTCCAACTGCTGTTGAGAATATGGGTCCCATACCATTGATAACTTTTTGGAAGAGATAGTTTTTTGGGAAAACTTAAAGCTTTCATTGATAAAACATGGATATAAATACAAGTAGTAGAAAACCAACCACTAAGCCACTTCATATAAATAAGGAAACATGAGATCATGGTTTAAAACCAAAAATAACTACTCTAGTAATGGGAAACATCCGAAAATGAGAAATAACATGGCCGTAGGTAATAAAAATCTTAATTAACATAATAATTAACATGATACTTATAACATATGCTCAGGGCCCGCCTTGGGTATATACTTTTCTTTGATACAGGCTAGTGATTTTAGTACTTGACTGACATCTCTATATGATACGATCTTGACTGTTCTAAGTTATACTACACCTGAACCTAATTTTCTTGTTTGTAAAGGTTGTGATATAGCTTAGCCACGACCAATATGCTTCTTGAATTATCCCTAGACTTGGTCCCTATACGAGTCGGGACTAATCTTGATTATAGTATTACTGAACTACATAATTAACAACTATTTGAAAAAATAACCGGATAAAAAAAGAAAATATTTTATTTCTCAACAAAAAATGAGTTTCCTTTTATAGAAGCGATAGATAGGATATAGTCCGTGCATATAGCGGGATTTGAATTAGGAACCTCGGGAGATAGGCCTCAAACTATGATTATTAATTAAATACAAAATAACAAATACACATAATTAAATTCATCATCTCATAGGAGAATGAATTTATAAATCTTTGCCATCATTGTCATTCTTCTTCGCGAGCGGTTCGTTTTGAATCCCGAAACCGAAAGGGAAAAGGGGATCATAGTGAGAATCTCCGACGTTCATTGGCAACTGATCCACTCTCTTAAACCATGTCCTAGGAAGTTTTCCGGTGAACCCGTAATCGCCAAAAAGTACATCAGAAATACCATTGCCTTCGCTCCCCGGTAGCCACGCCGCAACAAGCGCATCGATTTCCGGTAGGTATTGCTCAATCACGAGAGGTCTACCGGAGATTAGGACGACGACACACTTAATATGCTTGCAAACATTTTGCATGATGGTTAAACCTGGTATTAGAGCACACAAGTCACAAGAGATAAAAACGTTGGCCAAAGAAAAAGGGATATGAATGTTGTATTATCAAGAAAAATTAGTTGCAAATTAAAATGTTATCATTTATAAGAATTTTCTTATATATACGAGAAGATCGTAAACATTTTACATGCAATCAATAAAACAACCAATTCAACATCTTTATCATTGTGTTGTGTTTTCGGTTTTCTTTACCTGGTTCAGGAATCGTCAGGTTTAGATTGTCTCCGTCGTATTCGGCGTAAGGTTTCTCCCCGATCACGACAATGGCATAGTCGAATTTTGTTGACTTAATAAATTCCGGGTTTGGATTTTTTCTATATGCTATTTTTGTGGTTGGATCAACCGCGGATTTGATGCCTTCTAAGATTGTTGTGCCTGTCCATCCATGAAGAAATTAGAATCTCATGACATGTCATGTTTGTTTCAAAAGTAGAAAAAAAAATTGCATTCATCCACATTCTGTAATTTTTTTTATAACTCTACCACATTCATCCAAATTATATAAAACATAGAATCTGATTCATTTCATCTTGGATGGAGATTCTGTAATCTCGAAAATGTGATACTTGAAACCGTAAAATAGAAAATCTTTCAAGAGTATTTGATGCAAGTGCTCTGAAACACGATTTACGAAAAGATGAAGGGACTGGTCTGATAAGTTGGCCTAGATAGCTAGGCCCCAATTTTCACAGGGCCGACCGTGTATGTATTAAATAAATGAGCTTTTATTTGCACCACACCGATTCTACCGACGCACCACATCTATTACACAGAATCGACCGTTCAAAAGTCGGTTCTGGAGTCAAAACCCGACTTTCCAAATTCGTTTCTCACAACACACCTACGAGAAGTCGGTTTTTTGACCCTGAAACCGGCTTTCAAAAGATCGATCCTAGTGTTATGCACCGATAGAATCACTCTGTTGCAAATAAAGACGTACCCATTACATAATTATCAAAAAAGAATGTATACCTTTAGTGGTGTTTCCTGAACTTCCTTGCCATGTAATAGTCCATCCACCACATTGAAGACCTATATCATTTGCATGAGCTCCAGCCACTAGAATCTTGTTGGCTTTTTTGGGAAGAGGAATCATAGGGTTTTTCTTTCCATTCTTTAATAATACCAATGATTTTCTCACTGCTTCCCTTGCTATCTCTCGATGTTCCTATACATAGATATTACAATTCATAATTCACAAGAAATGTTAACACAACTAACGGCGTAAAAACGGACTTAAAAAATCCGTGATCAACTATGACCGCGATGCGATATCAAAATTTTGACCGTAAATATTCTAATGATTTTAAAAACCTTTTTTATGTCATTTATTGCATTGAACTCCCGGAAACAAGGGCTACGACATGGTGTGATTGAAAATAAGGGATTTCATATCATAGGGGCCAAAACAAATCATTTTTAACTGACTAGGGGCTAATATGTAACATAAATAACATTGATCATGGGGATCAGTTTGTTAAAAAAACACGCTTTAGGGGGTCAAAAAGTTATGACCGAGAGATAGTTTATGGACCTCCGGTGTCTTTTGTCCTTGCAAGTTAATTAAATTAAAATTGATGAATTTTTTTTAAATATGTAAATATAAACATATATATATATACCTGGCTTCCAAGTTGATCAAGAAGGCTAGGGTCAGAATAAGGTGCCTCAAAAAGTCCAGAAACAAATTTGACTCTCAAAATTCTTCTAACAGCATCATCAATCCTAGACATTGATACATATTTTTTCTCCACTAAATTTGTAAGTATTCCAATAAATTCTGTGTAGTTGTATGGGACCATGATCTGCATAAATAATAAGACACCATAAATTCATGACAAACTAGTTAATTATGTTACATAAGTGATTAATAAATCGTAAATATTTGACACACTAAAAAACTAAGTTTAATATAAGGGAAATGATTTTTTTTTGTTTACAATATTGAGAAGAAACTGTACAAAAATGTTTAGAGAGTCGATAATATGTAAAATATGTTGTGTTTTGATAACATTGAGACAATATTTTTCTCTAGCATTTTGCACCCTTTTTGTATTGCACCATTTCGTATATTTTCATACCATGTTGTAGCATTTTTGTAGTGTTGGTATGAAATGATACGAAAAAAGACTATGAATTTGAAGAAAAAGAAACATATTTGATAGATTTTTAACTTTTAAGATGTATTTTTTCAAGTTTCCCTTTACAATACGGTTCAATCTTTGAAACTTAAGGAAAAGGGATTAATTATAGTTGAAAATGGACAAATATTTGTACTTACCATGTCAATGCCAGCATTAATAGAAACTTCAACAGAATAAGTGTAGTTAGCATGTGGAGGTGTTGTAATCCTGTCTATTCCTTGCCAATCTGATATGGTGAAACCCTAAAAAAACAGTCCCTTCAACATATATATATATGGATACAAATTCCGTGTCACTGAACTCTCGTAGCTCTCTGACGACTGAGTGTGACTCACTGATCACTAGTGAATGATCAGTGTACGTAGTCACACAATATGTAGCCACAACATTGTGTCATCCGTACCCTCTCATTACTGGTACATGATTAGTAATGAGTGGAAATTTGTATCTTGTATGTATATAAATTCCACATGAGATAGAGACAATATATTGTGTCACTGCACTCTTCTAGTTCAGTAATAACTGAGTGAGACTCATTGATATATGATCAGTGTACGTAGTCAGACAATATAGTGCCTACAACATTCTGTCATCCGTACCTACTAATCACTGATGAATGATCAGTGGGGGTACGAACGACACAATGTTGTAGGCACTATACTGCATGACTACACTAATGAATGATCAGCGGGGGTACAAGTGACACCGAATTTCATAACATGATGTGACAATGGACTTCTGATGATGAGGGGTCCCACTATGACATCATGAATGGTCTCACCGATACATCAGGGTTATGAAATTTAGTGTGTCAAATCAATTGTGACAGTAACGTTACTTCAAAGTTCATACCTTGAACCCTAAGGTGTTCTTGAGGTAGTTGGTAATGAGATCATGATTTGCATGCATCTTTTTTCCATTCCAACTTGAATAAGAAATCATTATAGTTGCAACACCCTTTTTAATGGTGTCAGGATATGCAGGCATGTGAATTTTCAACAATCCATCCCAACTTATGATTGTATTGTTCTCATCAATTCCTTTCACTGTCCCTCCATCTCCAACATAGTGTTTTGCACAACCCACAACCCTTGTCCTACATATATAATATATATATATATATATATATATATATATATATATATATATATATATATATATATATATATAAACATTAACGAATATCAAACAACATGTCCTACATGATCAATAAGCGCTTCTTAAAGGCGGGGCATGCAATTTTTAAAGGCTGGCTTATGCCCAGGGACGAGTCAGCTTAAAGACACCACATCCAATCTACCGTGGCACCAAAATTCAGGCTAAGTTCGACTTTACAAAGGTCGAAAATGGACATCTTGACCAGCTTATTGATGAATATATATCGTTTTTTTTGTATAAAATGTGATTAGTAATTGATTTGCAAAACTTACTTTCCAGCAACATAGGGATAGCCTTGGGGTTTTCCAGATGGGATTTCACCTTGCAAGCCAGAGACTGCTTCTGTCATTTGCTGTACAACATGGTGATCTTCACTATAGCTTTCATAACATCTACCCCATCTTGGATCTCTACATACCTTCAAAGTAACAAACTTATAAGTAATTAGAATATATATATATATATATATATATATATATATATATATATATATATATATATATATATATATAAGAGATGAAATGAAACTTACGGCAATGCATGGGGCAAAAGCATATGGAATGCCAGTTGCTCTGACTTCAAGAGCTGTTGCTGCACCAATCCTTTTTACAAGATCTGGATCCCTGAAAACGGATGTATATACGTAGTAGAAGTGTGTAGGGGTGAATTGAAAGTTACGGCGTACATATATTTCTGTTTAGTAGCTTGTCTCGTATTTGATACGTATTCAATGTAGATACGCATAGAATATACTTAGGTTACACGTTTTGGTGAACATGCGTTTTATGAAGTTTGCAAGTCATATCTAGTTATACATATCCATCGGTGACAGCAAAAGCCAATAAACCCACACCAATTCAAAACCCAAACCGAACCAACCCGAAATAACCCAATCCAATTGAAACCAAAAAATTTAGGTTGGTTTTTGACCCAACCCGAATGCTATTGGGTTGGTTTGGGGTTTTAATCTCTATCTTCGGTTCGACTCAGCCCAACCCGAAAGGTATTACAATAGGTTATTCTATTCATGGCCAATGAAAAGGGCTATTGTTATTCATTATAATTTTCGATCAACATTTATTCTTGTGGCGTGATAATTGAAAATTGAAAAAACATCTGTTTGACAGTCAAAATCAAATCAAAATCAATCAACCCATTAATTGTAAACCAGAATCAGATTAAAATGACTAATTGATGAATAAATATAATATTTTTTTCCAAAGAATCATGAATAATTTTTTAACCATTTAAAAATCAGTGTATGACTTCCTTAATGTTTAAGTTACTGTATCTAAATGTTGTTGGTTGTGTCATATTTTATTGGACTCATAATATGATGTCCGCAAAATTTATCTTTAATCATTGTTCTCATTAATGACAAATACTATGGACATGTGTTTTAAATTTGAATTCCGATGGAATATGAGTATGGATTTTATAACATGAAAGAATAATAACAAATACATTGTTTATGGCTTAAAACCCGAAACCTAACTCAATCTAACCCGAAACCAAACCGAACCAAAACATTGGGTTTTCTAATAGTTTGGGTTAGTATTTTTTTAAACCAACCCGACTAATACTATGTAAAAACCCAACCCAAACGAACCCAACCCAACCCAAGCTCAGCCCTATCCATAACTTGAATACGTAAAGTAAAGAACCATATTGAAAACACACTTTTACATACTTGATTATGGTACAGTGTAGCAATTAGATCTACCGTTACAACCATTCTGACACAACAAATTAATACCACAATCTGATGTGTCACTGGGACCACTCATGATGTGATAGTGAGACATGCATTTTTTTTAAATAGATTACACATCATTAGATGTCCTATTGTCACATCATGTTGTGGCAGTAGCATTACTCATTATGGTGGGCCTTATATTAATCAACATGCCCTACATTATGATCTATGGTTATGAGACAACCGTTAGGAGAATATCATTTTGGCAGATGTTAAAGGCACCATAGCATATCAACTTTCAAGGCACCACAATGACATTCAACCTCTGAAAAGTTGTATCTAAGATTTTACATCGATTTTGCAGAGGTCATACATCCTTTCCAAAATCCGAAAAATCAAACATAGCTCAACGTATGGTGTCACAAGTAGATTCACTGTGATGCCTTTAACAAACATCTAACATTTTCCATTAGAAAACAAAAGGTATATATGAAAGAGTATATATATATATATATATATATATATATATATATATATATATATATATATATATATGTAGTATACACATACCTAGTGGCACCAAGGCCAATATTGTGAGGAAAGATGGTAGCTTTATACACATTATTATGTCCATGAACAGCATCAATCCCATAAATCATAGGAATCCCAAGCTTTGTAGCCATAGCACCTTTTTGAAAGTCATCAATCATATGTGCCCAATCTTTTGCAGTAGCATTTGGCAGGGGTACACTACCCCCACCACTTAGTATACTTCCAATATAGTACTTTGTAATGATGTCTTTTGTCATGTTTGTCCTGTCTAGTTGTGTCATTTGTCCAATCTTTTCTGCTAAACTCATTCTCTTCATCAGGTCTTCAACCCTATCTTCAACTGGTTGTTTTGGATCTTTGTATAATGGATTTGATGCATTTGTTATTGAGGGTATAGATGTAAGTATACTTAGTAAAAACAAGATTGGGATTGTGGGATTCTTTGATATGTACAAATAAGCCATTTGCTTGCCCAATGTTGATTGATGATCTGTGGAGCAAATAAAACACAAAGATTATATATAGAATGTTATATATATATATATATATATATATATATATATATATATAAGGCAATCATATGTATAATAAAATGCCAGTTTAACAATAAAATGGCTATAAGCTAGATACTTTTATACAATTGACTATAATGAGATTCATATCAATCCATAGGTATCAGATCACGAACAATGACGTAAAAGTGTGTTTAGTGATGGTTTTGCCTTGTAACCTTCATTAAGCCATAACATGCATAACAAATCAAGCTACAACATGCCTCACAACAAACTTTTATGCAAAATCATATGATCAATACCGTAAAAATTTACTGTGGTGACTATAACATTTCCCATTCAGATCCCACCATGATCAATATGTCAATGATATAAAAATGTGATGTGTTTCAAAACGTGTAGCATTCCTATCACAACCCTATATATCATATCATAGTATAGTAATCACAAAGAGAGATAATTTAAGCAAGACGACTTTAGTGGCACCACATGACATGCACGGTGTGAGGTTCGACCAGGGCCGTCCCTGTGTAATCCGAGGCCCTAGGCCAAAAAATTTTAAGTCCTTCGACTCTATGAAAAATAATATATCACAACTATTTTTGAAGTATACTACGTTGATGAGCTTTATAAAAAAGGTAATGAAATTTGATTAGACTTTCTTTCACTGAATTCGGCTATAAATTTGGGTCTTACCGGTGTTTTAACTTGAGTAAAAAATAAAAATTAACCTAAAATACACTTCTATTACATGAAAACGTGGGCCCTAAAATTGCAAGTTTCGGTGGGGCCCTAGGCCGCGGCCTTGTTAGCCTGCCCTCAGGGACGGCTCTGGGTTCGACTTTTCCAGAGGTCAAACCTCACACTTTAAAAACGAAATTTTCAGAGGTTGAACGTCACGTAATGTGGTATCCCGAAAGTATGTTTGGTGTGGTGCCGCTAAAGACGCTTTTTTTAAATATGCCCATAAGGACTCGGAGATAACGACAGAGAAAATAAGATGATGTACATTACCTTGAGAGTGAAGAATATGGGGGAAGATTTTTGTATGTTTCTTTTTTTTACAGTATACAAATCACTAGGGTTCAGAAAGGTGTATATATATATATATATATATATATATATATATATATATATATATATATATATATATAGTTGGGAATGCTTGCATGCAGCAAAATGTGATGTTAATTTTGACTAAGAATTAGGGATCCGCAAGTTAAGGTTGGCCATGAAATTTTGATAAGATGTGGTGAATGATCCAGTTTAATATTTTTCTTGAAATTTGTCAACTTTTTCTTGCTAAAAAATCG
Organism: Gentiana straminea; assembly: GCA_036785695.1. Taxonomy (NCBI): domain Eukaryota; kingdom Viridiplantae; phylum Streptophyta; class Magnoliopsida; order Gentianales; family Gentianaceae; genus Gentiana; species Gentiana straminea. The sequence continues at coordinate 331,253 of JAVUPR010000004.1, forward strand.
GTTTCATATTTGGAAAAGATAGCTTTTGGAATATTCATATAAAATATAAAAAATAAAAAATAAAACAACAACTCATTCATCTAGATCTTAATTTGTCAAATGACCGATAGAGTTGTCAGAAATATTTTGTTAGATTACGGTTTCATTCAATCTTTACTGGATTTTCTCTCGGTATATCATTATTTATTACTATGTTTTTTTTAGTCATTTCATTGTCTTAGTTAAATAGAAACAAAGGGACTCCTGCAGGTGGTATATTCGAATGCCGGGATAAAAGAACCAAAAAAAAAATGTATGTATTTAATTATTCGGATATGCACGTGGTGGATTCGAGGATAAAAAAACCAAAAAAGGTTATGTATTTCATTATTCGGATATGCAGGTGGTGCACGTGGTGGATTCGAGGATAAAAAAACCAAAAAAAAGTTATGTATTTCATTATCCGGATGTGCAGGTGGTGGATTCGAGTTTCGAGTATCGGGATAAAAAAATGAAAAAATGCGGTGAGCGTGGATCGAACACGCGACCTTCAGATCTTCAGTCTGACGCTCTCCCAACTGAGCTATCCCCGCTGATAAAATATAAAGTTTTTCTTACAAATATATACCTTAAAACCGTGTTACAATGGCTTGGTCGGTTCTACATGATCAAGGGTGGCGGGTTCACGTGACTCCACTGAGATTCGAGATTTTTTTTAGTATTAAAACAATGTAGTTTTGTTGTTAAAAATATCGTTTTGTCGTTAAAAAGCGCAGTTTTAGATTGTGATAACCCCATTGAAAATTCTTTTGGATAAAAAAAAATATAGTTTCAAACTCCGACGACACCATTGATACAAATTTCTAGATTGTGTGAGAAGATTGCCTTCTAAAGAGATAGAAAGATGAAAGTAATATGTATATGTGCGATGTGCATTGTATATATATTAAAAGAAGAAAGAAAATAGCAATGTACTCTTTTTAAGTATTTACAATCTTTCCCTTAAAAAATTACAATCTTAAACCATATGATTGTGTTTGTTTTGGTTGGGGTTGAGTTTGGAGTTTTTTTTATGTCACTTCATCGATAATTTCTTACAATTCTGTCGCCTTGTGAGCGCCACCACCGTGGTGCATCTTTCATTTTCCATAACCCATCCCCAATTTACTTCAATTCATGGAATCTTTACTCCCGTCAGCTTCCCTCTCTTGAACTCATTCATCTGCGGCTTTGCACAAATCCCATCGCCTCCGGCAATGATGTCGGTCTCTTCTTAGCACATCTATAGCTCGTCCTCCCTCCTCATCCGCCTCATACTCCTCCCATTTGATGACTGTCTCTGCCTCTCATCAAACCCTTGAAAAAGACCACCCAAACACCGCCGAATCATCTGAAATCGACCCTTTCCTGATTCCTTCTTCAACACCCCTTTTGCTGCCCTTGACCTCCTCATCCTCTACATCTTCAAATCCGTCTGTCTCAATTTCCTTTGTTTCTCTCTGTTCCCATTGCTCAACCTATGTTCCACTGTCTCTCGTCTTCTCTCAGATTATTGGTTGTGTTATGAAAAAATGACTGTTTGCTCGTGGAGGAAAATGGGTGGAAAGCAGGCAGCACTTAGTACACATGGCGGCGTTGGGTGGCCGGAAGCAAGAAGATGAGGATAAGGCTTCAGGGGAATTGACGGGTGGGATTGTAATTTACAAGAATTGGTAGAAGAAAAACTAATTTGGATATAGTGATATGTGAAGTATTAAATGTGGTTCCCAATATAGATCAATGTAGGATAAAAATAACAAGTGTTGCGCCACTATAGATCGTCATTTTAGCAATTTGTGGGGTGCCACACCTCCCTAAATTTAAACATCAGCATAACCAAAGATTTCAAAAAGTACCATTAAAAAAAATAGGATTGCTACTTAAACAGTGAAATAGTTTGAAAGGTCAAACATGCACTAGGTACATACTTTACTGTATATGTCATAATATAAATTATAATAATAAGTTAACAGTCATATGCTGAAATCTAATATCTTCACCAGCTTTCTCCATGTCCTTTGGTCCCCACTGCAATAAAAAAATTTTAAAAAAAAAATAAAAAAATTTAAAAACAATCAAAAATCAAAAATCAAAAGCAAAACATAATCTTCCGATTGCAAACTATAGTCCGAATTCCACTAATAAATAATCATGTTTGTTTGGGGGTTTATTCTATGGTGGGGAGGCCCTAATAGGGAGTTGCGATACGTGCAACATCGGGACGCGCGGTTTAAATCCGCAATAGGCAATTCTCTAATACGGACCAAATTGTGTGGTCCAGATGTTGCCACGTATGCAACTCCCTATTAGGGCCTCCCCACCATAGAATAACCCTTGTTTGGGCGTCTTTGATGACAGCGTTTTTAACGTGACACTAGACATGAAACAATCAATCAGCAGAAAGTCGATTATTCTACGGCAGGTAATCAACTGTCAATTACAATAATCGACCAACAAAAAGCCGATTTTCAGTTCTGGAAGATAAAGTCAATTGTATTGTGATGCCAAAAACAATAGATTTGGTGTAGTGTCACTTAAGACGCCCTTTTGTTTAGTTTGGGACCCGAATCCGTGTCTTTTTAGCTTCTCTATAGACATAATAATAGCAGATTATGTGTCTAACACAGTATAACAACCTTTTTCAACAATATTGGATTAGGAAAGAAGGAAAGAAAGAAAGAAAGAGACAAACCTCATTCAGCATTGTGAGACTGATCACGCTCGATAAAATCTAAAGCGTCTTCCTTGGATACAACATTAACACGGCTAACTCTATTCTTATGCGTCACTCCGTAGATTTTATCAGCTACTTTCACTAGCTCTGGTCTAAACGTAGTCGTGATGAATTGTGTACTTGCCATGTCAGCCAGACGTCTGACCATATCTGTCAATCAAGTGAAGGAAAAAACAAACATTTCCAAAACTTGGGGGAGGGGGGGTCGAGAAATATAAATGAAGATAAGGATACTTCCTACAGCAGTTCGGTATTGAGGATCAAGTGCCGCATCAATCTCATCAAAAAGATAAAATGGTGCAGGATCACATCTCTGTATTGCAAAGATGAGGGCTAGTGCCACGACAGTCTTCTGGCCACCAGATAATTGTTTCATTAAATGTGTCTCCCCATGCCTGGTAAAGGAAACCTGCATTGTCCGACCATGGAATTATTCTCTGCAATACGATTTTGATACAACTAGTGTAGGTTTACATAAATTGATATACAGAAAGTTTACATAAAAATGATCCAACGGTGTCTAGATGATTTGTGATTCAAAAAAGAGAAAGATGGAATAAAAACCGATGGGGTGGATCATATTTCTGTGGGTTTTCTGTAGAAGTTTTATGTAAGAATTAACACAAGGTAAAAAGATGATTTAAAGCATAGAAGAAAGGGGAATGCATCCCTAAAAGCTAGACACATACCCTCACTTTTACGCCAATGTATTTCTCAACCCTTCCCTCTGCTTCAGCAGGACGAGGCCCCTCATCATCGTCGTCGTCGTCTCCTTCATCACTATCCTGTGAAAAGATAAACAAGATTCACAACAGTGTCTCAAAAGGCTCTTCAAATTCAACACCCTAGCTGAGAAACGGCATGAAAAAGAAGTAGAAAGAAAAGTAGACGGGAACAGATGATGTGCCTGAAAACAAATAATTTGCAATCCTACATTTGACTTAGTTAACAAAATTATGAGCTCGTATTTTAACGTAATTGACAAAAATATGAGCTCTTAGTCCAACTTTGATAACAAATTTTTGAGTACTTCCTGTTGCTTTGAAGCCAAAGCAAAAGGTAATAAACTACGTGAGTGCATGTTGTATAACAATCAAGTGCAGAAAACGAAATAATTCATCTAAAGTTGTAAATATATGTCAGATAACCACAATTTACCAACTGAGAAGAATAATAAACAAAATTCACGAGTTACGAAGATCGGTTGATACTGAACTCTTAATACAAGGAAAATAATAATCATATAGATTTCTACTGATGAAAAACTCGTGAAGATGTTAACCTTTGATACAGAATATATCATTATTAAAGAGCAAGCTTCGGATAAAAGACCAAACCTTTTTCTTCACCATGATCAAATTCCCCGTTCCGTCTTGTACAAGCTCCGAAAATACTTCCCGGAAATGCTTAGCTACACCTTTAAATGTGCGTTCTATTGATTCATCCTTTCTCATATCCAGAACTTTTATGAGTTCCTTGATTTTCTGTAAAATTTTATTCAAAATAAAGATTGCATAAGACGTCAAGTTCAGCATCAAAACAAGAAGCTAGTCTGAAATATCTGAATAATAAGCATGCATGCTGAATAATTTACAAGCAAGTACCACATCCCCAGCATCAAGTTCAGCCTGGCGTCTTTGGAGTTCTTCACGTTGTTCAGTGAAGTTTACATATTGATCCAGAGCTTTTTTGTTTACATGGCTGAAGGCTTGCAGTTGCTCATTACAATTGTGCAACATTTTATACAGTTCCTTTATGTTCTTCCGTTTATACCTATAAATTGGAAAGGAGCATAGAAACAATCAATACAAGGTTTACCCAAAGTAGCAAAGCTGATACATGCTGCTCAAACTTTATCCTCAAAAGAATTATATTAAAAAAATGCAGCCCCGTGCATTATCCTTCTTATACGCAGTCAAAACACTTGAGCTGTAGCATACACACAACCTTAGGCCTATAAGTGAAACATTTCTGACATGCTTTTAGTAAAATATTTCTGTAAAACAAAAAAAAACAGATGCCGATCTCCAATTGACGCAACTTAGAGAAATCAGTTGTCTGCTAGAAAAAACTTTCAGAAAGCATATTGGCACATACTTATCAAAAGCATCTGAAGACAGGGGACCCAGTTCCCGGATTTTCTTTGAAAATTCTTCTTGTTTGGTGAGATAGGTATTTCGTTTAGTTACTAGCTGATCCAGTTCCTTCGCATCATCTTGAAGGTTGCGTTGGTACTCTTCTTCCAAACTCTGCCAAAATATAAATAAAAGATAAATGCACACAAAGTCGTTGCATGATCTTTTGGAAGTACCCAATAACAAGAAACATGCACGCTAGCAGGACTACCTTTATTTTATCTTTTTCAAGTTTAATTTCCTTCAATTTCTTGTTTCTTTCGGCAATGCTCGCAGCCACACCTGAGAACAAGAAGAGACAACGTTCTGTTAATATGATTTCAAAAGGATTGTTGCAACCGAGAGGCAGATCAACATAACAGCTCACTTTTCTGCTGCTGTGACAAACTGTCAACCGTACTCCTGGCATCAACAAGTTCTTGCTCTTTCACCTCAGCCTCACCACGCAATACATCAGCCTCGTTGGACGATTTTATGGCCTCGAGTTCTTGTCTCCGTCTCACTAGGTTAGTTGACAGATTCATCTCCAGCTCAGCTTTTCGTGTTTCCGTCTAACAATTAACAAAGAACAGAATCATACAGTATAGTAAATCTTATTCAGCAAATTATCTATTTACCTTTTTACCAAACAAGTCGCAACAAACCTCTATGCGATTGGCTTTGCAGGCCATAAGCTCTTCCTTTAGAGTTGTTATTTCAGGGTTAAGCCGAGAAAGCAAATGCTTCTCCTCTGGAGTCAAATGATCTACAAGCTCAGTCTCCTTCTCATCGTTTTTCAAGGCAATACTAGCTCTGAGCTGATCAATTTGATTTATAACATTTGACAGCAACTTCTCCTACAATGTCCGATCAGATTCCAAGTATTTAAAGGATCAGCAACACCAAGGCAAAATGGCAACAATTCAAAGTCAAGTTACCTTCTTCTCAAGAGCTTTCGAAACGGATTGCTTCTGTTTCTCAACATTAGCAATATCCTGCCTAAGCTGTTCCAATTCTGATTTGTCATGAGCCAGCTCAGCATCATTTTTCTGCTGCTCAGCAACAAGTTCATTAATCTTCTGATCAATCTGTAGGAAAAGTTCAGGGCAAACAGAGGGCGTCCACTGATGACATAAACTGGCACACCAGCCCAAGCAAGATTTTAGAAAAGAAAACTACACACACACTCTTCTGTCACATCTTTTACTACCGAAGGAAAGCTTCCTTTTAATCAGATCACCTAACAAAGTTCCACAAAGGAGACCATCAAAAAGACGAAAGACTAAACCCTATATGATTGAGCTGCAGTAGGGGAACATGAAAACTTGGCAAACACCGAGGAAGAGAGTTTAAACCCTTCCCACTCCTTTCTTTGTCCTAGTGGTAAAGGGCTCTTTTAAAAAAGAGGAGGGGGGGGCTTTTTTAGATAAATTTCTTCTGGAGAGAAATTTTGTCTTCCCAATTGGAGTCAAATGCTAATTAGGCTTCAGTGCTTGCAATTTGAGTCAATAACGTCATATCTACAACCTATCACATCTTCTAAGTCAGTTTTTGTTAAATCATGTGTCGAGCTGAGAGTTTCTTTGTAATCATTTACATATATAAATAGCAAACATTCATCGATTTTTTTGAGAGTTGAGACAATGTGCTCCCTAAGACATGGATTAGAACAATACAACTATCCAACAGAAGTAACTTTTCAGTGTACTAAAATTCTAGGGCTAGCAGAAAGTACATAAATTAACTGCTTAATAAGGATATTCATAAGATTGTTTTTCACATCCTGCAGTTCCTCCTCCTTCTCGTTGACAGACCTTGAGTTCTGTCTAATTGTATTCATGAACTTCAACTTTGAACGCTTATAATCATAGAATCCTCCGGTCATACCACCTTTTTTGCTTACTTGATCACCTGTAACCCAGAAGGAACATCAAACAAAGAAAATTGTGTGCCAAAGTATGGAACAATCAAGTCAAGTTCACTGGTGACCTTCCAATGTTATACAGTCCAGTCCATCACTACGGGCAACCTTTGTAGCCACATCCAGATCTCGACAAATCACTGTTCTAGCAAACACCTAGATGAACCACATGAATGAACAAGAAACTGAGAGGTACACAAATTGAAGTACTTATTTTCAGGTTACAAAGAAGGAAATGAAATGCCAGTACCCAAACATGATTACATGAATCTACAACTTTTATAAAAGTAAGTCCACAAAAAATCATGGAAGTGCACCATCGTATATATATAAGATGGAAAGTGCTACGTCCACCGAAGCATTACTCCCGAAATATTACCGAGACTTCATCATCATCATCATTCATTTTATTTATTTTTTCATTGGTTGGCATCTAATAAATCAAGGCTTTGGATTTAGCGTCGGTAGAATTGTTGTGAAACAATTCGGGGGACTTAGGTTTTCGAATATAAGATATGCACTTCCAAGAACCACTGCACATGGACAATTATATTAAACTATTAAGGTTGCAAGAGAAAAAGGAAGGAAATTTTCCTTAAACTAACCTGGGCAAATGCTGATGCATATTCACGAGAAAACTTCAGCTTCTTTAAGAGAGGTACCACATTGTCGTTCTGTGGGTAACGAACTTGTGGCGCTTTAACACGATTCAATGGAATAAATGTAACTCGTCCCCCTTTTTGTGCATTAAGTTGTCTAATAATCTGGGTCGATTTGTCATCATTTTCAACTACCACATGGAACAGGCTGCAGAAACCACAATAGATCATCACAAGCCCAAGTACACAAAATGAAGATTAAAAAGCTGATTCTGAAAATGCTTTTCTGGCATAACTAGCTGTCAAATAGCTAATTCATGAAATATTTATTTCTGTATTTTTTAGCAGATGAGAGTTCTCAAATGGTACGAGTCAATGTACTCCTGCAAGTCCTTAATTACCTACTACCACTAAACTTTCACTTTGTCATTGTACATTAGGTTCACGTCAATATGCTGGCGGAATTATTTAGTAAGCTTCAAGGTAGACAAATAGGACAATGAAACTCTGCAGAGGTTTTGAGTATTTAATGCAAACAAAACCATAAAACAACTGCATCGCAGTAAACCAGGACATCCTACATTCTCAAAGGAAAAAAAAAAATTATTGAAATATCAATTGATTTGTAGTTTTCTTGCTATCCAACAAATGCTCCCATCGGAACTTCCAATATAGATGCATCATCCTCACAGCTTAACATCATAGGAGGAAGTGCAATGTGTTGAGCATTTAAGCAATCTAGCAAACCCTCAACTGTGGGCCAACCAAAAAGTTTACTGATTATTTATAGGCATTCGCATCAATTGTTTCTACGCATAGGGAAGCCGAATGATTCTAACACAAGATCTTCTGGTCTGATACAAATTATCATCTCAGCAAAATATTATGCTGTTGAGAAGATGAGTATATTCTTTTTTCTATTTTTGTTGACGCAGAGAGAAATGTAGTTATACATCTATATATTGAAACAAACAGAAACATTCATTTAACTAGAACCCGTCCTGGAAAAATCAGGCAAATCCATGATAATCTTCCTAACTCATATATACAATAGAATCAACGATAAAGATAGGCAAATTTCACGGGTATTGAGCTCTATTTGGTTGAAAATACACCAACATTAGACAAATTAGACTATGAGTGATTGGCAGGAAACCAAAAGCTCATACCTGTTTCCAGCAGTAACTTCAACAGCAGTGAAAAACTTTTCATCACAATCAAGCAACTCGACAATTGGTCCGAACACTCCAGTTATTTTATACTCCTTGACTATTCTTCTAACAGAATTAAGCCCCCTTCTAATATCCTGAATAGAAAAATGAAAAAGGCTAGAAATCAAAAAATAAAAATAAATTAAATAAATTAAAAAAAAACACAGGCCTGCAAAGCTTACAGTCCTTTCCCAGTGCATTACAAAGTAAGCTAATATGGTCATCATGATTAGTCAGTTATAACTTGACGGTATAGTTCATCATCACTTTTATATTGTGCCTTGCGTTCATACGTGTATGCATACAAGCACAAGCTCAGATGTTTTCTGCACTTCAACATTACTAGAACTAGTAAGTTCAGTTAACAAAACTTGTGCTTTGGAATTTGTTATTTATGACCAGCTGCATATATAATACTGCGGCATGGCGAAGCCGAACACAATGTATTAGATGCAATCCCTTCCATACTAAAGGTTAACAACATATCCAGGAATGAAGTTCACCTTCTTCATCAACAAGGCATCCAAACATCAAGCAATACATTATTCTCAAGAATCCCACCCATGAAATCTAAAATCTAAAATATCCACTCAGAACTAACAGTGTCATTATCTTAGCTTTGTAAGTTTTTTGTTTTGCAAAAAGTGGAAAAGGACCACAACGAAAAAAAAAAAACAACTCGGTTTTAATATATAGGCTTACTACATGGCCATATGCATTTCAAAACATCAGTATTATAACATCAATCTTCAAAAGGCGGCACTCTAAAACTCAAAAGGGAAAAGAAACACTTACGCCAGGAATCGCATGATCTAGAGTTTTCTCAGCCTTGACGACTTCCATTTTGAGCCGTTCAATCTCAGAAATTAGCTTATTTTCCTCTTCCCACAGAGATCTGCCATTTAGAAACTCTTATTAAGTGATTTCACCAGCAACTCAACCAAAATAAATGTAAGATAGTGAGGGATTATCATACTTCCGCTCAGCATGCGCTTTATCTCTCTCTTCTTTGTAATGATTGTAAATTTTCCGATAACCAGATATATGAGATTCTACATTTGCCGCTTCTGCTTTCCGACCAAATATGTAGGCATCCTTCTCCTCGAGATCTTTCTTCGAGATGGTTAATTTCATCCTTCAGTTTTCTTTCCTGCAAAGAAGGCCAGAAAATACAACATAAAACAAGCATTCTGCACCCAAAAAAATTCCCAAAACACCCTGAACATAAAAGAACCGTAAAAAAGGTAAGTGATAAAATAGACTCAGGTAAATGTTCAATGAAGTGACAAAAGACTTGACATTAACTAAAAAATAAGACGGTAACAAGACTGTAGTACTAAAAATGATTAATGGAATTCATGGCACTGTTGCATAATTGCATGATGTTTGTACATATATCAATATACATGTATATCTATGTGTATGAACATACACATACACACACACACACACAAACATGTTTGGGTGAATATGAAGGGGATCAAGCTTAATTTAGGACAACTCGTCTAAAGGAGCCTAAACCACTTACGGTACCCCTGATTTCCAATGTGGATTCGAAGAGACCAAGAGGCCAGCAATATCACAACCCTTAAGCATACATATTTTGGAGGCATGCCAGATACATAGCTGGAAGGGAGGTGGATCAGAACAGGACTACAAAACAAGACTTCAGGGATGACAAAACTCACCTTTCCAAATCATTTCAAATTAACTAACCGCTACAGTTCATAAAACATCACAAGCACATAAGCAAAGTTCAGGTAAAAGTACAGTTAAGATATTCATCTTGATGAAAGTAATCACCTGAGATAAATTTGAAGAAAGAACTCTCTCGTACTCAACAATTTCCTTCTGAAGCCATGCATCACGAGCAGCTTTATTAGCAAATTGGGTGGCACGACCTTGTTTCTGATATAGAATACTAAGCTGCTTTTCACGGTCCATAATACTGTAAAAGAGAAAAGGTTGTTAACAAACTTCACAGAAAGAATGCTAAATCCATATTCCAACAATGAAATCCCATAAGACAAAGGTAAATTAGATTCAGTGGAAGATGATGGGTAGTTAGCTATTCTTCTACTAGGACAAAGCAGAAGAATTGAGTAACAAAGTTGCAGCTAGGACATACGAGGAAGAACTGGTCAAATACCAATATACTTGTTGCTAACCTAATATGGGAACAACATGCACGCAGCAAGCCAAAAGTTTATTTGAACTCTGGAAGTCACAGACGGTATTTGCTGTGGTAAAAGAAAGAATTCTCAAGATAATACTATGCCCTTAAAACTGATACAGCAGCCAAGACTATAATCTAACGCAAGAGAGTATAATGGTAATAGCTTCACAGTACTTTCGTGTAATGCGCTCCTCTTCCCTGACATGCTTCTCATACAGAGGCTTGATATTATTAAGGTCGTCAGTAGATTTAGCGATTTCCTTCTCCAACAGTTTGAGCTGCTTAACAGCATCCTCCTGAACAAATTCACTTAAATAGTATCATTCAAGAGATGAACAAACAAACACAGAAAACTATAGCATAAAATTTGGCATATAAAAGATAAATCACTTGTTTAAAGATGCGTACAGTTCACTAAGCGCTCACCTTTGCCTTTATACTCATTGATATCCTTTCTTGAAGGTCCTTGGCATCAAGCTCAAGTTTTGCACGCTTTTTAATGGCCTCTGTTCTCTGTTTCTCTACTGCTTCTTTCTCTTTATTCAGAATCTGAACTTCTTTGGTCAGGTCTTTGAAAGATTTATCAAGCTCCTTTGACTTCTCATGCGCCTCTAGCACATCATTATACTTTTCGTTTGATCGCTCAGATATCTTGTTACGAGCATCTTCAATCTGCAACATATTTCATTGCCAAGTTAGCCAATCCCGTCCATCAAATATGATGATTCAGTATAGTTTATAGAATTTAGCAGGAAAGAACAAGATTACTGTTCTATGCAGCTTCAAGCAATTACCCTCTGCGTCAAACTAAGCAAAAATAGTCCAAGAAATGAAAGGGGAAAAAGGAATGAAAAAAAATATAATATCATTGTCGTATGACTGTTAAAAAGCAATTTATTACACTTCCATTAGTTAGTCCCAAGACTGCCAGTACAAGAATACGAGGAGCATAGCAGGCTCAATCCAGAATATAAAACCATGCAAGTAAAAACATAAAATACTTCCCATGCAATATAAATAAATAAAATAACAAATAAGACAGAAGTATAAGTTGAAAATAAATGACCATCTCGATAAAAGCTAAAGTTGTTGCTGAGATGTATAATTTAACATTCAAAACTTCATTATGCCCTATCATGTGTGGGCTTATAACGAATTTCGCTAAGGAGCCCAACATGTGCAAAACACATTCTCAAATACAGTGGCAGTTCTAGTAGTTTTATTCTAACACTGTATGTCTAGCATATTTTATACCTTTAAATACTTAAATGAAAAATGAATTACTTAAGAGTGGCAAGAGATTAAGAAGTTCCTCATGGCATTAGAACCCATAGGTGTCTTTTGCATCAGCCAGTTCACATCAATGAGGAAGGAAGACAAGCATCCAAGACAGGAAGCTGAAAAATGAGTGCAATTCGCAATCGTATAATACTACACAATAGAGCTAACCTCTGCCAGTTTCTGCTGAGCATCATGGACTTCTTTGTCAAATATTGTGTACTCCAGCGACTTTCTTTGCTTGTCCAATTGCTGATACTTCTTTAGTTCTTCTTTCTCTTCATCCAGCTCCCTTAATCTCTCATCCAAGTACTGAACAACTTGGATTATCTGCTTCCTCTTATTACCTTAAATGATTGAATAGATTTCAGTAACAAAAACCACCAATTTGCCCAAGAATGCAGTTCAATGTTAACATACCAGTTTCTTGCATAATTTTCAAACTTTCATGACGTCTCTCTTCATAAACACGTGTGCCACCAATTTCCTTCAGCAGATCAAGGCGTTCTGAGTCTTTCATTAATGTCAATGATGCTATCTGCCAAAAGACCAGGGAATAGCAATATTCGTAAATATAAAGAGAAACTGAGGAATGGGTAATGATGAAGCAATGACAAAGGGACCTTTAGGCAATCAATGTAAATTAGTAACCATACTTTTCCCTGCTGCACAACATAGTAAGGATTAGAACGAGAGAATCCAGCACTTTCCAGCAAGTTCATGACTTCTGTTTTCCTACAAAGAAGCAATTATCCTTCTCTATCAACCACTACCTAAATGATGGCAAACAGAAGAAGATAACCCCATCTACAAGGCCAGTGATTTTCTATATTTTACTTCTATCATGTGAAAGATACCTACGTGATATGTTTTCCATCCAAGAAGTATTCATCTTTTTTAAGGCCAATTGTTCTCCTCAACCGCACTTCTTCTCTATCAACCTGTCAAAAACAAAAGCTACTGCTAAGCAAATCTACATAAAATTATACCTTTCAAAGGGCCTTTCAATGTGTTACTTAGCTAAGAAAGCTACTTGTTTAGATAAACTCCCATAACAAAACTTTGTTCAAAGAAACGCATGGGGTCCGGTCGGGCATGAATTATTTCAACTTTTTCATATTTAATAATGAAATTTGGTTAGCATGTTAGTTCGGATTGCATCAGGTATCGCGTCAAATAAAGTGGTTGTCGTTTATTATGGATAGAAAAGCAAGAGAGGAAAATCACTCTTTTGAGTTGAAAAAATATAGTTGTATTCTGGTGAAAAAAGTGGGGTGAATAAAATGAATTTACTTATACACAAACGCACCAATAGTGTTACCCAAAGCAGTACTCAAAAAAGCTGCTCCGTCTAATGTGCCTATACAAAGTAGTAGCTAATATACCCCATCTAAAGGTAGAGGACAATGATGCAGGATATGTCATTCACAATAATTGCCTTTGTTCCATCAGCATACACCAAGTTTCCATAATCTTAATAAGCAAAAATTATGGGAGACCACGAAAACAGATGCATATTTGACCATAAAATATTACCGGGATTCGATTGTCGGAATTATCAAACACAATCTCCACAAATGCTGATAACACCTGGTGCCCTGCTCCTTCCTATGAAACCACATAAGCAAACAGCATTAAATATATGTCGGACCAACATGCACCATCACTAGCCGTCTGTTCAAATGAAACAAACATACATGGAGAAACGCATGCCTTTCTTCTGCCCGCAGATTGTGAAAAAGATCGCTTATCACAAATCGTATAGCTACAAGTCCAAAGACGTCAAGAATTTAGAAAGAAAAATTAAATCATGTTCACCTCTATAAATACTTATAAACACTATGGCCACGCCAAAATAAATAACCGTACCATGGAAAAAATTGGATTTCCCAGAGCCATTAGCTCCCACTACAACAAAAATCAATTTCGAGTTCTCAGCTGAATCAATTTACTCAAAATATAAGCTCAAAATAACACAACAAAGAAATCCAAGTAAAATTACCAACACAGTTAACTTTAGAACTAAAAGGTTCTGTAGCAACTTGCTCCCGATAACTTTTGAAACCTTCAATTACAACCTAAACCGCAAAAACAACACAGTTACCACTTACCAACAAAAACCAACAATACTCGTCAAAATACAGAACAACATGATTACCTGCTTTATGTACATGGTTGGAGCAGTTGATGCACTAAAAACCTGCAAAAATCAAAGCAAATTAGAAGAAATGCATAACTTCGAGCAATAAAAAATGATTAAAAAAAACTTGACGAACACTATTCTAACCGGAACTCTGAGAGCAGAACCCTAGCTAGTGATTCTCAGCGACTTTTGAACGATTTTTCAAGTAAACAAACGAAAATTGAACTGAAAAACTGGCTGTCGATTGAATAATTAGGGTTGATTCAGCTAAGATTACGGTGGCTGATTGGCAGTTAATGGATTCACTAGAACCAACTTCAGACGAACGTGTGGAAAATGGAAATGGAGGGAATTCCTTTTTTTTTTCTTTATTTTTGGGACAGAAATGGAGGGAATAATACCTTTTGGGAGTAGAAATACGAAAAGGGCCTTCGACTCTTAGAAAATTACATTTTTAGTCCTTCATATTTTTTTATTTTCTTAAAAATTAGCTTCTATATTTCATAATGGTATTTTAAGTCCTTCAACTATACTTTTTTTTAATTACATTTTCATGACAATTAATATTTGGTACAATGTCGGATTTTTTGGTATCCAAAAAGTGTAACATATATATATATATATATATATATATATATATATATATATATATATATATATATATATATATATATATATATATATATATATATATATATATATATATATATATAGTTAATAAGAATATATAAGGGGCCAAATTATTTCTCTCCAATAATAAATGTACACGTGATATATGTGGTTAAGGTTAAATGTCAAATGTTAAACTTCCGTTAAATGTCTTAAGTGTGACAAAAAATAATAGTTATGAGACCAAAAATATCAACATGAAATATAGAGGCTAGGTTAGAGAAATGAAAAAAATTAGAGACCAAAGCGTGATTATCTCTTTATTTAAATTTAGATTTGTGTAAGGAGTTTGAAAAACTAACGATTATGTCAATTGTTTTGCCCATCTCGTTGTCTTTTTAAACGATACCATTGAAAAGTTAATGAAAGCGTCAATATATCTATCATGTTACAATGTTTTAAAAAAATGTTACAATGTTTGAAAAAAAAAAACGGTGATTTTTAAATATTGCCGCTACAGGTGAGAAATTTGAAATACAAACGAAGATTTGAGGGAATCGTCGATTTTTCACTACATTATAGGAATCACTTATCACTGGGACGGTCAGATGAAATCAGCAAGAATTATATACATCGAAGTCACTGTCGCGATGACAGGAGGCCGGAGTCACCGCAACGATAGTTGCCTTTTGTAGATTCCTACGTATTGTCTTAGTAGTCGATCGAACATTTTGGGCATTATAGTTGCCTCTGTAATGACAACAAGTGTCACCGTAACAACAATGCTATTAGTTCTCGATCATCTCTAACACCTAGAAACGTGTTCTCACTCGAGTCTAGAATAGTAGGTGGTGTCATGCCGGTCAAAATTAAAGAAAATCAGAATAGCACAAAGATAGACTCTGAAAATGTTGTCTTATTGATGTGAATAGAAATATTATAATGCTTCATCCTTTATATAGGAGAGGAAATGAGATAAACTAAATTCAAAATAATTAAAACTAAAGATAATTTCTTATCTTATACTAATTTATTTAAACTAAATATTATCTATAGCAATCATATCTACCATCTAATACTTATTTATTTAAACTAAATATTATATATAGCAATCATATCTAGCATTTTAACATTCATCCATCTCTTTGAATTGTTTCTTCTAATAAAAATAGTGCTCGGCTATAGGTCCGAATCCGAATAGTAGGCTCAAGTTAGCTTTTATCTACAATCTTCACATTCATGGGGCAAACGTGAAGTCGTGATACCTTAAACTTTAAGAGCTATGAAGAGGGAGAGAGACCCGTAATTCTCTCACCCTACCATGTATTATAATAAGGTACATAGACGTTCAGTTCTCCCACTCCACCATATCAGTTTGCTTGTATGGAAGAAATTATGTGGAAAATTCTAGAAACTCATATGTAGCCATTAGATTAGATAGAATCATAGTCATTGGCTGAACACTTGTCACTATTATAAGTAACAATCATGCCATTGAATTTGTATCTGGATGAAAAGGGCATAACAAGGCACAACAAAAATCAAGCACAAAATCCAACTTCGAGGAAGAGAAACTCAAAGCATATTTAGTCTATTACATGTTGATGGGTCTGCAATCAGGTCTTTGTTCGATACATATATAAAACAAAAAAAACATTAAAAAAAGCAATGAAAACATCGGAACTAATCTGAAAAACTGAAGACTGAGAATGATGGTCAGTTTCAGCTAATTATATTCAGTTTGATGAAGTGCAATTGAGTTTCTTCTAAAGTCAGCAGTCAGTTCTGGTCTGCTGAGTTTTGCTGAGTATAGTTGAGTTCTACATTAGGGTAGTTGATTACAAGTCTGGGAAGTCTGTTTGAAGCTGAGTTTCATCTGGTGGATAACAGCTGGAGCTGGGGTCCACATCTGGGGTATTTATGAGAATTCCGACAAAGATCTTATGGCGGTTAGGGTTTGGGCTTTGTGCCTATAAATACCAATGTTGTAATCAATGCAGAGTGAGTCTTTCAAAGTGTTATTCACACACTTGTGAAAACCTTGTAATTCTATGCATAATAAAATATCTTATTTCTGTCCGTGGAGTAGTCGCCACAACGCTAGAAACCACGTTAAATCACCATGTTCTCTTTGTTTCTGCATTTTATCAATTTCGCCATACTTTACATTTGCATTGCTATCTGTTTTATCTTTCTTAAAACTGCAAGCTTCTGTCTGTGTTTATAACAAATTGGTATCGGAGCGTCGGAGTTCAAGATTTAGGAGTTGCAAGTTGAACAGAGTTGATCTTCACCAAGACCGGTGACCGGTGCTAGAATTTTGTGATCAAAGGTTTGTTCTTTAATTAGAAGGATGTCGGCAATGAATGTGAAAATTGATAAATTTACAGGGAGGAACAGTTTCAGTTTATGGCAATCAAGATGCGGGCCTTGTTAAAGCAACAAGGATTGTGGACTCCTTTATCTGATAAGGGGGATGCCAGTTCTGTTGATTATGCTAGTCTGGAGGAGAAAGCACATTCAACCATCATGTTGTTCTTGTCTGATAATGTTATCACGTGAAGTTCTTTGAGGAAGACACCGCTGCAAGTTATGGTTGAAGCTTGAAAGCCCGTATATGACTAAGTCATTGACCAACAAGTTGTTGCTGAAGCAGAGGCTATTCAGCCTGAGGATGCATGAGGGGGCTCAGTTGAGAAATCATCTTGATCAGCTAAACACAATATTACTTGATCTCGGGAATATTGATGTTAAGATTGAGGATGAAGATGTTGCTTTGATTTTGCTGGTTTCATTACCAGCTTCCTATGAGAACTTTGTGCAGTCCTTTATAGTTGGGAAGGATACAGTTGCTTTAAAGGATGTAAGGTCAGCTTTACATGCCAGGGAGCTGAGACATAAGGCAGTTGGGGCAGACAGTCAGGCTGCAGGACTGATAGTCAGTAGCAGCAGTGGAAAAGAGCATGGTCAGTCTATGCAGAAAGGTTCCAATAAGACAATGTCCAAAGGCCCTAAATCCATAGATGTTTGCAATTATTGTAAGGAGCAGGGACACTGGAAGTCCAATTGTCCAAAGAGAAAGAAACAACATGAGAACAAGTTCTGGCACAGCTGCTGTAGCAGCTGCACATAATTCAGATGAGGACATGGTCCTAGTGGCAGGAGAGTCAACACATCAAAGGCGATGTGTGGATTTTGGACTCTGGGCATCTTTTCATATTTGCCCCTCACAGAGAGAGTGGTTCTCAAGTTATCGCAGATAGATGGTGGTCATATATCTATGGCAAACAACAAGGTCTGCAAGGTAGTTGGGATTGGCTCAGTTTAGTTGAGGATAGAGGATGGAAGATTCTGTAAACTGAATGAAGTTAGATGTGTTCCACAAATGACCAAAAACTTGGTATCTCTCTGCTCTTTGGACAGCAGGGGATTCAGTTTTAAAGGGGAAAGTGGTGTGCTAAGTGTCTACGAAAACCCAGTTGAAGTTCTTAAGGGAATCAAGAAAGGGACTCTGTATATATTACAAGGGTTAGTTGTTGCTAGTTCTGCTGCTGTGGCATCAGCTGAGATTCATCAGTCACAGCTTACAATACTGTGGCACATGAGACTGGGTCACATGGGTGAAAATGGGATGCAGGTTCTTTCTCAGAAAGATCTTCTTGGGGGATGTAAAGTCAAGAATCTGGACTTTTGTGAGCATTGTGTGTTTGGGAAGCTTCATAGGAGCAAGTTCTCAAAAGGGGTACACAACACAAAGTCATCACTTAATTACATTCATTCTGACTGTTGGGGGGCCATCAAAGGTGGAGTCATTAGGTGATCATAGATATTTTGTGTCCTTTATTGATGACTATTCAAGGATGACTTGGGTGGTGATGATGAAACATAAAAGTGATACATTCAAGAGCTTTATGCAATGGAAGGCTCTAGTTGAAAATCAGTTGGGGAAGAAGATCAAGAGGCTTCGTACAGATAATGGTCTGGAATTCTGCTGGAATGGGTTTGATACATTGTGCAAAACTGAGGGTATTGCCAGACATCATACACTCAGGAATACTCCTCAGCAAAATGGTGTAGCTGAAAGAATGAATCAAACTCTCCTAGAGAGAGCAAGATGTATGCTTTCTCATGTTGGTTTGTTAAGGAGATTTTGGGCAAAGGCTGTAACCATAACTTGCTACTTAATCAACATGAGTCCTCACACAGGGATCAGTCTTAAAACACCAGTTGAGATGTGGTCAGGCAAGCCTACAAATTATTCAATTCTAAGGGTATTTGGGAGCACAGTTTACTATTATGTCAGTGAAGGGAAACTGGAACCAATGGCCAAGAAATGAGTGTTTGTGGGGTATGATGATGGAGTGAAGGGGTATAGAATTTGGTCATCAGCAGAGATACAATTTTCGATGAAAATTCTATACTCAGTTTATCAGTGGGGAGGATAACTAAAACCGAAACCAGTTCTGAAACTGAGAAAACTGACAGTAAGGTGGAGCTTCAGGTGGAGTCAGTTGGAATGCAACAATCAACTGATCCAAGTCAGTTTTCATCAGATCTAGTTACCGACCCAGAATTGAATCCAAGCCAGTTAGCTGAGCAAATGTTAGTTAAGCGTCAACTGAGAACGTGGGTCAGCAGAGTATAGCTGTTAGGAGAGCTACTGATGTAAAAGGTTATGAAATGGAATCAAAAAAAGCAACGCTGATAGTATCAGCAATTCTATTCAATCAGAATAATTATCCAAAGCTGCTCAACGGGGAGGGGATTTGGGTTTATATACCATAATGTTTAATAACAAAAAAGACAAAAATACCCTATATTACATAAATAACATAAATAGACAAAATAACCCTCAGCTTAATTAACTTTTGCATCCTCACTACATCGCCTAGAAGATCCAATGTTGGGGTACCTCCGAAGAGATATGGGTTTGATGATATGGTTGGATACGCACTTCAAGTTGCGAGAAAAAGTGGATGCTTTTGAACCTTCTACTTACATGGAAGCACCGACATGTTCAAGCATGTCAATTGCTTGTCGCCACGGGAGATGAAATTGAGTCATTACTAAAGAATCGATTTGGGATCTAGTTAAACATCCAATTTGAAAGAAGAGTTGTTACTTGCAAATGGAAGAAGAAGGAAGGGATAAGCGAGGCGGAAGGAGTTAAGTATAAGACATGTTTGGTTGCAAGAGGGTTCGGTTAGAAAGAAGGGGTAGACTTTGATGAGATATTCTCACCATTAGTCGACATACTTCAATCGGGTGTTACTAGCAATGGTGGCACAACGGGACTTAACCGGAGCAATTAGATGTGAAGACACTTTTCTACATGGTGAGGTAGACAAAGAGACATACATGACTCAGCCAGAGGGTTTCCAAGTTCCTGGTAAAGAAGATCTTGTGTGTAAGTTGAAGAAGTCCTTGTATGAACCGGCGAGTGCTCTTAGACAGTGGTATAAACGGTTTGACAGTTACATGATCCAGTTGGGTTACAACAGAAGTCCTTATGATTGTTGTGTTTACAACAATCAGTTGGAAGATGGATCATACATCTATCTTGTTTTGTATATTGATGACATGCTGATAGCTGCAAGGAAGAAGTCTGATGTTCAGTATCTGAAAGACCTTCTCAGTGTTGAGTTTGAAATGAAGGATTTGGGTGCGTGCAAGAAAATTTTGGGGATGGAGATCCGGAGAGATAGAAGTCAGAAGAAACTGTTTTTATCTCAGCAGGCCTATATACAGAAGATTTTGTCAAAGTTTGGCATGTCAGTTGCTAAGCCAATAGATACTCTTGTGGCATCAAATGTTCATTTGTCAGTTTTTGCTTCAAAGTCAGCAGAGGAGAAGGAGTACATGTCAAGAGTTCCCAATGCTAGTGCAGTTGGCAGTCTGATGTATGCCATGGTATGCACTAGGCCTGATCTGGCTCAGGCAGTCAGTGTTGTCACCAGGTTTATGGCTCAACCTGGAAAGGAACACTGGAAAGCTGTGAAAAAAATGTTCAGGTACCTTAGAGGTACAACTGATGTTGGTCTCATTTATGGAGGTGATACTCAGAAACTGATCACATGGTACTGTGATGCTGATTATGCAGGTGATGTGGACAGTAGAAAATCTATGACTGGTTATATTTTCATATTGGGGAATTCAGTTGTCAGTTTGAAAGCAACTCTTTAGGCAACAGTGGCCTTATCAACTACTGAAGCTGAGTTTATGGCTCTTACTGAAGCAGCCAAGGAGGGTATCTGATTAAAGGGACTAGTCGGTGATTTGGAGCTACATCAGGATCAAGCTGAGATTTATTGTGACAGCCTAATTGTAATTTGTCTAGCTAAGGATCGTGTTCATCATGAGAGAACCAAGCATATTGATGTAAGGTATCATTTTCTGAGAAATGAGAAGAGGGTTGTAGTGAAGAAGATCAGCACCAAAGAGAATCCTACTGATATGTTCACTAAACCAGTTTAGCAGAGCAAGTTTCAGTTGTGTTTGGACTTGTTGAATATTCAAAGCTTGTAAACTGAAATCCGGATACTCAGTTGAGGGCAGATCAACTGAGTGGATTCTGATGAGAAGTCTGGTACTGTACATCATGGCATTGACGAATGCATCTGGTACAAGTACGTCTGGTTATGCAATCTGGTGACTTTGAATGAGAGTTCAAGTCAAGGTGGAGATTTGTCAGTTTTGGTGACTTGATCTCTAAACTGATAAAAAATCTGGTCGAACTAATCTGGAAAACTGAAGACTGAGAATGATGGTCAGTTTCATCTAATTATATTCAATTATGTGAAAGTCAGTTTGATGAAGTGCAACCGAGTTTTTTCGAAGTCGCGATCGGGATTCGGTCCGCGAGTTTTGTTGAGTATAGCTAAGTTCTACATCAGGGCAGTTGATTACAAGTCTGGAAAGTCAGTTTGAAGCTGAGTTTCATCTGGTAGATAACATCTGGAGCTGGGGTTCACATCTGAGGTATTTATGAGAATTCCGACAAAGATCTTATGACGGTTAGGGTTTGAGATTTGTGCCTATAAATATCAATGTTGTAATCAATGCAGAGCGTGTTTTTCAAAGTGTTATTCACACACTTGTGAAAATCTTGTAATTCTGTGCATAATAAAATATCTCCTTTTTGTCCGCGGAGTAGTCGGCACAACGCCAAAAACCACGTTAAATCACCGTGTTCTCTTTGTTTCTGCAGTTTATCAATTTCGCCATACTTTACGTTTGCATTGCTATCTGTTTTATCTTTCTTAAAACAGCAAGCTTCTGTCTGTGTATATAACACCAAACATTTAGAACGTGTTCAAATCCATAGGATATAGTCTATTACATTTAGTAATGGTGACGGATCTGCAATTAGGTCGTTGTTCGATACGCAAATAAAACATAGTAATTTTCTAATTAAAAATCAATTTCTCGCTCACAATACTGTGTAGTTGTATATGAGATTGAGCTTTATATCCGATATTTTGTTGTTCTCGAAATCAACAATTTCAAGTTCTTGACTTGTAATATAGCTCATGTCCAAGGTACCATTGAATTCATTATTGTTGAGAATCCTATATATATATCCAAACAAGAGTTTTAATTAACATCAAAGTAAGTGTCATGCGGAATTCTCTAATAAGGGTACGCAGTTCAAAAAGGACTTATAAATACTCCTTCCGTTCCAATTTATCTGAGGCAGTTGTAAAAAATACGCATATTAAGGATGTTAGTTAACGACTAGAATGACCTTGGATATAATTAATGCGACATTGTTTTTTATATTTCCTAACGTAATAAATAAGGCAGTAAATCAAGTAAAATCACAATAAACGTTGCATTGGAAATTATACGTAGCCTCACATAAAATGGAACAAAACATTTTGACAACTGCCTCAGTTATTATGAAACGGAGGGAGTAGTACATACGCTTTTCGGAGCCTAGGCAAATTGAAAATATTACGGAGGGAGTAGTACATACGCTTTTCAGAGCCTAGGCAAATTGAAAATATCATTTGGTACAAGTCCTTACAGTGAGGTGTGTTCCATACATCTGCGAAATATTAAATTAAATTAGCGTGACATCACACTCCGTGTGACAAAACTCATTGACTTTTAAAAGACCGATTATATATATGATTTTTTCAACAAGCCAATTTTGATAATATATAGGTTTTTAAAAATTCGATTGGCTTCGAATTTGTGTGATGTTGCCCTGCTAACAATCCCAAAATTTTATTTTTTTTATTCTTCTTCTTTTTTTAATAGTATTTACCGGTGTGTTGTACTTACAGATATTGTAGATTTCGCAATAACGAAAACCAAGCAGGAGCTTCTGAACTGTCGAAACTGTTATTGCTCAATAACCTATACGGAAACCCAAAGTAAATATATTTCAAAATATTCACTGGATTTGTAAATATGTTTTTTGTTTTTGTTGGTTAATGACCACACTAAAATTGCTTTGATTTCTACTGAGTTTTATGATGTTAATTACAATTACGTTATAAAAAAATATAAATAAAAAATATAACAACTTTAAAACATTAAGACTTTCTTCATTTCAGTTATATATTTTTATATCAACATAAATAAATAAGAATGCGATGTTTAATTAAACTTCTTACAAGAACGTAAGACCAGTGAGAATATTTATGCTTGATGAAATGGTTCCGGTGAGAAAATTATCACCTAAGTCTCTGAAAAAGAATATTTTCATTAATCAAAAATGAAAAAAATAAAACACACAAGATTTGAATAGCAAGAAATGTGGGAAAAAAGAGAAGCTAAATGCTTACAGATTTTGAAGTGAGTAAACTTGGAATAATGTGTCTGGAATTTCCCCAGTTAATTTATTAGTATGCATTTGCCTGTGGTTAAAATAAGGGATTAATAAATTTTTTTAAGATAGAGTTTGATGTTAATAAAAACCTTGATTCTTCTCCAAAAAAAAAAAAAAAACCCTTGATTAAAGAAATTAATGTATCTTACAGTGTTGTGAGGGATGTTTCAGAACTGAAAAGTTCTTTTTGGATTGACCCAGTAATCTCATTATAATTCAAGATACCACAAATTTTTTAAAAACAAAAAAATGATCATAACTGGGAAATAAATCAAATGAAATTAAAAAATTGAGAAGTGAGTGATGCAAGCATATCAAATTTTTTTTTTCCTCAAAAACTCAATAAAACAAGACTCACAAGGCTTGCAGCTTCTTAAGTTGATCGAGTCCTGAAGTATTAGAGCTCGAAATTGGGATTGTTCCAGTTAATTACCATTAACTGACAAATCAGACATCTTAGATTCGAAAGCTTTCCAATAGAGGATGGTATTTCACCGGTCAAAGCATTCCTGGCCAATAAGCTACAATCTATGGAAGAATTTTAAATTATTGTTCTTACATTTACTTCTATATATGGAGACTAAAACAAGAAAGTGGATCGTAAATTATTGTTTTTGTAGTCATTTACATCAATGACAATTGAGCTGCATTGCCTAATTCAGTTGGTATACTCCCGGTGAAGCTACATTGTTCAAGTATCCCGTAAAATAGAGAATATTTTTATTTGAATGGCTATACGAGATTTTCTTGAAAAATGGATTAATAGATTTTAATTTGTTTGCTTCTACACTAATTCAGTTATCACGATACGCTTAAAGGTAGATGATGAGGCGTTTTCCTTTGTGTTAATTGTGGCGTTTTAGAAACACCTCATTGTTGATGTCGCTATAGCAAAAAGCTCCGAAGGAAATTCACTTGCAACGTTCTCAAAATGCCCCGGCCCCCCTTAGATTCTGAATCAGACTTTTTAGGTACCCTAACCGGTGCAGAATTGTTATGGTAAAAAAACGCCTTAAAACAGAAATAAACGCACAACAAAACATCCTAATAAACCTTATGAAGGTACACCAAAACATCCTAATAGGCCTTATGAACGCTCACCAAAATGTCCTAATAGACCTTAGGCACACCAAAACGTCCAAAGACCTAATTTGGGCACACAAAAACGTCCTAATAGATTTATAAAGGCACACTGAAAACTCTTAATAGAACTGTAAATTAAATTAGAGGTATATAAGTTCTTAGGCACTTACAATGAGTACAAAAATCTCCTAGGCTTGGAGATAAAGGTCCCGTGAGGTTTTGGTTGAATGATAGATCCCTAAAATGAAATTACATTATTACACAAAAAATTAGACAATTTACTTTAACTTGTATTAACAAAATTAAGAAATAAAAAGAAATGGCCGTTAGTGACAGTTTATTTCATTACGAATTTAATTAACAATTCAACCCCAACTTCTTAAGGCATTAATGACATATCAAAGGCTACTTAATTATGCTTCTAGCTATTAAAGGGGTTTGAAGTTTAGTTGATATTTTTATGATAAAATAATGTATTACGTTTATTGTAATTGTCTTAAATAAATGAAATTGTTCTTTTTATAAAATAATGATGATAATTTTATCATTTTAGACATTTATCTTGTGATTCTAAGCACTCTGCATTTCATATGTATGGGACTACAAAAAAAACTCAATATCGAATGTGGTAACACTATCAACTTCGTGGCGACAATAGAAAACACAAAACTAAATTGAAAAAGGAAGTATATATAAAAAAAATATAAAAGATTCGGATTTCACAAATGAAAAAAATATATTGGATTTATGTTTTTTTAATTTTCTTTTATTATATATTTATATATAATAACCGGTTTGACTAACTGGCCCCGCCTGACTGACCAACCGACTAAAGAGCTCCGCCCGACCAATCGGCTTTAGGTCACCTTTAGCATAGGGCCCGCACTAGCTAATTGGCAAACAAAGTCGTATCCCATCAGGAATCTAGTGAGAATCAAAGTGAATATTGTTCTTAGTTCAAGTCAATAATTTTTGAAAGGAGTGATTTGTTACGATCATCGGATGTTATCAAACTACTGTGCAAAGAGTGAAATAAAGGTATTAAAGATATAGCCAAAGTTACAATCCAACTAATTATCGATTTCCGGAAGTGACTGTTACCTACCGACCTACCATTTATGTTCTTGGTATGTTTATGGTTGAAATATCCAAATATGGCTACTAAACACTGATACCACAATCTAAGGCTCTATGTTAGATTCAAAGTCCGTCTTTAAGGTTTTAACTGACCTAGTGATCGCTGCCGTTCAAGATACTAGCAAGAATGACTAGGTCAATCACAACATAGCGTTCAGAGAGACAAAGATGATCTCACAGAGACTATAAAATAACTCAACAACCAAAACTAAAATTAATAGGCCAAAAAACATGGTCGTTCGTCGACCGAAATAATTTAGAAAAAAGAGTTGGCCCTGAGCCCAAGTCCATTTTGCCGAACGAGACCTTTAGATTTGAAGCATATAGCTTTTTCAAGTCAATAATTCATCAATTTGTCTCTGATTTGATGAGGATGCTTCAATTAATGAGAGAAAAAAATTGATTGAAAGTACCAGAAGAGAACAGATGCAGCGTACTGAAAATAATGAGGGATAATTAATGGTGGTGTGGGGTAGTGTGTTTGAAGTTAACTTTATTATCCATTCGAAACAAAAAATTGTGGGTTAATAAAAAACGGAATGGTCAGAATTTGTAAAAATATGAGCTACCAGAGTAAGTGTTGATCAATTGTGTAAGTGGAGTTTGTTAAAAAACTTTAAATTAGGCTTAAAACAAGTCTTTTATTTTTTTTACAACTAGCATATAAACAAGTTTTTTTTCCCCTGCTAGTACATAAGAACTGAAACTTTCTAGGGCCCATAGAAAACTAGGGCCCAAGGCCCATGCATTCTCAACCTTTGCTCAAAGCCACCTCTCTTAGAAAGGTTCCTAAACTAAAAATGCAAGAAAACAAACTGATAAAATACCCAATATTACAAAGTCAACCAAATATATGCTCCAATTAGCTTTACCCAATCTATATACATTTTTTGAAAGGTAAAAGTCACTTTATTAAGCGCGTTCAGCGCCTCAAGACATCATTACATAGGGGAGGAGGGGGGGACGAACCCCATTCGACACACCCAACTAAATTCAAACATTCTTTTGCTAGCAAATGTGCATGAATATTTCCTTTTCTCGTAAAAGTGCCAATATACGTCACAAAAGGTATTTGCGACAAAAAAATTGTCAAGACTTTTATTTAATTATTATTTAAATTATCACATTTAGTTTTTATGATACTACGACTATCAAATGCACATTCAACATCTCAACGGTCGATTCTAATGGACTGAAGGTAG
This sequence comes from Gentiana straminea, assembly GCA_036785695.1. Classification (NCBI taxonomy): domain Eukaryota; kingdom Viridiplantae; phylum Streptophyta; class Magnoliopsida; order Gentianales; family Gentianaceae; genus Gentiana; species Gentiana straminea. The sequence goes on from JAVUPR010000004.1 coordinate 358,314, forward strand.
GTTTTATATGGCGTCATTAAAGATTCTCGTCGTTAAATCTCCTCTCATGTACAAAAATGACAGCACACACAACAATTAAAAAAAAAAAAAAAAAAAAAAAAAAACCACATCTTTAAATCTGAAAATAGATATATAATTAAGCCCAAAATCCAAACATTGTGCCGTTTAGTAATGCTGAATCCAAACATATATAAGTCTATTACATTTAGTAATGCTGAATCCAAACATTGTGCCGTTTCACATGCATACATTTTTCATTACTCATCAAAAGGCTAATTATTATTTTAAAAGCTTAATTAAACCGTATCATATTTCAAGAAACTCCAAAGCGTAGAGCCGTAAAACCGTATAATCTTTCAAGAAACTCCAAAGCATAGAACCATGCATTAATCTCAAAGTGTGTAAGGTCTGCAGATAGCTTGATATGCATTAGCAGATTGTTCACAATATGAGTTGCCTGCTAATCTGCAATAGAAAGGAAAAAATTAGCACCCTAAAAACAAGGTGTAAACAATCAGAGTCAAAATAAATTTTACTTATCGAGTCGACTAGTCGAGTCATCATTACAATGCTTATGCTCGAACTTAGCTCAAGCTCGTTTGAGCAAGAAAAAAATTGATCGAGCTTGGCATGATGAATTTAAACTATATGCTTGACGAAATTTTGAACATTTTCAAGATCGAACTCGAGCTCGGAAGTTCGAAAAAATGTTCATTTTTATAATGCTCGAGTTCATCTCGTAAAAAAAATACAAAAGGGTATGTATTTTTTATATAAAGTAGTAATGCTCGATAAAACTTGTGTAAATTTTGAGTCAAGCTTTCATATGCTTGAGTTCGGCTCATCGCTCATATTTGAGCAAGCATTTTGCGAGCCGAACGTCGAGCAAATTACTCATGAGCATTTCAACTCATTTTACATATCATAATTCTCGATAAAACTCGTGAATATTTCGATCAAGCTTTCATATTCTCGAGTTCGGCTCGTCAATATTGACAAACTACTCGAGTTCGATTAAATCAATATTAAAACGAGCGTTTCACGAGCTGAACGTTGAGTTTCTAGCAAGTGAATCAGCTCGTTATACACTGTAGATAAATATGTGTAAAAATGTAATTTTCTAATTAAAAAAAATGATGTCTTACAATATTGTGTTGTTGAATTCGGGTTTGAGCTTTAATTCCGAGATCTTGTTGTTCTCGAAATCAACAAATACGAGGTCGTTACTCGCAATTATGCTCATGTCTAGTGTACCATTGAATTGGTTATTGTTGAGAATCCTATATCAAAACATCAAATGATCATCATATTGAAATCACATTTAAATTATCGATTGATATGATGGAAAACTTATAAATAATATAAATACATTACACTGTATTGAGCCAAGGCAAACTGAAAATTCCACTAGGTATAGGTCCATACAATGAGGCGTGCTCGAGAAATCTGCAAACATTTCAAGTAATTAATTTCATCACGCCAAATTTATCGCGACATCATATTGTCGTATTTATATTCATTCGACCTTTAGGGTCTATCATGGGTTATCACAATCAACTTTTTAAAATTCGTTTATAATTGAATTTTAAAATGTGGAATCATTGTGGTGGCATATATAATGGTGTGTCACTAAATAAATATTTTTTATTATATATCTTTTTAAACCTATAATTTTTAATAATAGTAATATGCAATGAATTACAAGGTTTTTTCATCCATGGCTTCCAAAAAAAAGATTTCATCAATATACAATCGCACCCCACTTAAATCTATAGTTCGAAAAACCCAATGTCGTTGTCCTAAATAAAAAATGTTTATTGATATTTTATTTAATTAAGATTTTCAATAGTTATCGGTTGCACTTACAGAACTTGTAGATTTTGCAAAGAGGAAAACCAAGCAGGAGCTTCTGAAGTGTCAAAAGAGTTGTTGCTCAACAACCTGTTGAAAATTCAAAGACAATATATATATATATATATCAAGAATTATATAAGGACATATTCACAAAATTATGAAACAATGTTTTACCAACAAAACACATAATTGTAGAGGACAAATATATACCTTCGATCCGTTACTATTGAGCGGAAGTATAATCAAACCGAGTCGAGTTGATATTTTCTAAGGCTTGAGTTAGACTCGATTAGAAAAACTCAAAAAGTGCTTGAAACTGACTAGAACTCGATGGAGTTATAAATATGCAAGATTGAACTTGACTTATTCAAACTAGATGTAACTCGACTCGGGTGTGAAATATCGAATATTTTTTCAAAAATTCATTTAGGTTTTTTTTTAAATTCTTATGTCAAGTATGAAACCGGACTCGTTTAAAACTTGAAACAATTCAACTCAACTCATAATTATTTGGTTTTTACAAAACAATACGTAACTAAAAATATTTAATAAAGCTCGATTAACTCACAAGCTACTTGAGTAATATATTTTGAAGCTCGACTCTAGCTTGATTTATTATTCAAGTTGTTCGACTCAAACTAAAAAAAAACAAAATCGAGTCAAGCTCATTTACGAGTCAAGTACGTGTAATTGACGAGTTGTTTGGTTTACTTACAACCATACTATTTAGTTTTATGATGTTACTTACAATTACATTATAAAAAACATAATTAATTCTGAAACGAGATTTCCATTTTATTTTTTTTGTTTAACTTACACAAAATTGAGGCTATCCATTCCTGTTAAGTCTGGTATTTTACCAGTGAAGTTGTTGCCCTCTAAACTCCTGGAAATTAAAGCATTAAGACATTTTTATTTCAATAATAAATTATATATTTATCAAATAAATAAGAATGTGATAAATCATTACAAGTAGGTAAGACCAGTGAGAGTATTTATGTTTGATGAGATGGTTCCGGTCAGTGAATTTTCACCAAGGTCTCTGAAAAGGAAGATTTATATTCATGAAATATGAATGAAAAAGAAAACACACAAATTGATTGGTTCATTAAAAAGGTTAAATGCTTACAAGACTTCAAGTGTGTGAACTTGGAACAAAGTGTCTGGAATTTCCCCAGTTAATTTATTTGCATGTATTTGCCTGTCATTCCAAAAAGTTAAAAAATAAAAAAATAAAAAAATAGAATAAAATAAAATAAAAAAAAAAGAGACAATTCCTTTACTAAATTGATATATCTTCTTAGGAGGAATGAGGAGAATTACGTAAATATTTTATCAATTTAAGTAGAATAACGAGCTTTTAAAACTTTTGCATAAACGACAAAACTATTTATTCACCTGTTTAAATTCATTTGCCGAAATTCACTAATTTTCAAAATTCATTGTCGAAATTCACCGATTTTCGGGATTCACTGTCGAAATTCACCGATTTCGGGATTCACCGGAAGATTCATTTGATTTTGGGATTCACGCTTTTGTCCTTCTCGCTATAAAAATTACGCATTTATGTATTCTCCCTATAAAAAATATGTAGTTGTCCTATTACTTAAAAATATTTCGTATTATGTCATTATCCCTAATTTCCCATATCTTCTACACTTTCGTATAGCATGAAGATATATATTATTGTTTTAAATATAAAAATTCCATTCAAGAAAAATAAATAAATTGATATCTTCTTTCACAAATGTTAAAATTATCAATAAGTATGACTTGATGCACATTCACTAATAAGATTGGACTATCTATATTTTTTTTAGAAAAATCACCTCACTATTTTAGGAGATATTTTATGGTATGGTAGAAAAATTGCATCAAGATTACTTGGTAGAATATTTATAGAAAAATTGTCTTAATTCTTTTCTTCATAATTTTATACATTTCTCCCATCTAATTAAATATCTTATTAGAGAAAAAGGTATGATTTGATTCTTAGCCTAAAATTTCAATACAAATACCTTGGTTGAAGCAATGTAACAACAAACTTACAGTTTTGTGAGGGATGTTTCAGAAGTGAAAAGCTCTTTTTGGATTGACCCAGTAATCTCATTGTTACTCAAGACACTGCATATTTGAAAATTAATAATATCAAAACCAAAAAACTTAATAATATCTAATTTGTGTTTACAGTTTGAAGATTTTATTTATTATAAATCTGACAAGAGATTCTGCTGCAAATGGTTTTTTTTTTTTTTTTTTTTTTTTTTTGGTTGATTTGAATGATTTTGACTTTGACTCTTTTACAAATTCATCTTTGTTTTACCGTATCCACCGTAATTGCTCTATTATGATCACAATAATGATAAAATATATGTTTCACAAAGATTTAATCAAATCAAATCAAACTCACAGAGCTTCCAGCTTCTTAAGTTGATCCAAATTCCAAAGTACCGTAGTTCGAAATAGGAATTGATCCTGCTAGCCAATTATCTGCCAAATCAAGCCATCGTAGATTCGAAAGCTTCCCAATAGAGGATGGTATATCACCGGTCAAATTATTACCGGCCAATGATCTGAAATTCAAGGAATTATTTAAGATTTTTTGAATCTTAAATGTACTTTTTTAAAGACAAAAAAAATAATCATTATACGATATTATATCGTTATTTACATGTACGACAATGTTGCTGCATTGCCTAATTCACTTGGTATACTCCCAGTGAAGCTACATGCTTCAAGGGTCCTGTAAAACAGAGAACATTTTCATATAAATATTTCTATATAAATTCATTTATCAAGATATAATATTGAAGAATAATTTTGAAATCAATTGTAAATGAATTTACAATGTGTACAAGTTGTGGTAGGCACTTACAATGTGAACAATTTTGACAAATTTCCCAGGCTTGGAGATAGAGGTCCAGTGAGACCTTGGTTGAATGATAGATCCCTAAAACGAAATTATATTAAATGTAGCCCAACTTATCTTTTTTTTCAACTTAAATTGAAAAATAATTAATTACATTTTTTAACAACAAAATAATAAGGTAATAATGATGTTATAAAATGTAAACTCACAAAGATGTCAATTCAAGCGAGGTTGCCAATGTCGTCCGGAAAATTCCCTGCCAGTCCAGAAGATGATAGTGTCCTGTATCAAAGATACATAATTATTATAGGAAATAATCTCGAAAATGATGTGTGAGTAGATTGTTCGGGCTTAATAATTTTTGCCCATATTTATAACTAATAAATTAACCTCGAAAATGACGTCGAAAAATATCAAATAAGATATCAAAATAAAGATACGGAAAAAAGAAAAATATGGAGCAAAATTACGATCTTTTAACGCTTCAATCAAAAGATAAAAATATTTTTGTAATTGGGTAAGTGAGAAAATTTAAATTATAGTAAAATACAAATATATATCTTTTTATCCAAAAAGAAATTTCATTGTCTTATTTATATATTTCTACCTCCACTCTGTCCCTTTTTTTTCACAATAAAGCCTAAAATATGACCAACACACTTGCTTATTTAGACTATACCAAATTTGAATTATATTTATAGAAACATAAAAAAAACACGCATATATATATATATATATATATATATATATATATATATATATAAAGAGAGAGAGAGGAAGAAGTTTACAATTCGGTAACTCTATTATTGCCGTCGCAAGTGATTCCCTCCCATTTCGCTCCACAAGGATCAGTAGATGCTACCCAACTTTGTGGTGTGTTGCTCCATTTCTCTTTCAATGCCAAGATCACCTTAGCTGCATTATACCATTTTCTTAGTATACATACAACATTTTTCCCCCTCAAAAAGAAAAGATAGAAAGAAAGAGGAATAACATATTTTTACGCGTTGACTATGTTTTAGGAACTATTGATTGATACGAGTCATACTATAATCATAAAACGATATGATACAGCTAATGAAATCTGAAAAATGGACTTAAGATATAAAAATACACGTAGATTCGAGAGGTAAAAGTATCAAGATGAAATACAGAGAATATAAATGTGAAAACCGTAAAACAAAAATGAAAACGTTTTTTTTTCCCAAATTGGAAATTAAGACATTATTACCATCTTGTTCGTTGGTCTCTGCAGAAATCAAAGAAAGTCCAGCAGATACAAACAGATAACAAAGCAGAAGCTTGATGATTGCCATGGCTTCCCACCACAAAACTAGCTCCCAATAATCTTACAAAGATGATTCTGGGTACTTAGATCAGGTACTGGATATAACTATTTATATAGAATGACCTTGTTTAATTTGCAGATTAATAATTATATTAAGAATAATATTTTAACTTCTAAGAAAGTGATGGACTGACTATTTCAATTTGCCGGATTGTTAATATTAAAAGAGAACAGAGATTCTGAATTTTGATTTTTTTGTTAATTAGGGATGAGGGTGAAAAAATAAAATCATTTTTTTAATTATGGTAACAAAATATATTAGAACACTATTGAGTGGGAGGCCGGTTTTTTAAAATCAGTTATTGCTTAGTCGCTTTTTGGGCACCACACCGAAGAGAATCAACTACTCGAAAGTCGATTATGTAGTATCTCACATTGAAAAAGTGGGGAAAATACTCCCCCCCGTCCCGGAAAAGGAGTATTATTTATATATAAGATTGAGACATAATATATTTGGTAATTTGCGTTAACAATTTTAGACAATCGAGGACAGGGGCACTAAGTTACTGAATCAATGAATACTCAAGTAATGCCTTTAGGGGTGTTATAGACAATATCAGATCGAGCAAGCTACTATATAGAATTAAGTGCCACATTGTTAAAGACGGTGGATTCTAGCTTTAGAATCCATCGATAGGTGCTTCGACGAGGATGCCGGTTCTTAAGAATGAGAGAATGTTTATTATAACACAAGTGATGCCGCTAGGCTTGAAATCTAAGACGATACATATTATTAGCTCTAAATCGATTGTACGCTAGTATTCAAACCGATGGGCAAGTAGATTTAGTATCGTGCCACTACAACGCCAAATGTCATAAAGCGAACACCAAGTCCCTATTGTGATCAAACGCTTACCGTTGTACTAAAACCAATTGATGTTAATAAATGCTTACTATATTTCCTTATATCACATCCCCTCAACCGTGGGCATATAAGAATGGAGAGAGGCCAAACACTTGAAATTTTATTTTTTTTGGGAAGTGTGTGCCTATAAGAAAAGAGTGAGGCCCAACACTTGTTTTTTTTTTTTTTTTCAATTGTACTGTAAGCGGGGTTTGAACCCGATCTCCCGCTCCGATACCATATTAGAATCGTTACGACTTATCGTTATACTAAAACCAATCGATGTTAAGAAAGATGTTATTATATTTCCTTATATCGGTCCCAATAATAACCATCCAAAAAATACTTGACTTGTTCATGGCCATCGTTAATACAATAGACAACAATTTGGATTCCCAATTATAGTCATAATAAGTAGCTGGAAAAAGATATGATGCATTTCTTTATCCAACCTTTTTGTCATCATTGTCAATATATACACATCAATGATTCAATATGAAAAATAATTTCATAACCAAAAAAGGAAAGAAAAAAAAATACACAAAATGTATATATAAACACACAAATTATCCAACATTGTCAAAATGATTTATTATTCATTTTTTCTAAAAGTTGGCAAGATTAATGATAATTTCTTATGAGTATTATATAGCTTTTCTTTAAAAGATGTATGCATAAATAATTGTTGTGATTTTAGGAAAGGTGTCAACAATTCATTGGTGGGGATGTTGGTGGAACACATCATAAATTGAAAAAATCAATTTGAAAATTATACTTTTCATATTGTAAAAGAAGAATCATGTTGCATCATGTATTTGAGGGCCATACTAAACGGAGGGGTTTGATTGATAACTCACAAACCGCATCACTAATAGTAGGACAAGTTACGTGCAATAAATTTCTAGGCTTGGTATAATTCTGAATCACTGATATATATATATATATATATATATATATATACTAGGGGGCGTAACCGTGCTCATGACGGTGTTGCCCCCACTTGGTCGTGTTTGTTTGTGTTTTGTTCGGGAAGCGAGTTGTAGCAAAGTATGTTTTTGTCTTTGCTGATAAGCGAAGATACACTTTGAACATGATCCATGCTCTCGGAAGGAAATTTGAAAAGTCAATTTATTTATACGGATTAAGTCTTAAAGAAGTCAATGATTGTAGACACACAAAAAATGGCATTAATTATTTACCGATTCCGAAGAAATCTCCATGCTTATTGTTCTCGGCTTTAATAGCTCATCAAGAACACCCCCAAATGTGACACTGCGGAGAGAGAGGAAAACGGATCGATTAGAAGTTGGAGAATTATGATTAGTTCGTATTCTCTCCCAAAATCTGTTTTTAAAGGCTCGTACATTATTTACAACGGTGAGTGAGGACCTATTTTGTTCCGGATCCGTGTTGGCCTTCATTGCCATTCTCTTGGCATTGATCATTATCACCATTTGGAAAAGGATAGCAAGAGATTCAAGCAAACCAACATCAAAGTTGCAACGTAGTTACATCGAACAAACGCCCATCAATGGAGCGAGACGATAAAGGTAACCAAAGCCACTAGGCATAATCGTTCTTTAGCTATTCAAAGAGCTAGATACTTTCTGTTATAAAGATTCATGACCAATAAAAGTTTATTCGAAACATCAAAGAACAAGATGAACAAGCGAGATCACGTGAAGATATGACAAACCAATGATGTAATAAAGGAGCTATTCATGTTCTCTTCTTGCCAAAAGAAATTTTGAGCACTTAAAATATATGCTCAAAATTTCTTGATAGTTTGTATAATTAGCATGTATGGCAATGTTCTTTTTCTTTTCCTATTTATGTGCTAAGTAATTTCCTTACGCACTTAGTTATTCATCGGATAATTTCAAGGATCTTAAGGAGCATGAGGACCTTTGCCGAAATACCATTATTGAGGCAAGGCAATTTACGGACTACCATTCCTTTGTCGAAATACCACTCCGTTTTTCGCGTTTTAGGTGTTTTTGGAACCAAACTAAGCCTAATTGGGAAGGGAACCACGATAGGGGATTTGTGTACCTTAAGATCGTGCATATTTGTGAAAAAAATGGGAGAAAATCGCGAACCAAAATCATGAAAATTACACTAAAGTGGTATTTATGAGTAAAAGGGGGTAGATATATATATATATATATATATATATATATATATATATATATATATATATATATATATATATATATATATATATATATAACACCGTAACATGTCACTTCACATATGAATATTTTGTCAAGACGTATGGACACGATTAGAAATGTTATAGTAGGAAGTACCAAAGATTGAGAATAGTTTTTCCGGTATGTCACGAGAAGAATAACAAAAATGTAGGAAGTTTTGTCATATAATGACATCCAGGTACACCGATAATAATGGTTAGTAATAAGCAATAATTATACCACATACGATGCGTCTACCCCCAAATCGAAACTAAAGATGTATGGCTTTGCCTCGAAAGCTCCAATTCACTTGGCGTCTCTCGAAATTGGCACTTTCATTCACGCACCGATTCGTTTCTCAAGAATCTTCCTCGGAGTAAAAAACTGCAAAATTTACTACTTTAAAGACACGGGGAGAAAGATGAATTATTCACGAAGTCTGGAGGGAACAAACAAGCCAAACACCCAATCATCGGCACATCATTGAGGATCATACGGGATTGTCCCGAGAATAAAGGCTAACCCGAATTCGACTACGGTGAGAGAAGTTTGAAACAAAGCTTATGCTCACGACAATTGTTGGAGTTCGGATTTCCTTTCCCTCCGGAATATTTCCGACAAATCAAGTTGAAGAGTTTGTCTGCACCACATAGCTTCCGTATGGCCTTTTCGAAGAACAACTTCTACTTGACTTGGAAGATGGAGAGGGTTTGTCGGGAGTAATCGAGATTTGTTTTTGAACGTGTAATCCCCGATATTTGAGCAATGAGATACGCAAAACGGAATCGGCATTTTGAATTTGACGAATATTACGTGTTATAGAAAGCATCGGCCGTTGGAAAAAAAAAAAACAAGCATCAAGAATGTTTCATTACCGGGTATGAAGGTCGGAAATTGGGTATTTTATGGGTAATTGGATTAAAGGCGCTCTTTCTTTATATATATATATATATATATATATATATATATATATATATATATATATATATATATATATATATATATATATATATATATATATATATGATTTTTAACCGTTTTACGTATTTTTCATGTTATGCTTTCTACTTTTCTCGAATCGGACGAAGTAGATTCTGATGTCATCGTCAAGGTATCCGACAAGCACGAATCTCTCTCTTTTTTGATATCCGTTCTCCTTACTCAAGGTGTACAACCGATGTTCATGCCTATATTTGAAATAAAAAGACATGGTAGTTAAAACCTACTTGGATGATGAGCATGGAGTAGCAAACTTAAGAATGAAGTCATGGAATTCATTGTGTTCCGGTTGTTTCTTCTTTTGGACAAGTAAGATCCGTAATTAATGGTAGTAGCTATTTATATTTTCGTTTGACAACGGTTGTAAAATCCGTTGAGATCGTTAATAGGAAATCTCTAGTGTCACGTTTCGAGTCTATTTATTGTTTCTTTTCTTCCACACTTTTCGAGTATGACATGATGCATACGTGGGGTTTAAGTTTTACTCTTGTGACGTCCTTGTCCCGAATGCCGAGCCCCTATCCGGAAAAAAACACCCGTACGCGAGATAATTAAAATATAATCTAATTATATACGTAAAAGCCTTACGTAAGAATGATGCATGATATGACATTTGCAGATGGAGTACCAATGTCCGGATAAAGACTCCGCATCCATGATACGGGTGTTACAAGTTGCGTGACAACAATCGGTAAGTTGTATGATTTCGAACAAACTTAAATTGCCTATAGCCTATATTTTTGGATCGTTGTTCTTTATATTCTTTTTTTATCATTAGTATAGTAAGGTATTGTTTCATTTTTCATGTGCATGTAGGTCAAAGTGTTGTGTAACAGTACTCACTCGAAATCTGAATATTTTTTGAAATGAATTTTCATATTGTGTCATATTTAAAATTCAATATGATACGTCAAAATTTTTAACCCAACTTATCCATAAAGTCTCAAAAATGGAACAATTAAAGCCGAATTTTAGTTCGGATAACTAGATAACAAACAAATAAAACTAACTCCTAATTCCACTAAACTTGGCTATAAACGGCTACAACGTGTTTCTCAAGAAGGAAACTAGTCAACATCCTAAAAACGTGGGAAGGAAAGATACATAACTATTAAAAGCAAAACATAAACTTCGATATCCAACGCCTCTTCAACGATTGCACCAACTTGGAGCTTTTCCGGTCTCACAAAACTTTATAAGCCCTTGATATTTAAGGTATGAGTGTTTCAACTTGTTCGAAGAAGAAAGACGAGTGCCGAAGTAATTCACGCATCATCCCCAAATACGATGACTCATGAATTCACTTCTAACACATTACATCCATATATATATTTACATGAGATATTCAAGTAATGCAATTAGACACACATCAATATTTACATTTACATTATACATTTTCAAATTTATTTACATTCCTTGTTTACTTTTTATTCCACATAGTTCAAGTTATTTACCGTTGTGCACACACACCCACACCATGCATGTGCAATAGATTCGATTAAATTTTGAACGCTTAGCAATCCCGATAAGAGACAAGACACTTTTCGTTCATTCATCAACCTTACCATACATACCCCTGTAGAAGTTCCTGCATATATATCCAGGCCCATATCACTACACAAATATGTACTCACAGACGCACCGAACATCAAAATAATACGTGCTGTCAAGGCACGACCATGCACTACGTAGAGTACGGACACACACACACCAATTCATGCAGAACCATGTAATGCTAATTACTGCTGCCATCCTAAGCCTCGAAGTCATAACAACTCTACACAGTTCCAATGGCGGGTCTAATAGTTAGGCAAGGCAAGGGGGGCTAAGCCCACCCAAGTTTTTTTTTTTTTTTTTGAGTAGATATCACAATAAACCCAAATTCAGCCCACCCAACAGCCAGCCTAGCCCACCAGTAATCAGCCCAGCCCATCCATTTAATAAAAAACCTATTCTATCTAATTTCACATAGGATATCTTCCGTGCATTTTTAATAAAAACCGGCATGCTTTAATAAAAGTTGAAGTTCGGAGGAAAAAAACAAAAAAAAAAAAAACAAAACAAAATAAAAGCTTTTTAGCAGAGGTTTTTTTTAAACAAAAAAGAAAGGCTTTTTAGCGGTGGTTTTCTTTTTCACCGCTAAAATTTTTCACGGCGGTTTGATCTGCCGCATGTTATTTTTTACATCTTTGTTGGCTGGCTCGATCCACCAATTTCATTGATAAGCAAAACATAATAAAAACAAACATTGCATACAATTGCAACCCATTATTATGTGAAGACTATAGCTTCTTCTTCTGATGAAGACGTCACATAAACCGCGTGCGGTAATTAATCATACATCCACTACGTATTAATTGGAAATCACATCAGCGGGGATGTAGCAAGATCCGGTGGTGTCTTTGTTCGCATTCCAAGCAGGGTCCTTCACCGCAGCCATCTTCACAAGTGTTTCTCAGACAATGAGGAATGAAGCAATATTCAGTTGCGATCCTATCGCATATGCAAGGTGTTTCGCAACCCTCCAGCGCCAAGTGTTTATCTTGTAATAGGTGATTATCAAGAAAACTATTATCATCATCTTCATTAAGCTGGTGTTTGAGTGTATTTTTGAAGAAATATAAGTGGGCCTCCGAGCAATTTCCTCTGGATCTTCATCTTCATGTTGTTTTTTACACCTTTGTTGCTGGCTCCTTCAACTACAGTTGTGTATATCAGTATAAGCAAATTCTCTCTCTCTCTCGCACACACATATACATACACATATACATGCAAACACAAATTGTAAAGACAGTTGGAAAGGAAATTTTCATTGTATAACTATTGGTTAAATTGCAATAATAGTCATGTAACTTAAACTATTTAGCATTTTAGTCATTTTTTTTGTTGGCCAACGGCGGTGCATGCTGACATGGCAAAATGAGTAATGAGTCTTTGAAATTGGGGAAAAACTCAATTTTTGTGCGAATTTTTTTTTCAATTTTCTGCTATTTTTTTGCATTGTCAGGGTCACTAAGAGACATATCCCCGCCAAGACCAGCTCCTTCAACACTGGAAATTAAAACGGTACTAAAATGCTGATAAAGACTAATTTTTACATTTTGCCTGAAGTAGTTTCTAAAAAGGTTTGTACCAAATGAATTTATTAAGTTATTCTAATTTTTTTTTTTGATTTCTTGCATACTTAATGAAATTAAAAGCAGAAGAACAAGATGCTTTAATTTAAGGGGGAACGAGCGAGACACCAACAATTTATCAATTGGTATAGAATAGCCTATTGCTACTGAAACTTTTGATAACAATTGAACCATATAAATATATAAAGCGTATATAAATACACACTATTTTGACGACCGAACATGTTTAGGAATATGGTCATTTATTCTGTCTTATCTAAACTTAATTTGATTCAAAAATTAAGTTACTGTTGTTTCTAAACCTAATACCTAGGTCGAGAAAGTTTATTGCATATATTGGTGCAAAAAAAAATCAACGATTTCTGCCGAAAATTTATGCCAGAACAAATAAATGCAAAAATTTGAAAAAAGAAAGTGTAATAAATTTATGCCAGAACAAATAAATGCAAAAATTTGAAAAAGAAAATTGTATATATATATATATATATATATATATATATATATATATATATATATATATATATATCCGAGCGAGGAGCAAGTTGCACTACTGTTTCCGTAATATATATATATATAAACAATTGCACCATAAAATTTCTTCCGTAAAAGAAATAGTTTACCATCTTGGCCGTCGGTCCCTCGAAGAAGTCATTGAAATCCCAGCAGAAATCAACAGAAAATAAAGGAGAATCTGGACAAATTGCCACTTGGCTTTCAACCTTTGGATTAAACTTGTAACCTTCTATGATGATAATGAGAAAAAAAAATAGAAAAAGAAAAACTGGAGAGATGTTTCTATGCTTGTGCTCTAATTATTATGTGGAGACATTGCTCTTTATAATTTCATGGATTAATAATAAATATAACTTCAATATGATTAATGTGTGCAAGTAAATGGGATGACTTTTTCAACCTTCGGGGATATATATATATATATATATATATATATATATATATATATATATATAATGACAGCGTACAAGATAGAAAACATATAGAAACATAGTAGAGAATATTTCATTCATACTTGGATAACATCAGCAGCAACAATACATATAGATCTTAGGATCATTTACAAAATCTAGGAGTAACAAACTAATGCCACATGGATTCCAGGTCTCACAGTTGACACATAGTCACTCTACGAATAATACGGAAATAACAAATTATTTCTTAACATCCCCTCTCTCAAACTAAATGTGGAACAACTACCACATTTACGGTTTTATCTCAAAGCTATGAAGTTGTGGTGTTGGTAAGGCTTTTGTCAAAGAATCAAGCAATCTTGCATTGAAGATGACACATATTGAAATCGCATGGAGTTGTTTATCCTTAACTTGGATTGGCGATGTAGTGTATGTCAAGCTTCTATATGTTTAGTTCTCGCATGATAACGTCAGCTGGATTCAGAGCCCGTGAAAGTTGCACTCAAGTTATCACACCATGCAAACGTAGAGTAGCGAGTGCAGGACAATCCCATTTCAGAGCAATGAGTACACGTTTGATGCTAAAACATCCTGAAGAGAGATTAGCTTGCGGATACGTACTCGGATTCCCGCATCGGGACCTAGAAACAACACTTTTCCTTTGTTTCTTTGGAGCTCTAGGAGACCAAAGAATCCTCCTATATAAACACAATAACTTGACACAAAGATTTTCTATCATGCAGTGGGTAACAAGCCCCAATCAACATCACTTAAAGCCATTCAAGTGTAAGGTACCATTGGCCCCCGAATAAAATACCATAGTGAAGAAGTGCCACTTTACATACCTAAAAAAGTAGCCTTTTAGGGCATACGCCAATGATCCAAATTGTAAAGTTGTCAAGCATATATTGACTCAAGTAGTTAACGGAATAAACAAGGTGTCAAATTACTGGTATATGTCGATATCTTTGCAACCCTCCAAACATCAACTCCTATAGTACAATAATAGGATTCTTCATAGGTTCTCCTTGATCGGGTGACATGTGTTGACCGGGGACCGTGGGAGTATCACATGGTTTGAGATGATCCGAGTTGTAAAAGTTTGAGAGATCGAGAGCGCATAAAGTGTCCTTGAGTTAGTAAACATGCGCGGTAGTGTTTTATGTGTGCTTTCATACCAAGGAAGTGAGAGGCTGATCCAAGATCTTTAAATTCCAATCCAAGTTCCGATCCCTTTGCGTAGCTTCAAATTCAAGCAACCATAGATTTTCTCCACTCAAGTATAGTCGCAGCTTACGAAACTCTAGTTGGTTCGGAAAAGATGATCAAGCAGGAGACCGCTCGGATCGAATTTGAGTGGAATAGGTTTTGGGCTTAAAAATTCCACTTTTGGAACGTGTTTGCATGTGGGATGTCTTTAAGCTAGATTGTGAGTGTTTGGACAAAGTTCAAAGGTCATCGACAACTTGGATTGTAAAGTGGAACTCTACGTTACTATGGGAGCTTTGAGCTTGTGGTGGGGCTCGTAGGACTTTGAGTGGGTGTCGAAGGAACTACACATGGCACCCCCTCCTGCTATTATCCGTGCCGGGGTGTATGCACAAAGTAGGAAAGAAAACGTAGGAGAGGGAGAATGTACCTATGGTTGATCAAAGCAACACCGGTCTCTTGGGGAATCTTGTTCGGGTGCAAATTCAATATCGTATAGATGTTGTTGAGAAGTTAAGTATCTCCCCACAAATGACATAGGGAGAGAGGTGACAACAAAGTGTTTGATACTTATATGGACTTCGGGGTCCTTGATTGAAACCTTTCCCAAAGTGAGAAACTCACACTCATTAAACACAACATTTTTAGTGATGAATATCCTACCCGATACATCAAGGCATTTGTAGCCTTTGTGTAAGGAGTGATTCCCAAATAAGTGCATTTGCTTAGTATGGTATACTTGACTTTATGGTAGGGATGAAATGTCATCGAAGTGTGGAAAACAAGCACATCCAAAAACTTTATGAAGTTTATAATCGAGTTGTTTATTAAAGTAAGACTTCAAAAGGTGATTTATACTTTAACACAAGTGGCAGGAAGGATATTAATGACAGCATACGGCTTCAACAAAACTATCCCACCAAAATCTGAGCGGGAGAGGTTGAGGCCATTTGTGTCAGCTCAATCCCAATTGTCTGTTTCTTCCAAACCTCTCCTATTTTGTCAAAATGCTATCGAGGATGCACGGTGTCTAAAAAGATGCCTTGATCCAATGTTTCAAGACTTAAACTCTCCCTCACGATTAAATACATTTGATTTAGTGGAATATTGGTTTTTCAACAAGTTTTTGAAACTGATAGCAGCTAATGCACCTCGTACTTAAATTTTAAAGAAAAATCGAGGTGAATCTAGGTACCAATCATCAATAAAGTGAACATAATAAGAAAAACCAAATAGTGGACTTCAGACGGGAGCAGGTCCCCAAACAAATGCACGTATTAAGTCAAGAAATGTAATAGTAATGGGATTCGCCTCATAATAAGGTAGAGCATTACCCTTACCAAACTACCAAGTATCATGAAGTATCCATGAATTTTATCACTGACTTCAATATTTACAAGATTTCAAAATCTTTGATTTTATACCCGCTGAGTCTGATAAAGTGTCTTAATCCCGAGTACAAATATTAGGATCTTTATTCAAACCTATCGTGCTCAAATGAACACCAGGAGACTCGAAAAGACTGACCGAATGAAGGCTTGAATTTGGACGAAGAGAGATGTCATTTGGAACCACTTATCTGACATAGTCCACCTTTGAGAATTTCTTTTGCGACAGTTGTCCCCGTTATCTTGTCCTTCACAAAACAGGAAAGCAGGAGTAAATTCAAATAAATAACACATCTATTTCAAGGATTTTAGACAGACTAACAAGGTTTTTGCACGAGAGGTACATATGAAACATCTTTTAAAAGCAAGCAGTGGTAGTTTGTGGATGTTGTGTGGACAAATGTGTTTGACCACGAAGAATGGCTAATTTCTCACCATTCCCATCTACTTTCCAGATTCATAACCCGAACAACCTACACTCATGTATCGAGATTGTTTAGATCGTGAGTAAGGTGATCTTCTGGAGGCTCCACTATCCATGTACCATGTCACCATCCTCTGCCGCATTGTATGGAGGCAACATAGGCCGACACTTGTTTAATGATCATTGTCGCTGTAATCGCTTCGGTGAATATGTTCACCTTTTGATAGTCTCTGCCCCCGTTGATTATATTAGAAAGCTAAGTACTATGTTACTTTCTGTAGATGATTGTCTACACATGTGGCTAATTCCCTTTAAACAGAATTCCTGATTCTCATTTTAATGCCTTCTTAAGAACCTTGAAAGCTTTATTCTTAGGTGCTTTGACTGCCCAACTAAAAAGGTTTCACTCGATTTGAGGGGTGAATTTATTAACAGTAAATTGGGTTCCCTGACCATTATCTTAAAACATAGATCACACACCTGATATATTGTCCACACACACCCTCAAATTTCAAAATTATTGTCAGAAAAAGAGTCACAGGACAATCGCAGAATTAGGCCTCACTCATGTTATTCTCATACAAAGATGCTACCTCTGTTCAACGGGTGGAAGCCTTTTGCTACGGCTGTTTTTTTAATAAACATCACTACCAACTTCCACACTTAAGATGCACTCACCCTATTTCATGCTTTATAATGAACACCCCGATTTATTCAAGTCCCTGAAGGAGCCAAGTTTTTGGCCAGGTGTTATCCCTACACCCGGGGACACTAAAAAACATAACTTTGATCCCAAAACTCGGCCCTCGTGTTTTTGTATGATATAGCAGCCAATTTAAAACTACAAGTGCTTTCATCCCCTATCTAGGAAGTTTTTTATGACTAGACATGTGACTTTGGATGAGACCCTTCTGCATCCTATAAGATCAAGAATAATTCAACACTAACATCACTCTCCAACATCTTTGATTTGATGGCCTCCACCCCGGACATTGCACCTTCTCCTTCGGTATCAATTTGATTCTTACGGACTTTTCACTGTAATCCAAGGGATGGTTTCTACAGGTCACAGATTACGTAATCCAAAACCGCATCTAACCCCAGTAATCACCATCATCAAACACTCCACTCATACCCCCCACCCACACACGCCCTACTTCATCACTCGCATCAACTCGTACATTACGTACCTTGCCTAGTCCCCGACTGTACCTCGACATCCCACTTCCCAACTCCATTCCGAATCCTCTCACCACATATATCCACTTAGCATCTCTAACATCATGACACACCATAGAACTCGTATCCATACCCCGCATTAATACAAGGGTTCGGCTACGGAATCTTTGCACCCAACCCTAAATACGCCTTGACCACCACACTCCTAGACATCCCCAAGGAACCCAAAGTTGTCAAGGTCGCTTCTAAACACGCAGCCGGAAAGCTGCAATGCTACTAACAACGTTAAATGCCCTAGTTTTACATAATCATACTCGGTACTTGGTCCCTAATATTCCAACATGCATGTTATGTGCTCCAAATAGGTCTTCACAAAGCTAAACTTAAGCGTGATGGCACTTTATAAAGATTGGTTGCCGACTTGTAGCTAAAGGCTACTAAATTGATGGCATTGATTATATCGAATCCCACATCAACAATAAATCAAGCACCATTATGTTTATTCTTAGTATTGTTTCTAAATCGGCCTTTACGCTTAACAAAGCTTAGATGTTAAGAATGCTTTTTTGTACGATATCCATAGAGGACATATACATGACACAACCTTCAAAGTATGACTGGATCCCTCTTTTCCAAATAATGTTTGCAAGCTTCAGAGAGTCCTCTATGTCTTTAAATGAGTTCTTTTGCAAATGGGTTTCACGCATTTAGTAATTTTTTGGTCAATTATGGGTTTTTTGCAAACTATTCGATCTCTATTTAATTTTAATATCACTCTAATCAGCTGGACATTAGTCCTTCTCTTGTGCATGCGGATGATATCCTGCCCAAAGGTTCAAACTCGTACTTATTAGAGTTCACTTTGTCTGGTCTCTTGGGTAAGGAGTTCTCCATGAAGGATCCCAAGATCCATTCATCATTTTTTGGGAGTACAGTACATCATACATATGTAATAGAATGCATCTGTGCCGCAGTCACTATGAGCTCTGTCTGACTCTAGACAGAGAGGCTCATATGCTTGATTATAAGCCCACGAGGACACCACTTTCCCCCAAACATAAGGAGGGAGCCGGACTCGCACTCATTAACGGGATCCCACGAAAATATAAGAGTCTCCTAGGTGAGCCTTGCAATATCTTACATTCAATGCTGTGCCGCATCTTGCCTTCAAAGGTGAACTGTTTATGTCTCTCGCCTTATGCAACAGCCCAACAAACTTTCATCTCACCTTGGTTCACAGGGATCCTCGCATACGTGAAAGTGTACCTTGGAGTCAGGTATGACACTATCCAATGGTTCCACAAACACTTCGTCATGCTATTACACATTCTGCCAGATCCAGAATGGTCTCACACTCACGGCCTATTCCGATGCAAATATCGTGCTGTCGCATACTGCGAAGATCTACCCACGGATATTGTACTTTTCTTGGCCCCAATTTGATATCTTGGTGTGCCAAGAAGCAAATTTCTCATCACGATGGGTGTACAGTCAAGCTCGTGTCGAATACCACCATGGCACACACCGCCGCAGAACTTACATGGCTTTCCCCATTCGCGTAGAACCGAACATTCCCATAGCCTCTACACATGTGGGCTTCTATCTCGATAACCTAAGTGCTCTACATATGACCATAAATCCG
>JAVUPR010000005.1:0-140991 GCA_036785695.1 Gentiana straminea
ATGGCCTTGTACAAGGAATCAAAAATCACGAGTTAAGTACTCTATGGGTACGAAAAAAAGTATGAAAAAAAACGTTTGTAATTCTCTTTGAAGTACCGATGTGATATCGACCGAACGATAAATAAGACACGCCGGCGCAAATGGCAAGCAAAACGGAGGCCGAATGGCCTTGTACAAGGAATCAAAAATCACACGTTAAGTACTCTATGGGTACGAAAAAAAGTACGAAAAAAAACATTTGTAATTCTCTTTGAAATACTGATGTGATATCGACCAGAACGATAAATAAGGCACGCCGGCGCAAATGGCAAGAAAAACGGAGGCCGAATGGCCTTGTACAAGAAATCAAAAATCACACGAGTTAAGTACTCTATGGGTTCGAAAAAAAGTACGAAAAAAACGTTTGTAATTCTCTTTGAAAATGCGATGTGATATCGACCGAATGATAAATAAGGCACGCCGGCGCAAACGGCAAGCAAAACGGAGGCCGAATGGCCTTGTACAAGGAATCAAAAATCACACGGTAAAGTATTCTATGGGTACGAAAAAAAGTACGAAAAAAAACGTTTGTAATTCTCTTTGAAGTACTGATGTGATATCGACCAGAACGATAAATAAGGCACGCCGGCGCAAACGGCAAGCAAAACGGAGGCCAGAAAGGCCTTGTACAAGGAATCAAAAATCATACCGTTAAGTACTTTATGGGTAGGAAAAAAAGTACGAAAAAAAAACGCTTGTAATTCTCTTTGAAGTACTGATGTGGTATCGACCAGAACGATAAATAAGGTACGCCGGCGCAAACGGCAAGCAAAACGGAGGTCAGAATGGCCTTGTACAAGGAATCAAAAATCACACCGTTAAATACCCTATGGGTACGAAAAAAGTACGAAAAAAACGTTTACAATTCTCTTTGAAGTACTAATGTGTTATCGACCAGAACGATAAATAAGTCACGCCGGCGCAAACGGCAAGCAAAACGGAGGCCAGAATGGCCTTGTACAAGGAATCAAAAATCACACAGTTAAGTACTCTATGGGTACGAAAAAATGTACGAAAAAAAATGTTTGTAATTCTCTTTGAAGTACTGATGTGATATCGACCAGAACGATAAATAAGGCACGCCGGCGCAAACGGCAAGCAAAACGGAGGTCAGAATGGCCTTGTACAAGGAATCAAAATCACACAGTTAAGTACTCTATGGGTACGAAAAAAAGTACGAAAAAAAACATTTGTAATTCTCTTTGAAGTACTGATGTGTTATCGACCAGAACGATAAATAAGGCATGCCGGCGCAAACGGCAAGCAAAACGGAGGCCAGAATGGCCTTGTACAAGCAATCAAAAATCACACAGTTAAGTACTCTATGGGTACGAAAAAAAGTACGAAAAAAAACGCTTGTAATTCTCTTTGAAGTATGCGATGTGATATCGACCGAACGATAAATAAGGCACGCCGGCGGAAACGGCAAGCAAAACGGAGGCCGAATGGCCTTGTACAAGAAATCCAAAATCACACGTTAAGTACTCTATGGGTACGAAAAAAAGTACGAAAAAAAACGTTTGTAATTCTCTTTGAAGTACCGATGTGATATCGACCGAACGATAAATTAGGCACGCCGGCACAAACGGCAAGCAAAACGGAGGCCGAATGGCCTTGTACAAGGAATCGAAAATCACACAGTTAAGTACTCTATGGGTACGAAAAAAAGTACGAAAAAAAACGTTTGTAATTCTCTTTGAAGTACTGATGTGTTATCGACCAGAACGATAAATAAGGAATGCCGGCGCAAACGGCAAGCAAAACGGAGGCCAGAATGGCCTTGTACAAGGAATCAAAAATCACACCGTTAAGTAGTCTATGGGTACGAAAAAGAGTACGATAAAAAACGTTTGTAATTCTCTTTGAAGTACTGATGTGATATCGACCAGAACGATAAATAAGGCACGCCGGCGCAACCGGCAAGCAAAACGGAGGCCAGAATGCCCTTGTACAAGCAATCAAAAATCACACAGTTAAGTACTCTATGGGTACGAAAAAAAGTTCGAAAAAAAACGCTTGTACTTCTCTTTGAAGTACTGATGTGATATCGACCAGAACGATAAATAAGGCACGCCGGCGGAAACGGCAAGCAAAACGGAGGCCGAATGGCCTTGTACAAGAAATCAAAATCACACGGTTAAGTACTCTATGGGTACGAAAAAAAGTACGAAAAAAAAAGTTTGTAATTCTCTTTGAAGTACCGATGTGATATCGACCAGAACGATAAATTAGGCACGCCAGCACAAACGGCAAGCAAAACGGAGGCCAGAATGGCCTTGTACAAGGAATCGAAAATCACACAGTTAAGTACTCTATGGGTACGAAAAAAAGTACGAAAAAAAACGTTTGTAATTCTCTTTGAAGTACTGATGTGTTATCGACCAGAACGATAAATAAGGAATGCCGGCGGAAACGGCAAGCAAAACGGAGGCCAGAATGGCCTTTGTACAAGGAATCAAAAATCACACCGTTAAGTAGTCTATGGGTACGAAAAAGAGTACGATAAAAAACGTTTGTAATTCTCTTTGAAGTACTGATGTGATATCGACCAGAATGATAAATAAGGCACGCCGGCGCAAACGGCAAGCAAAACGGAGGCCAGAATGGCCTTGTACAAAGAATCAAAAATCACACCGTTAAGTAGTCTATGGGTACGAAAAAGAGTACGAAAAAAAATGTTTGTAATTCACTTTGAAGTACTGATGTGATATCGACCAGAACGTTAAATAAGGCACGCCGGCGCAAACGGCAAGCAAAACGGAGGCCAGAATGGCCTTGTACAAGAAATCAAAAATCACACAGTTAAGTACTCTATGGGTACGAAGAAAAGTACGAAAAAAAACGTTTGTAATTATCTTTGAAGTACTGATGTGATATCGACCAGAACGATAAATAATGCACTCCGGCGCAAACGGCAAGCAAAACGGAGGCCAGAATGGCCTTGTACAAGGAATCAAAAATCACACTGTTAAGTACTCTATGGGTACGAAAAAGTACGAAAAAAAACGTTTGTAATTCTCTTTGAAGTACCGATGTGATATCGACCGAACGATAAATAAGGCACGCCGGCGCAAACGGCAAGCAAAACGGAGGCCAGAATGGCCTTGTACAAGGAATCAAAAATCACACAGTTAAGTACTCTATGGGTATGAAAAAATGTACGAAAAAAAATGTTAGTAATTCTCTTTGAAGTACTGATGTGTGATATGAAAACTAAGGATCTAGATTTAAGTGTTCATACAAATTAGCAATTAAACTTGTTTTAGATCAAGAAAAAACAAGAGAAATAAGAACTTACATGAATTTAAAATGATAAGGACGAATTGAATAGTTGAGCAAGGCTTAGATACACCCTCGGAATCGCACTCTGGGTTTCTCCAAGTTCGATAATATCGCACAAAGGTCGCTCACACCTTTGATAAATTCTCAAGCTAAACTTTCACCCAGTCGCAAGGAAAAAGATTAACTAAGTAAAGTTTCAATCATTGAAACTCAAATATGTATAAAATATCACTCAAATATAGCTTGCTTATACAAGGCAAGTTACAATCCTTATATAGAATTCAAAATAACTAGCTACTCCCAAACTAGCAATGTGGGACAAAAATACTTATAGTTTGGAGTTTGGGAGTGGGAATCATGCTAAAACCGATGTGGGAGACTTAAGCCACGTCCAAGGCATGTCTAGGACAAGTCTTGGACATGTCTTGGGTGCAATCTTGGACAAGGTCCATTTTTAGTAAGGAAAGTTTCCAAAACTTAAGGTAAAAAAGGTATCGGGTTTTTGTAGGTCCAAAAAGGTAGGTAAATGTAGTTTAGGACCTAGGATACCCTTAAAGTGTAGGGAACATCGGGATAGAATCTGTCGGTTCCCAAAATAGAAAGCCGAATGTCGGGTTTGGCAAAAGCGCCATTTTGGGAAGGGTTATGCAAAAAATGGTCAAAACTCCCAAAAATACCCCTACCCCTTATTACATGTCAAAACAAAACGAAAATAAAGTTTATTACAAGTTATTCATCGAAATAATATATAAGTCTTCAATCTTCTTCGTGTCAATGTGATATCGACCAGAATGATAAATAAGGCACGCCGGCGCAAACGGCAAGCAAAACGGAGGTCAGAATGGCCTTGTACAAGGAATCAAAAATCACACGTTAAGTACTCTATGGGTACGAAAAAAAGTACGAAAAAAAACATTTGTAATTCTCTTTGAAGTGCGATGTGTTATCGACCGAACGATAAATAAGGCATGCCGGCGCAAACGGCAAGCAAAACGGAGGCCAGAATGGCCTTGTACAAGCAATCAAAAATCACACAGTTAAGTAATCTATGGGTACGAAAAAAAGTATGAAAAAAAACGCTTGTAATTCTCTTTGAAGTACGATGTGATATCGACCGAACGATAAATAAGGCACGCCGGCGCTAACGGCAAGCAAAACGGAGCCGAATGGCCTTGTACAAGAAATCAAAAATCACACGAGTTAAGTACTCTATGGGTACGAAAAAAAGTACGAAAAAAACGTTTGTAATTCTCTTTGAAGTACTGATGTGATATCGACCAGAATGATAAATAAGGCACGCCGGCGCAAACGGCAAGCAAAACGGAGGCCATAATGGCCTTGTACAAAGAATCAAAAATCACACCGTTAAGTAGTCTATGGGTACGAAAAAGAGTATGAAAAAAAACGTTTGTAATTCTCTTTGAAGTACTGATGTGATATCGACCATAACGTTAAATAAGGCACGCCGGCGCAAACGGCAAGCAAAACGGAGGCCAGAATGGCCTTGTACAAGAAATCAAAAATCACACAGTTAAGTACTCTATGGGTACGAAGAAAAGTACGAAAAAAAACGTTTGTAATTCTCTTTGAAGTACCGATGTGATATCGACCGAACGATAAATAATGCACTCCGGCGCAAACGGCAAGCAAAACGGAGGCCAGAATGGCCTTGTACAAGGAATCAAAAATCACACAGTTAAGTACTCTATGGGTACGAAAAAAAACGAAAAAAAACGTTTGTAATTCTCTTTGAAGTGCGATGTGATATCGACCGAACGATAAATAAGGCACGCCGGCGCAAACGGCAAGCAAAACGGAGGCCAGAATGGCTTGGTACAAGGAATCAAAAATCACACACGTTAAGTACTCTATGGGTACGAAAAAAAGTATGAAAAAAAACGTTTGTAATTCTCTTTGAAGTGCGATGTGATATCGACCGAACGATAAATAAGGCACGCCGGCGCAAATGGCAAGCAAAACGGAGGCCGAATGGCCTTGTACAAGGAATCAAAAATCACACGGTTAAGTACTCTATGGGTACGAAAAAAAGTACGAAAAAAAACATTTGTAATTCTCTTTGAAGTACCGATGTGATATCGACCAGAACGATAAATAAGGCACGCCGGCGCAAACGGCAAGCAAAACGGTGGCCAGAATGGCCTTGTACAAGAAATCAAAAATCACACAGTTAAATACTCAATGGGTACGAAAAAATATACGAAAAAAAACGTTTGTAATTCTCTTTGAAGTACTGATGTGATATCGACCGAACGATAAATAAGGCACGCCGGCGCAAACGGCAAGCAAAACGGAGGCCGAGAAGGCCTTGTACAAGGAATCAAAAATCACACGTTAAGTACTTTATGGGTACGAAAAAAAGTACGAAAAAGAAAGTTTGTAATTCTATTTGAAGTACGATGTGATATCGACCGAACGATAAATAAGGCACGCCGGCGCAAATGGCAAGCAAAACGGAGGCCGAATGGCCTTGTACAAGAAATCAAAAATCACACGAGTTAAGTACTCTATGGGTACGAAAAAAAGTACAAAAAAAAAACGTTTGTAATTCTCTTTGAAATGCGATGTGATATCGACCGAATGATAAATAAGGCACGCCGTCGCAAATGGCAAGCAAAACGGAGGCCGAATGGCCTTGTACAAGGAATCAAAAATCACACGATTAAGTACTCTATGGGTACGAAAAAAAGTACGAAAAAAAACGTTTGTAATTCTCTTTGAAATGCGATGTGATATCGACCGAACGATAAATAAGGCATGCCGGTGCAAACGGCAACCAAAACGGAGGCCGAATGGCCTTGTACAAGGAATCAAAAATCACACGAGTTAAGTATCTATGGGTACAAAAAAAAGTACGGAAAAAAACGTTTGTAATCTCTTTGAAGTGCGATGTGATATCGACCGAACGATAAATAAGGCACGCCGGCGCAAACGGCAAGCAAAACGGAGGCGAGAATGGCCTTGTACAAGAAATCAAAAATCACACAGTTAAGAACTCTGTGGGTACGAAAAAAAGTACGAAAAAAAACGTTTGTAATTCTCTTTGAAGTACTGATGTGATTTCGACCAGAACGATAAATAAGGCACGCCGGCACAAACGGCAAGCAAAACGGAGGCCGAATGGCCTTGTACAAGGAATCAAAAATCACACGAGTTAAGTACTCTATGGGTACGAAAAAAAGTACGAAAAAAAACGTTTGTAATTCTCTTTGAAGTACGATGTGATATCGACCGAACGATAAATAAGGCACGCCGGCGCAAACGGCAAGCAAAACGGAGGCCGAATGGCCTTGTACAAGAAATCAAAAATCACACGGTTAAGTACTCTATGGGTACGAAAAAAAGTGAAAAAAAACTTTTGTAATTCTCTTTGAAGTGCTGATGTGATATCGACCAGAACGATAAATAAGGCACGCCGGCGCAAACGGCAAGCAAAACGGAGGCCAGAATGGCCTTGTAGAATCAAAAATCACACCGTTAAGTACTTTATGGGTACAAAAAAATGTACGAAAAAAACGTTTGTAATTCTCTTTGAAGTATTGATGTGATATCGACCAGAACGATAAATAAGGCACGCCGGCGCAAACGGTAAGCAAAACGGAGGCCAGAATGGCCTTGTACAAGGAATCAAAAATCACACAGTTAAGTACTCTGTGGGTACGAAAAAAAGTATGAAAAAAACGTTTGTAATTCTCTTTGAAGTGCGATGTGATATCGACCGAACGATAAATAAGGCACGCCGGCGCAAACGGCAAGCAAAACGGAGGCGAGAATGGCCTTGTACAAGGAATCAAAAATCACACGAGTTAAGTACTCTATGGGTACGAAAAAAAGTACGAAAAAAACGTTTGTAATTCTCTTTGAAGTGCGATGTGATATCGATCGAACGATAAATAAGGCACGCCGGCGCAAACGGCAAGCAAAACGGAGGCGAGAATGGCCTTGTACAAGAAATCAAAAATCACACGAGTTAAGTACTCTTTGGGTACGAAAAAAAGTGTGAAAAAAAACGTTTGTAATTCTCTTTGAAGTGCGATGTGATATCGACCGAACGATAAATAAGGCACGCCGGCGCAAACGGCAAGCAAAACGGAGGCCGAATGGCCTTGTACAAGGAATCAAAAATCACACGGTTAAGTACTCTATGGGTACGAAAAAAAGTACGAAAAAAAAACGTTTGTAATTCTCTTTGAAATACCGATGTGATATCGACCGAACGATAAATAAGGCACGCCGGCGCAAACGGCAAGCAAAACGGAGGCCGAATGGCCTTGTACAAGAAATCAAAAATCACACGTTAAGTACTCTATGGGTACGAAAAAAAAGTGAAAAAAAACGTTTGTAATTCTCTTTGAAGTGCGATGTGATATCGACCGAACGATAAATAAGGCACGCCGGCGCAAACGGCAAGCAAAACGGAGGCCGAATGGCCTTGTACAAGGAATCCAAAATCACACGTTAAGTACTCTATGGGTACGAAAAAAAGTACGAAAAAAAAACGTTTGTAATTCTCTTTGAAAGTACCGATGTGATAACGACCGAACGATAAATAAGGCACGCCGGCGCAAACGGAAAGCAAAACGGAGGCCGAATGGCCTTGTACAAGGAATCAAAAATCACACAGTTAAGTACTCTATGGGTACGAAAAAAAGTACGAAAAAAAACGTTTGTAATTCTCTTTGAAGTGCTGATGTGATATCGAGTAGAACGATAAATAAGGCACGCCGGCGCAAACGGCAAGCAAAACGGAGGCAAGAATGGCCTTGTACAAGAAATCAAAAATCACACAGTTAAGTACTCTATGGGTACGAAAAAAAGTATGAAAAAAAATGTTTGTAATTCTCTTTGAAGTGCGATGTGATATCGACCAGAACGATAAATAAGGCACGCCGGCGCAAACGGCAAGCAAAACGGAGGCCAGAATGGCCTTGTACAAGCAATCAAAAATCACACAGTTAAGTACTCTATGGGTACGAAAAAAAGTACGAAAAAAAAATGTTTGTAATTCTATTTGAAATGCGATGTGATATCGACCGAACGATAAATAAGGCACACCGGCGCAAACGGCAAGCAAAACGGAGGCCGAATGGCCTTGTACAAGAAATCAAAAATCACACGGTTAAGTACTCTATGGGTACGAAAAAAAGTACGAAAAAAAAAGTTTGTAATTCTCTTTGAAGTATGCGATGTGATATCGACCGAACGATAAATAAGGCACGCCGGCGCAAACGGCAAGCAAAACGGAGGCGAATGGCCTTGTACAAGAAATCAAAAATCACACGGTTAAGTACTCTATGGGTACGAAAAAAAGTACGAAAAAAACGTTTGTAATTCTCTTTGAAATGCGATGTGATATCGACCAGAACGATAAATAAGGCACGCCGGCGCAAACGGCAAGCAAAACGGAGGCTAGAATGGCCATGTACAAATCACACAGTTAAGTACTCTATGGGTACGAAAAAAGTACGAAAAAAACGTTTGTAATTCTCTTTGAAGTACTGATGTGATTTCGACCAGAACGATAAATATGGCACGCCGGCGCAAACGGCAAGCAAAACGGAGACAAGAATGGTCTTGTACAAGGAATCAAAAATCACACAGTTAAGTACTCTATGTGTACGAAAAAAAGTACGAAAAAAACTTTTGTAATTCTCTTTGAAGTACTGACGTGATATCGACCAGAACGATAAATAAGGCACGCCGGCGCAAACGGCAAGCAAATCGGAGGCAAGAATGGCCTTGTACAAGAAATCAAAAATCACACAGTTAAGTACTCTATGGGTACGAAAAAAAGCACGAAAAAAAACGTTTGTAATTCTCTTTGAAGTACTGATGTGATATCAACCAGAACGATAAATAAGGCACGCCGGTGCAAAAGGCAAGCAAAACGGAGGCCAGAATGGCCTTGTACAAGAAATCAAAAATCACACCAGTTAAGTACTCTATGGGTACGAAAAAAAGTATGAAAAAAAAGTTTGTAATTCTCGCGTGAAAGCGATGTGATATCGACTAGAACGATAAATTAGGCACGCCGGCGCAAAAGGCAAGCAAACGGAGGCCAGAATGGCCTTGTACAAGGAATCAAAAATCACACAGTTAAGTACTCTATGGGTATGAAAAAAAGTACGAAAAAAAAGGTTTGTAATTATCTTTGAAGTGCGATGTGATATCGACCAGAACGATAAATAAGGCACGCCGGCGCAAACGGCAAGCAAAACGGAGGCCAGAATGGCTTTGTACAAGAAATCAAAAATCACACAGTTAAGTACACTATGGGTACGAAAAAAATTACGAAAAAAAACGTTTTGTAATTCTCTTTGAAGTGCGATGTGATATCGACCGAACGATAAATAAGGCACGCCGGCGCAAACGGCAAGCAAAACGGAGGCCAGAATGGCCTTGTACAAATCACACAGTTAAGTACTCTATGGGTACGCAAAAAGTACGAAAAAAACGTTTGTAATTCTCTTTGAAGTACTGATGTGATATCGACCAGAACGATAAATAAGGCACGCCGACACAAACGGCAAGCAAAACGGAGGCCAGAATGGCCTTGTACAAGAAATCAAAAATCACACATTTAAGTACTCTATGGGTACGAAAAAAAGTACGAAAAAAAATGATTGTAATTCTCTTTGAAGTACTGATGTGATATCGACCAGAACGATAAATAAGGCACGCCGGCGCAAACGGCGAGCAAAACGGAGGCCATAATGGCCTTGTACAAGAAATCAAAAATCACACAGTTAAGTACTCTATGGTTACGAAAAAAAGAACGAAAAAAACGTTTGTAACTCTCTTTGAAGTGCGATGTGATATCGACCGAACGATAAATAAGGCACGCCGGCGCAAACGGCAAGCAAAACGGAGGCCGAGAATGGCCTTGTACAAGGAATCAAAAATCACACGATTAAGTACTCTATGGGTACGAAAAAAAGTACGAAAAAAAACGTTTGTAATTCTCTTTGAAATGCGATGTGATATCGACCGAACGATAAATAAGGCACACCGGCGCAAGCGCAAGCAAAACGGAGGCGAGAATGGCCTTGTAGAAGAAATCAAAAATCACACGAGTTAAGTACTCTATGGGTACGAAAAAAAGTATGAAAAAAAACGTTTTTAATTCTCTTTGAAGTGCTGATGTGATATCGACCAGAACGATAAATAAGGCACGCCGGCACAAACGGCAAGCAAAACGGAGACCAGAATGGCCTTGTACAAGGAATCAAAAATCACACCGTTAAGTACTCTATGGGTACGAAAAAAAAGTACGAAAAAAAATGTTTGTAATTCTCTTTGAAGTACTGATGTGATATCGACCAGAACGATAAATAAGGCACGCCGGTGCAAACGGCAAGCAAAACGGAGGCCGAATGGCCTTGTACAAGCAATCAAAAATCACACAGTTAAGTACTCGATGGGTACGAAAAAAAGTATGAAAAAAAACGTTTGTAATTCTCTTTGAAGTCTGCGTTGTGATATCGACCAGAACGATAAATAAGGCACGCCGGCGCAAACGGCAAGCAAAACGGAGGCCAGAATGGCCTTGTACAAGAAATCAAAAATCACACAGTTAAGTACTCTATGGGTACGAAAAAAAGTATGAAAAAAAACGTTTGTAATTCTCTTTGAAGTACTGATGTGATATCGACCAGAACGATAAATAAGGCACGCCGGCACAAACGGCAAGCAAAACGGAGGCCAGAATGGCCTTGTACAAGGAATCAAAAATCACACGGTTAAGTACTCTATGGGTACGAAAAAAAGTACGAAAAAAAATGTTTGTAATTCTCTTTGAAGTGCTGATGTGATATCGACCAGAACGATAAATAAGGCACGCCGGCGCAAACGGCAAGCAAAACGGAGGCCAGAATGGCCTTGTACAAGAAATCAAAAATCAAACAGTTAAGCACTTTATGGGTACGAAAAAAAGTACGAAAAAAAACGTTTGTAATTCTCTTTGAAGTACTGATGTGATATCGACCAGAACGATAAATAAGGCACGCCGGCGCAATCGGCAAACAAAACGGAGGCCAGAATGGCCTTGTACAAGGAATCAAAAATCCACGAGTTAAGTACTCTATGGGTACGAAAAAAAGGACGAAAAAAAACGTTTGTAATTCTCTTTGAAGTGCGATGTGATATCGACCGAACGATAAATAAGGCACGCCGGCGCAAACGGCAAGCAAAACGGAGGCCAGAATGGCCTTGTACAAGAAATCAAAAATCACACAGTTAAGTACTCTATGGGTACGAAAAAAAGTACGAAAAAAACGTTTGTAATTCTCTTTGAAATACTGATGTGATATCGACCAGAACGATAAATAAGGCACGCCGGCGCAAATGGCAAGCAAAACGGAGGCCATAATGGCCTTGTACAAGAAATCAAAAATCACACAGTTAAGTACTCTATGGGTACGTAAAAAAGTATGAAAAAAAACGTTTGTAATTCTCTTTGAAATGCGATGTGATATCGACCAGAACGATAAAGAATGCACGCCGGCGCAAACGGCAAGCAAAAACGGAGGCCAGAATGGCCTTGTACAAGGAATCAAAAATCACACAGTTAAGTACTCTATGGGTACGAAAAAAAGTACGAAAAAAATGTTTGTAATTCTCTTTGAAGTGCGATGTGATATCGACCGAACGATAAATAAGGCACGCCGGCGCAAACGGCAAGCAAAATGGAGGCCAGAATGGCCTTGTACAAGGAATCAAAAATCACACAGTTAAGTACTCTATGGGTACGAAAAAAAATGTTTTTAATTCTCTTTGAAATACTGAGGTGATATCGACCAGAACGATAAATAAGGCACGCCGGCGCAAACGGCAAGCAAAACGGAGGCCAGAATGGCCTTGTACAAGAAATCAAAAATCACACAGTTAAGTACTCTATGGGTACGAAAAAACATTTGTAATTCTCTTTGAAGTACTGATGTGATATCGACCAGAACGATAAATAAGGCATGCCGGCGCAAACGGCAAGCAAAACGGAGGCCAGAATGGCCTTGTACAAGAAATCAAAAATCACACAGTTAAGTACTCTATGGGTACGTAAAAAAGTATGAAAAAAAACGTTTGTAATTCCCTTTGAAGTACTGATGTGATATCGACCAGAACGATAAATAAGGCACGCCGGCGGAAACGGCAAGCAAAACGGAGGCCAGAATGGCCTTGTACAAGAAATCAAAAATCACATAGTTAATTACTCTATGGGTACGAAAAAAAAGTACGAAAAAAAACTTTTGTAATTCTCTTTGAAGTACTGATGTGATATCGACCAGAACGATAAATAAGGCACGCCGGCGCAAACGGCAAGCAAAACGGAGGCCAGAATGGCCTTGTACAAGGAATCAAAAATCACACAGTTAAGTACTCTATGGGTACGAAAAAAAACGTTTGTAATTCTCTTTGAAGTGCTGAAGTGATATCGACCAGAACGATAAATAATGCACGCCGGCGCAAACGGCAAGCAAAACGGAGGCCAGAATGGCCTTGTACAAGGAATCAAAAATCACACAGTTAAGTACTCTATGGGTACGAAAAAAGTACGAAAAAAACGTTTGTAATTCTCTTTGAAGTACTGAAGTGATATCGACTTGAATGATAAATAAGGCACGCCGGCACAAACGGCAAGCAAAACGGAGGCCAGAATGGCCTTGTACAAGAAATCAAAAATCACACAGTTAAGTACTCTATGGGTACGAAAAAAAGTACGAAAAAAAACGTTTGTAATTCTCTTTGAAGTACTGATGTGATATCGACCAGAACGATAAATAAGGCACGCCGGCGCAAACGGCAAGCAAAACGGAGGCAGAATGGCCTTGTACAAGGAATCAAAAAACACCACAGTTAAGTACTCTATGGGTACGAAAAAAAACGTTTGTAATTCTCTTTGAAGTACTGAAGTGATATCGACCAGAACGATAAATAATGCACGCCGGCGCAAACGGCAAGCAAAACGGAGGCCAGAATGGCCTTGTACAAGGAATCAAAAATCACACAGTTAAGTACTCTATGGGTACGAAAAAAGTACGAAAAAAACGTTTGTAATTCTCTTTGAAGTACTGAAGTGATATCGACTTGAATGATAAATAAGGCACGCCGGCACAAACGGCAAGCAAAACGGAGGCCGAATGGCCTTGTACAAGAAATCAAAAATCACACGAGTTAAGTACTCTATGGGTACGAAAAAAAGTTCGAAAAAGAACGTTTGTAATTCTCTTTGAAATGCGATGTGATATCGACCGAACGATAAATAAGGCACGCCGGCGCAAACGGCAAGCAAAACGGAGGCCGGTATGGCCTTGTACAAGGAATCAAAAATCACACGGATTAAGTACTCTATGGGTACGAAAAAAGTACGAAAAAACGTTTGTAATTTTCTTTGAAGTGCGATGTGATATCGACCGAACGATAAATAAGGCACGCCGGCGCAAACGGCAAGCAAAACGGAGGCCGAATGGCCTTGTACAAGGAATCAAAAATCACACGAGTTAAGTACTCTATGGGTATGAAAAAAAGTACGAAAAAAAATGTTTGTAATTCTCTTTGAAGTATGCGATGTGATATCGACCGAACGATAAATAAGGCACGCCGGCACAAACGGCAAGCAAAATGGAGGCGAGAATGGCCTTGTACAAGAAATCAAAAATCACACGTTAAGTACTCTATGGGTACGAAAAAAAAAAAGTACGAAAAAGAAACGTTTGTAATTCTCTTTGAAGTACCGATGTGATATCGACCGAACGATAAATAAGGCACGCCGGCGCAAACGGCAAGCAAAACGGAGGCGAGAATGGCCTTGTACAAGGAATCAAAAATCACACGGTTAAGTACTCTATGGGTATGAAAAAAAGTACGAAAAAAAACGTTTGTAATTCTCTTTGAAGTGCGATGTGATATCGACCGAACGATAAATAAGGCACGCCGGCGCAAACGGCAAGCAAAAAGGAGGCCGAATGGCCTTGTACAAGAAATCAAAAATCACACGATTAAGTACTCTATGGGTACGAAAAAAAGTACGAAAAAAAAACGTTTGTAATTCTCTTTGAAGTGCGATGTGATATCGACCAGAACGATAAATAAGGCACGCCGGCGCAAACGGCAAGCAAAACGGAGGCCAGAATGGCCTTGTACAAGAAATCAAAAATCACACAGTTAAGTACTTTATGGGTACGGAAAAAGTACGGAAAAAACGTTTGTAATTCTCTTTGAAGTACTGATGTGATATCGACCAGAATGATAAATAAGGCCCGCCGGCACAAACGGCAAGCAAAACGGAGGCCAGAATGGCCTTGTACAAGGAATCAAAAATCACACAGTTAAGTACTCTATGGGTACGAAAAAAAGTACGAAAAAAACGTTTGTAATTCTCTTTGAAGTGCGATGTGATATCGACCGAACGATAAATAAGGCACGCCGGCGCAAACGGCAAGCAAAACGGAGGCCAGTATGGCCTTGTACAAGGAATCAAAAATCACACGTTAAGTACTCTATGGGTACGAAAAAAAGTACGTAAAAAAACGTTTGTAATTCTCTTTGAAATGCGATGTGATATCGACCGAACGATAAATAAGGCACGCCGGCGCAAACGGCAAGCAAAACGGAGGCCGAATGGCCTTGTACAAGGAATCAAAAATCACAGTTAAGTACTCTATGGGTACGAAAAAAAGTACGAAAAAAAACGTTTGTAATTCTCTTTGAAGTACTGATGTGATATCGACCAGAACGATAAATAAGGCACGCCGGCGCAAACGGCAAGCAAAATGGAGGCCAGAATGGCCTTGTACAAGAAATCAAAAATCACACAGTTAAGTACTCTATGGGTACGAAAAAAAGTACGAAAAAAAAACGTTTGTAATTCTCTTTGAAGTGCGATGTGATATCGACCGAACGATAAATAAGGCACGCCGGCGCAAACGGCAAGCAAAACGGAGGCCAGAATGGCCTTGTACAAGGAATAAAAAATCACAGAGTTAAGTACTCTATGGGTACGAAAAAAAACGTATGTAATTCTCTTTGAAGTGCGATGTGATATCGACCGAACGATAAATAAGGCACGCCGGCGCAAACGGCAAGCAAAACGGAGGCCAGAATGGCCTTGTACAAGGAATCAAAAATCACACTGTTAAGTACACTATGGGTACGAAAAAAAGTACGAAAAAAAATGTTTGTAATTCTCTTTGAAGTACTGATGTGATATCGACCAGAACGATAAATAAGGCACGCCGGTGCAAACGGCAAACAAAACGGAAGCCAGAATGGCCTTGTACAAGGAATCAAAAATCACACAGTTTAGTACTGTATGGGTACGAAAAAAAACGTTTGTAATTCTCTTTGAAGTGCTGATGTGATATCGACCAAAACGATAAATAAGGCACGCCGGCGCAACCGGCAAGCAAAACGGAGGCCAGAATGGCCTTGTACAAGGAATCAAAAATCACACTGTTAAGTACTCTATGGGTACGAAAAAAAGTACGAAAAAAACGTTTGTAATTCTCTTTTAAGTACTAATATGATATCGACCAGAACGATAAATAAGGCACGCCGGCGCAAACGGCAAGCAAAACGGAGGCCAGAATGGCCTTGTACAAGGAATCAAAAATCACACAGTTAAGTACTCTATGGGAACGAAAAAAGTACGAAAAAAACGTTTGTAATTCTCTTTGAAATGCGATGTGATATCGACCGAACGATAAATAAGGCACGCCGGCGCAAACGGCAAGCAAAACGGAGGCCGAATGGCCTTGTACAAGGAATGAAAAATCACACGGTTAAGTACTCTATGGGTACGCAAAAAAGTACGAAAAAAACGTTTGTAATTCTCTTTGAAGTGCGATGTGATATCGATCGAACGATAAATAAGGCACGCCGGCGCAAACGGCAAGCAAAACGGAGGCGAGAATGGCCTTGTACAAGGAATCAAAAATCACACGAGTTAAGTACTCTATGGGTACGAAAAAAAGTACGAAAAAAAACGTTTGTAATTCTCTTTGAAATGCGATGTGATATCGACCGAACGATAAATAAGGCACGCCGGCGCAAACGGCAAGCAAAATGGAGGCGAATGGCCTTGTACAAGAAATCAAAAATCACACGATTAAGTACTCTATGGGTACGAAAAAAAGTACGAAAAAAAAAACGTTTGTAATTCTCTTTGAAGTACGATGTGATATCGACCGAACGATAAATAAGGCACGGCGGCGCAAACGGCAAGCAAAACGGAGGCGAGAATGGCCTTGTACAAGGAATAAAAAATCACACGGTTATGTACTCTATGGGTACGAAAAAAGTACGAAAAAAAACGTTTGTAATTCTCTTTGAAGTGCGATGTGATATCGACCGAACGATAAATAAGGCACGCCGGCACAAACGTCAAGCAAAACGGAGGCCGAGAATGGCCTTGTACAAGGAATCAAAAATCACACGAGTTAAGTACTCTATGGGTACGAAAAAAAGTACGAAAAAAACGTTTGTAATTCTCTTTGAAATGTACCGATGTGATATCGACCGAACGATAAATAAGGCACGCCGGCGCAAACGGCAAGCAAAACGGAGGCCGAATGGCCTTGTACAAGGAATGAAAAATCACACGGTTAAGTACTCTATGGGTACGCAAAAAAGTACGAAAAAAACGTTTGTAATTCTCTTTGAAATGCGATGTGATATCGACCGAACGATAAATAAGGCACGCCGGCGCAAACGGCAAGCAAAACGGAGGCCGGAATGGCCTTGTACAAGGAATCAAAAATCACACGGTTAAGTACTCTATGGGTACGAAAAAAGTACGAAAAAAAACGTTTGTAATTCTCTTTGAAATGCGATGTGATATCGACCAGAACGATAAATAAGGCACGCCGGCGCAAACGGCAAGCAAAATGGAGGCTAGAATGGCCTTGTACAAGAAATCAAAAATCACACAGTTAAGTACTCTATGGGTACGAAAAAAAGTACGAAAAAAAAACGTTTGTAATTCTCTTTGAAGTGCGATGTGATATCGACCGAACGATAAATAAGGCACGCCGGCGCAAACGGCAAGCAAAACGGAGGCCGAATGGCCTTGTACAAGGAATGAAAAATCAAACAGTTAAGTACTCTATGGTGTGAAAAAAAGTACGAAAAAAACGTTTGTAATTCTCTTTGAAGTACCGATGTGATATCGACCGAACGATAAATAAGGCACGCCGGCGCAAACGGCAAGCAAAACGGAGGCCGGTATGGCCTTGTACAAGGAATCAAAAATCACACGAGTTAAGTACTCTTTGGGTACGAAAAAAAGTACGAAAAAAAACGTTTGTAATTCTCTTTGAAGTGCGATGTGATATCGACCGAACGATAAATAAGGCACGCCGGCGCAAACGGCAAGCAAAACGGAGGCCGAATGGCCTTGTACAAGGAATCAAAAATCATACAGTTAAGTACTCTATGGGTACGAAAAAAAGTACGAAAAAAAAACGTTTGTAATTCTCTTTGAAGTACTGATGTGATATCGACCAGAACGATAAATAATGCACGCCGGCGCAAATGGCAAGCAAAACGGAGGCCAGAATGGCCTTGTACAAGGAATCAAAAATCACACAGTTAAGTACTCTATGGGTACGAAAAAAAGTATGAAAAAAAACGTTTGTATTTCTCTTTGAAGTACCGAAGTGATATCTACTTGAATGATAAATAAGGCACGCCGTCACAAACGGCAAGCAAAACGGAGGCCAGAATGACCTTGTACAAGAAATCAAAAATCACACAGTTAAGTACTGTATGGGTACGAAAAAAAACGTTTGTAATTCTCTTTGAAGTATTGATGTGATATCGACCAGAACGATAAATAAGGCACGCCGGCGCAAACGGCAAGCAAAACGGAGGCCAGAATGGCCTTGTACAAGGAATCAAAAATCACACGTTAAGTACTCTATGGGTATGAAAAAAAGTACGAAAAAAAACGTTTGTAATTCTCTTTGAAGTGCGATGTGATATCGACCGAACGATAAATAAGGCACGCCGGCGCAAACGGCAAGCAAAAGGGAGGCCGAATGGCCTTGTACAAGAAATCAAAAATCACACAGTTAAGTACTCTATGGGTACGAAAAAAAGATAAAACGTTTGTAATTCTCTTTGAAGTACTGATGTGATATCGACCAGAACGATAAATAAGGCACGCCGGCGCAAACGGCAAGCAAAACGGAGGCCAGAATGGCCTTGTACAAGAAATCAAAAATCACACAATTAAGTACTTTATGGGTACGGAAAAAGTACGGAAAAAAACGTTTGTAATTCTCTTTGAAGTACTGATGTGATATCGACCAGAATGATAAATAAGGCCCGCCGGCACAAACGGCAAGCAAAACGGAGGCCAGAATGGCCTTGTACAAGGAATCAAAAATCACACAGTTAAGACTATGGGTACGAAAAAAAGTACGAAAAAAACGTTTGTAATTCTCTTTGAAATGCGATGTGATATCGACCGAACGATAAATAAGGCACGCCGGCGCAAACGGCAAGCAAAACGGAGGCCGTATGGCCTTGTACAAGGAATCAAAAATCACACGGTTAAGTACTCTATGGGTACGAAAAAAAGTACGTAAAAAAACGTTTGTAATTCTCTTTGAAAGTGCGATGTGATATCGACCGAACGATAAATAAGGCACGCCGGCGCAAACGGCAAGCAAAACGGAGGCCGAATGGCCTTGTACAAGGAATAAAAAATCACACGGTTATGTACTCTATGGGTACGAAAAAAAGTACGAAAAAAAACGTTTGTAATTCTCTTTGAAGTATGCGATGTGATATCGACCGAACGATAAATAAGGCACGCCGGCACAAACGTCAAGCAAAACGGAGGCCAGAATGGCCTTGTACAAGGAATCAAAAATCACACGAGTTAAGTACTCTATGGGTACGAAAAAAAGTACGAAAAAAAACGTTTGTAATTCTCTTTGAAGTACGATGTGATATCGACCGAACGATAAATAAGGCACGCCGGCGCAAACGGCAAGCAAAACGGAGGCCGAATGGCCTTGTACAAGGAATGAAAAATCACACGTTAAGTACTCTATGGGTACGCAAAAAAGTACGAAAAAAACGTTTGTAATTTCTCTTTGAAATGCGATGTGATATCGACCGAACGATAAATAAGGCACGCCGGCGCAAACGGCAAGCAAAACGGAGGCCGAATGGCCTTGTACAAGGAATCAAAAATCACACGGTTAAGTACTCTATGGGTACGAAAAAAAGTACGAAAAAACGTTTGTAATTCTCTTTGAAGTGCGATGTGATATCGACCAGAACGATAAATAAGGCACGCCGGCGCAAACGGCAAGCAAAATGGAGGCTAGAATGGCCTTGTACAAGAAATCAAAAATCACACAGTTAAGTACTCTATGGGTACGAAAAAAAGTACGAAAAAAAACGGTTGTAATTCTCTTTGAAGTACTGATGTGATATCGACCAGAACGATAAATAAGGCACGCCGGCGCAAACGGCAAGCAAAACGGAGGCCAGAATGGCCTTGTACAAGGAATGAAAAATCAAACAGTTAAGTACTCTATGGGTGTGAAAAAAAGTACGAAAAAAACGTTTGTAATTCTCTTTGAAGTACTGATGTGATATCGACCAGAACGATAAATAAGGCACGCCGGCGCAAACGGCAAGCAAAACGGAGGCCAGAATGGCCTTGTACAAGAAATCAAAAATCACAGTTAAGTACTCTTTGGGTACGAAAAAAAGTACGAAAAAAAACGTTTGTAATTCTCTTTGAATGCGATGTGATATCGACCGAACGATAAATAAGGCACGCCGGCGCAAACGGCAAGCAAAACGGAGGCCGAATGGCCTTGTACAAGGAATCAAAAATCATACGAGTTAAGTACTCTATGGGTACGAAAAAAAGTACGAAAAAAAAACGTTTGTAATTCTCTTTGAAGTATGCGATGTGATATCGACCGAACGATAAATAATGCACGCCGGCGCAAATGGCAAGCAAAACGGAGGCCGAATGGCCTTGTACAAGGAATCAAAAATCACACGTTAAGTACTCTATGGGTACGAAAAAAAGTATGAAAAAAAACGTTTGTATTTCTCTTTGAAGTACCGAAGTGATATCTACTTGAATGATAAATAAGGCACGCCGTCACAAACGGCAAGCAAAACGGAGGCCGAATGACCTTGTACAAGAAATCAAAAATCACACGAGTTAAGTATCGTATGGGTACGAAAAAAAGTAAAAAAAACGTTTGTAATTCTCTTTGAAGTATTGATGTGATATCGACCGAACGATAAATAAGGCACGCCGGCGCAAACGGCAAGCAAAACGGAGGCCGAATGGCCTTGTACAAGGAATCAAAAATCACACAGTTAAGTACTCTATGGGTACGAAAAAAAGTACGAAAAAAAACGTTTGTAATTCTCTTTGAAAGTACTGATGTGATATCGACCAGAACGATAAATAAGGCACGCCGGCGCAAACGGCAAGCAAAACGGAGGCCAGAATGGCCTTGTACAAGAAATCAAAAATCACACAGTTAAGTACTCTATGGGTACGAAAAAAAAACGTTTGTAATTCTCTTTGAAGTACTGATGTGATATCGACCAGAACGATAAATAAGGCACGCCGGCGCAAACGGCAAGCAAAACGGAGGCCAGAATGGCCTTGTACAAGAAATCAAAAATCACACAGTTAAGTACTTTATGGGTACGGAAAAAGTACGGAAAAAAACGTTTGTAATTCTCTTTGAAGTACTGATGTGATATCGACCAGAATGATAAATAAGGCCCGCCGGCACAAACGGCAAGCAAAACGGAGGCCAGAATGGCCTTGTACAAGGAATCAAAAATCACACAGTTAAGACTATGGGTACGAAAAAAAGTACGAAAAAAACGTTTGTAATTCTCTTTGAAGTACTGATGTGATATCGACCAGAACGATAAATAAGGCACGCCGGCGCAAACGGCAAGCAAAACGGAGGCCGTATGGCCTTGTACAAGGAATCAAAAATCACACGGTTAAGTACTCTATGGGTACGAAAAAAAGTACGTAAAAAAACGTTTGTAATTCTCTTTGAAGTGCGATGTGATATCGACCGAACGATAAATAAGGCACGCCGGCGCAAACGGCAAGCAAAACGGAGGCGAATGGCCTTGTACAAGGAATCAAAAATCACACAGTTAAGTACTCTATGGGTACGAAAAAAAGTACGAAAAAAAACGTTTGTAATTCTCTTTGAAGTGCTGATGTGATATCGACCAGAACGATAAATAAGGCACGCCGGCGCAAACGGCAAGCAAAATGGAGGCCAGAATGGCCTTGTACAAGAAATCAAAAATCACACAGTTAAGTACTCTATGGGTACGAAAAAAAGTACGAAAAAAAAACGTTTGTAATTCTCTTTGAAGTACTGATGTGATATCGACCAGAACGATAAATAAGGCACGCCGGCGCAAACGGCAAGCAAAACGGAGGCCGAATGGCCTTGTACAAGGAATAAAAAATCACACGAGTTAAGTACTCTATGGGTACGAAAAAAAACGTTTGTAATTCTCTTTGAAGTATGCGATGTGATATCGACCGAACGATAAATAAGGCACGCCGGCGCAACCGGCAAGCAAAACGGAGGCCAGAATGGCCTTGTACAAGGAATCAAAAATCACACTGTTAAGTACACTATGGGTACGAAAAAAAGTACGAAAAAAAATGTTTGTAATTCTCTTTGAAGTACTGATGTGATATCGACCAGAACGATAAATAAGGCACGCCGGTGCAAACGGCAAACAAAACGGAAGCCAGAATGGCCTTGTACAAGGAATCAAAAATCACACAGTTTAGTACTGTATGGGTACGAAAAAAAACGTTTGTAATTCTCTTTGAAGTACTGATGTGATATCGACCAAAACGATAAATAAGGCACGCCGGCGCAACCGGCAAGCAAAACGGAGGCCAGAATGGCCTTGTACAAAGAATCAAAAATCACACATTTAAGTACTCTATGGGTACGAAAAAAAGTACGAAAAAAAACGTTTGTAATTCTCTTTTAAGTACTAATATGATATCGACCAGAACGATAAATAAGGCACGCCGGCGCAAACGGCAAGCAAAACGGAGGCCAGAATGGCCTTGTACAAGGAATCAAAAATCACAGTTAAGTACTCTATGGGTACGAAAAAAGTACGAAAAAAAACGTTTGTAATTCTCTTTGAAGTACTGATGTGATATCGACCAGAACGATAAATAAGGCACGCCGGCGCAAACGGCAAGCAAAACGGAGGCCAGAATGGCCTTGTACAAGGAATGAAAAATCACACAGTTAAGTACTCTATGGGTACGCAAAAAAGTACGAAAAAAACGTTTGTAATTCTCTTTGAAGTACTGATGTGATATCGATCGAACGATAAATAAGGCACGCCGGCGCAAACGGCAAGCAAAACGGAGGCCAGAATGGCCTTGTACAAGGAATCAAAAATCACACGGTTAAGTACTCTATGGGTACGAAAAAAAGTACGAAAAAAAACGTTTGTAATTCTCTTTGAAATGCGATGTGATATCGACCGAACGATAAATAAGGCACGCCGGCGCAAACGGCAAGCAAAATGGAGGCCGAATGGCCTTGTACAAGAAATCAAAAATCACACGATTAAGTACTCTATGGGTACGAAAAAAAGTACGAAAAAAAAACGTTTGTAATTCTCTTTGAAATGCGATGTGATATCGACCGAACGATAAATAAGGCACGCCGGCGCAAACGGCAAGCAAAACGGAGGCCAGAATGGCCTTGTACAAGGAATAAAAAATCACACGGTTATGTACTCTATGGGTACGAAAAAAAGTACGAAAAAAAACGTTTGTAATTCTCTTTGAAGTACTGATGTGATATCGATCCGAACGATAAATAAGGCACGCCGGCACAAACGTCAAGCAAAACGGAGGCCAGAATGGCCTTGTACAAGGAATCAAAAATCACACAGTTAAGTACTCTATGGGTACGAAAAAAAGTACGAAAAAAACGTTTGTAATTCTCTTTGAAGTACTGATGTGATATCGACCAGAACGATAAATAAGGCACGCCGGCGCAAACGGCAAGCAAAACGGAGGCCGGAATGGCCTTGTACAAGGAATGAAAAATCACACAGTTAAGTACTCTATGGGTACGAAAAAAAGTACGAAAAAAACGTTTGTAATTCTCTTTGAAGTACCGATGTGATATCGACCGAACGATAAATAAGGCACGCCGGCGCAAACGGCAAGCAAAACGGAGGCGAGAATGGCCTTGTACAAGGAATCAAAAATCACACGAGTTAAGTACTCTATGGGTACGAAAAAAAGTACGAAAAAAAACGTTTGTAATTCTCTTTGAAATTGATGTGATATCGACCAGAACGATAAATAAGGCACGCCGGCGCAAACGGCAAGCAAAATGGAGGCCAGAATGGCCTTGTACAAGAAATCAAAAATCACACGAGTTAAGTACTCTATGGGTACGAAAAAAAGTACGAAAAAAAAACGTTTGTAATTCTCTTTGAAGTGCTGATGTGATATCGACCGAACGATAAATAAGGCACGCCGGCGCAAACGGCAAGCAAAACGGAGGCCGAATGGCCTTGTACAAGGAATGAAAAATCAAACGAGTTAAGTACTCTATGGGTGTGAAAAAAGTACGAAAAAAACGTTTGTAATTCTCTTTGAAATGCGATGTGATATCGACCGAACGATAAATAAGGCACGCCGGCGCAAACGGCAAGCAAAACGGAGGCCGGAATGGCCTTGTACAAGGAATCAAAAATCACACGAGTTAAGTACTCTATGGGTACGAAAAAAAGTACGAAAAAAAACGTTTGTAATTCTCTTTGAAGTACGATGTGATATCGACCGAACGATAAATAAGGCACGCCGGCGCAAACGGCAAGCAAAACGGAGGCCGAATGGCCTTGTACAAGGAATCAAAAATCACACGGTTAAGTACTCTATGGGTACGAAAAAAAGTACGAAAAAAACGTTTGTAATTCTCTTTGAAGTGCGATGTTATATCGACCAGAACGATAAATAATGCACGCCGGCGCAAACGGCAAGCAAAACGGAGGCCAGAATGGCCTTGTACAAGGAATCAAAAATCACACAGTTAAGTACTCTATGGGTACGAAAAAAAGTATGAAAAAAAACGTTTGTAATTCTCTTTGAAGTACCGAAGTGATATCGACT
Organism: Gentiana straminea; assembly: GCA_036785695.1. Classification (NCBI taxonomy): domain Eukaryota; kingdom Viridiplantae; phylum Streptophyta; class Magnoliopsida; order Gentianales; family Gentianaceae; genus Gentiana; species Gentiana straminea. Next base: position 24,527 of record JAVUPR010000005.1, read on the forward strand.
TGAATGATAAATAAGGCACGCCGTCACAAACGGCAAGCAAAACGGAGGCCAGAATGGCCTTGTACAAGAAATCAAAAATCACACAGTTAAGTACTCTATGGGTACGAAAAAAAGTACGAAAAAAAACGTTTGTAATTCTCTTTGAAGTATTGATGTGATATCGACCAGAACGATAAATAAGGCACGCCGGCGCAAACGGCAAGCAAAACGGAGGCCCAGAATGGCCTTGTACAAGGAATCAAAAATCACACAGTTAAGTACTCTATGGGTATGAAAAAAAGTACGAAAAAAAACGTTTGTAATTCTCTTTGAAGTGCGATGTGATATCGACCGAACGATAAATAAGGCACGCCGGCGCAAACGGCAAGCAAAAGGGAGGCCGAATGGCCTTGTACAAGAAATCAAAAATCACACGGTTAAGTACTCTATGGGTACGAAAAAAAGTACGTAAAAAAACGTTTGTAATTCTCTTTGAAGTGCGATGTGATATCGACCGAACGATAAATAAGGCACGCCGGCGCAAACGGCAAGCAAAATGGAGGCCAGAATGGCCTTGTACAAGAAATCAAAAATCACACAGTTAAGTACTTTATGGGTACGGAAAATGTACGGAAAAAAACGTTTGTAATTCTCTTTGAAGTACTGATGTGATATCGACAAGAATGATAAATAAGGCCCGCCGGCACAAACGGCAAGCAAAACGGAGGCCAGAATGGCCTTGTACAAGGAATCAAAAATCACACAGTTAAGTACTCTATGGGTACGAAAAAAAGTACGAAAAAAAACGTTTGTAATTCTCTTTGAAGTACGATGTGATATCGACCGAACGATAAATAAGGCACGCCGGCGCAAACGGCAAGCAAAACGGAGGCCGTATGGCCTTGTACAAGGAATAAAAAATCACACGGTTAAGTACTCTATGGGTACGAAAAAAAGTACGTAAAAAAACGTTTGTAATTCTCTTTGAAGTACCGATGTGATATCGACCGAACGATAAATAAGGCACGCCGGCGCAAACGGCGAGCAAAATGGAGGCCGAATGGCCTTGTACAAGAAATCAAAAATCACACGGTTAAGTACTCTATGGGTACGAAAAAAAGTACGAAAAAAAAACGTTTGTAATTCTCTTTGAAGTACTGATGTGATATCGACCGAACGATAAATAAGGCACGCCGGCGCAAACGGCAAGCAAAACGGAGGCCGAATGGCCTTGTACAAGGAATCAAAAATCACACGGTTAAGTACTCTATGGGTACGAAAAAAAAGTACGAAAAAAAACGTTTGTAATTCTCTTTGAAGTGCGATGTGATATCGACCGAACGATAAATAAGGCACGCCGGCGCAAACGGCAAGCAAAACGGAGGCCAGAATGGCCTTGTACAAGAAATCAAAAATCACATAGTTAAGTACTCTATGGGTACGAAAAAAAGTATGAAAAAAAATGTTTGTAATTCTCTTTGAAAGACTGTTGTGATATCGACTTGAATGATAAATAAGGCACGCCGGCACAAACGGCAAGCAAAACGGAGGCCGAATGGCCTTGTACAAGAAATCAAAAATCACACGGTTAAGTACTCTATGGGTATGGAAAAAAAGTACGAAAAAAAAACGTTTGTAATTCTCTTTGAAGTATTGATGTGATATCGACCGAACGATAAATAAGGCACGCCGGCGCAAACGGCAAGCAAAACGGAGGCCGAATGGCCTTGTACAAGGAATCAAAAATCACACGGTTAAGTACTCTATGGGTATGAAAAAAAGTACGAAAAAAAACGTTTGTAATTCTCTTTGAAGTACCGATGTGATATCGACCGAACGATAAATAAGGCACGCCGGCGCAAACGGCAAGCAAAAGGGAGGCCGAGAATGGCCTTGTACAAGAAATCAAAAATCACACGTTAAGTACTCTATGGGTACGAAAAAAAGTACGAAAAAAAAACGTTTGTAATTCTCTTTGAAGTACCGATGTGATATCGACCGAACGATAAATAAGGCACGCCGGCGCAAACGGCAAGCAAAACGGAGGCCGAATGGCCTTGTACAAGAAATCAAAAATCACACGGTTAAGTACTTTATGGGTACGGAAAAAGTACGGAAAAAAACGTTTGTAATTCTCTTTGAAGTGCGATGTGATATCGACCGAATGATAAATAAGGCCCGCCGGCACAAACGGCAAGCAAAACGGAGGCCGAGAATGGCCTTGTACAAGGAATCAAAAATCACAGTTAAGACTATGGGTACGAAAAAAAGTACGAAAAAAACGTTTGTAATTCTCTTTGAAGTATGCGATGTGATATCGACCGAACGATAAATAAGGCACGCCGGCGCAAACGGCAAGCAAAACGGAGGCCGGTATGGCCTTGTACAAGGAATCAAAAATCACACGATTAAGTACTCTATGGGTACGAAAAAAGTACGTAAAAAAACGTTTGTAATTCTCTTTGAAGTGCGATGTGATATCGACCGAACGATAAATAAGGCACGCCGGCGCAAACGGCAAGCAAAACGGAGGCCGAATGGCCTTGTACAAGGAATCAAAAATCACACGGTTAAGTACTCTATGGGTACGAAAAAAAGTACGAAAAAAAACGTTTGTAATTCTCTTTGAAGTGCGATGTGATATCGACCGAACGATAAATAAGGCACGCCGGCGCAAACGGCAAGCAAAATGGAGGCCGAATGGCCTTGTACAAGAAATCAAAAATCACACGGTTAAGTACTCTATGGGTACGAAAAAAAGTACGAAAAAAAAACGTTTGTAATTCTCTTTGAAGTGCGATGTGATATCGACCGAACGATAAATAAGGCACGCCGGCGCAAACGGCAAGCAAAACGGAGGCCGAATGGCCTTGTACAAGGAATAAAAAATCACACAAGTTAAGTACTCTATGGGTACGCAAAAAAAAAAAAAAACGTTTGTAATTCTCTTTGAAGTGCGATGTGATATCGACCGAACGATAAATAAGGCACGCCGGCGCAAACGGCAAGCAAAACGGAGGCCGAGAATGGCCTTGTACAAGGAATCAAAAATCACACCTTTGTTAAGTACACTATGGGTACGAAAAAAAGTACGAAAAAAAATGTTTGTAATTCTCTTTGAGGTACTGATGTGATATCGACTCGAACGATAAATAAGGCACGCCGGTGCAAACGGCAAACAAAACGGAAGCCAGAATGGCCTTGTACTAGGAATCAAAAATCACACAGTTTAGTACTGTATGGGTACGAAAAAAAACGTTTGTAATTCTCTTTGAAGTAGCGATGTGATATCGACCAAAATGATAAATAAGGCACGCCGGCGCAACCGGCAAGCAAAACGGACGCAAGAATGGCCTTGTACAAGGAATCAAAAATCACACAGTTAAGTACTCTATGGGTACGAAAAAAAGTACGAAAAAAAACGTTTGTAATTCTCTTTTAAGTACTAATATGATATCGACCAGAACGATAAATAAGGCACGCCGGCGCAAACGGCAAGCAAAACGGAGGCCAGAATGGCCTTGTACAAGGAATCAAAAATCACACGGTTAAGTACTCTATGGGTACGAAAAAAGTACGAAAAAAAACGTTTGTAATTCTCTTTGAAATGCGATGTGATATCGACCGAACGATAAATAAGGCACGCCGGCGCAAACGGCAAGCAAAACGGAGGCCGAGAATGGCCTTGTACAAGGAATGAAAAATCACACGAGTTAAGTACTCTATGGGTACGCAAAAAAGTACGAAAAAAACGTTTGTAATTCTCTTTGAAGTACCGATGTGATATCGACCAGAACGTTAAATAAGGCACGCCGGCGCAAACGGCAAGCAAAACGGAGGCGAGAATGGCCTTGTACAAGGAATCAAAAATCACACGTTAAGTACTCTATGGGTACGAAAAAAAGTACGAAAAAAAACGTTTGTAATTCTCTTTGAAGTACCGATGTGATATCGACCGAACGATAAATAAGGCACGCCGGCGCAAACGGCAAGCAAAACGGAGGCCGAATGGCCTTGTACAAGAAATCAAAAATCACACGATTAAGTACTCTATGGGTACGAAAAAAAGTACGAAAAAAAACGTTTGTATTCTCTTTGAAGTACCGATGTGATATCGACCGAACGATAAATAAGGCACGCCGGCGCAAACGGCAAGCAAAACGGAGGCCGAATGGCCTTGTACAAGGAATAAAAAATCACACGCGTTATGTACTCTATGGGTACGAAAAAAAGTTCGAAAAAAAACGTTTGTAATTCTCTTTGAAGTATCGATGTGATATCGACCGAACGATAAATAAGGCACGCCGGCACAAACGTCAAGCAAAACGGAGGCCGAATGGCCTTGTACAAGGAATCAAAAATCACACGGTTAAGTACTCTATGGGTACGAAAAAAAGTACGAAAAAAAACGTTTGTAATTCTCTTTGAAGTACCGATGTGATATCGACCGAACGATAAATAAGGCACGCCGGCGCAAACGGCAAGCAAAACGGAGGAGAATGGCCTTGTACAATGGAATCCTTAAGTACAAGGAAAAAAATCAAAAAAAAATGTTTGTAATTCTCTTTGAAGTGCGATGTGATATCGACCAGAACGATAAATAAGGCACGCCGGCGCAAACGGCAAGCAAAACGGAAGCCAGAATGGCCGTGTACAAGGAATCAAAAATCACACAGTTTACTACTCTATGGGTACGAAAAAAAACGTTTGTAATTCTCTTTGAAGTACTGATGTGATATCGACCAAAACGATAAATAAGGCACGCCGGCGCAACCGGCAAGCAAAACGGAGGCCAGAATGGCCTTGTACAAGGAATCAAAAATCACATAGTTAAGTACTCTATGGGTACGAAAAAAAGTACGAAAAAAAACGTTTGTAATTCTCTTTTAAGTACTAATATGATATCGACCAGAACGATAAATAAGGCACGCCGGCGCAAACGGCAAGCAAAACGGAGGCCAGAATGGCCTTGTACAAGGAATCAAAAATCACACAGTTAAGTACTCTATGGGTACGAAAAAAGTACGAAAAAAAACGTTTGTAATTCTCTTTGAAGTACCGATGTGATATCGACCGAACGATAAATAAGGCACGCCGGCGCAAACGGCAAGCAAAACGGAGGCGAATGGCCTTGTACAAGGAATCAAAAATCACACGAGTTAAGTACTCTATGGGTGTGAAAAAAAGTACGAAAAAAACGTTTGTAATTCTCTTTGAAGTACCGATGTGATATCGACCGAACGATAAATAAGGCACGCCGGCGCAAACGGCAAGCAAAACGGAGGCCGAATGGCCTTGTACAAGGAATCAAAAATCACACGGTTAAGTACTCTATGGGTACGAAAAAAAGTACGAAAAAAAACGTTTGTAATTCTCTTTGAAGTACTGATGTGATATCGACCAGAACGATAAATAAGGCACGCCGGCGCAAACGGCAAGCAAAACGGAGGCCAGAATGGCCTTGTACAAGGAATCAAAAATCATACAGTTAAGTACTCTATGGGTACGAAAAAAAGTACGAAAAAAAACGTTTGTAATTCTCTTTGAAGTACTGATGTGATATCGACCAGAACGATAAATAATGCACGCCGGCGCAAACGGCAAGCAAAACGGAGGCCAGAATGGCCTTGTACAAGGAATCAAAAATCACACAGTTAAGTACTCTATGGGTACGAAAAAAAGTATGAAAAAAAACGTTTGTAATTCTCTTTGAAGTACCGAAGTGATATCGACTTGAATGATAAATAAGGCACGCCGTCACAAACGCCAAGCAAAACGGAGGCCAGAATGGCCTTGTACAAGAAATCAAAAATCACACAGTTAAGTACTCTATGGGTACGAAAAAAGTACGAAAAAAAACGTTTGTAATTCTCTTCGAAGTACTAATGTGATATCGACCAGAACGATAAATAAGGCCCGCCGGCGCAAACGGCAAGCAAAACGGAGGCCGAATGGCCTTGTACAAGGAATCAAAAATCACACGATCGTTAAGTACTCTATGGGTACGAAAAAAGTACGAAAAAAATGTTTGTAATTCTCTTTGAAGTACTGATGTGATATCGACCAGAACGATAAATAAGGCACGCCGGCGCAAACGGAGGCCAGAATGGCCTTGTACAAGGAATCAAAAATCACACAGTTAAGTACTCTATGGGTACGAAAAAAAGTACGAAAAAAAAACGTTTGTAATTCTCTTTGAAGTATCGATGTGATATCGACCGAACGATAAATAAGGCACGCCGGCGCAAACGGCAAGCAAAACGGAGGCCAGAATGCCCTTGTACAAGGAATCAAAAATCACACAGTTAAGTACTCTATGGGTACGAAAAAAAGTACGAAAAAAAACGTTTGTAATTCTCTTTGAAGTGCGATGTGATATCGACCGAACGATAAATAAGGCACGCCGGCGCAAACGGCAAGCAAAACGGAGGCCGAGAATGGCCTTGTACAAAAAATCAAAAATCACACGTTAAGTACTCTATGGGTACGAAAAAAAGTACGAAAAAAAACGTTTGTAATTCTCTTTGAAGTACCGATGTGATATCGACCGAACGATAAATAAGGCACACCGGCGCAAACGGCAAGCAAAACGGAGGCCGAGAATGGCCTTGTACAAGGAATCAAAAATCACACGGTTAAGTATTCTATGGGTACGAAAAAAAGTACGAAAAAAAACGTTTGTAATTCGTTTGAATTATGTGATATCGACCGAACGATAAATAAGGCACGCCGGCGCAAACGGCAAGCAAAACGGAGGCCGAATGGCCTTGTACAAGGAATCAAAAATCACACGTTAAGTACTCTATGGGTACGAAAAAAAACGTTTGTAATTCTCTTTGAAGTACCGATGTGATATCGACCGAACGATAAATAAGGCACGCCGGCGCAAACGGCAAGCAAAACGGAGGCCAGAATGGCCTTGTACAAGGAATCAAAAATCACACTGTTAAGTACACTATGGGTACGAAAAAAAGTACGAAAAAAAATGTTTGTAATTATCTTTGAAGTACTGATGTGATATCGACCAGAACGATAAATAAGGCACGCCGGTGCAAACGGCAAGCAAAACGGAGGCCAGAATGGCCTTGTACAAGGAATCAAAAATCACACAGTTTAGTACTCTATGGGTACGAAAAAAAACGTTTGTAATTCTCTTTGAAGTACTGATGTGATATCGACCAAAACGATAAATAAGGCACGCCGGCGCAAACGGCAAGCAAAACGGAGGCCGAATGGCCTTGTACAAGGAATCAAAAATCACACGGTTAAGTACTCTATGGGTACGAAAAAAAGTACGAAAAAAAACGTTTGTAATTCTCTTTGAAGTGCGATGTGATATCGACCGAACGATAAATAAGGCACGCCGGCACAAACGTCAAGCAAAACGGAGGCCGAATGGCCTTGTACAAGGAATCAAAAATCACACGGTTAAGTACTCTATGGGTACGAAAAAAAGTACGAAAAAAAACGTTTGTAATTCTCTTTGAAGTACGATGTGATATCGACCGAACGATAAATAAGGCACGCCGGCGCAAACGGCAAGCAAAACGGAGGCCGAATGGCCTTGTACAAGAAATCAAAAATCACACGAGTTAAGTACTCTATGGGTACGAAAAAAAGTACGAAAAAAAAACGTTTGTAATTCTCTTTGAAGTACCGATGTGATATCGACCGAACGATAAATAAGGCACACCGGCGCAAACGGCAAGCAAAACGGAGGCCGAGAATGGCCTTGTACAAGGAATCAAAAATCACACGGTTAAGTACTCTATGGGTACGAAAAAAAGTACGAAAAAAAACGTTTGTAATTCTCTTTGAAGTACTGATGTGATATCGACCCGAACGATAAATAAGGCACGCCGGCACAAACGTCAAGCAAAACGGAGGCCGAATGGCCTTGTACAAGGAATCAAAAATCACACGTTAAGTACTCTATGGGTACGAAAAAAAGTACGAAAAAACGTTTGTAATTCTCTTTGAAGTACCGATGTGATATCGACCGAACGATAAATAAGGCACGCCGGCGCAAACGGCAAGCAAAACGGAGGCCAGAATGGCCTTGTACAAGGAATCAAAAATCACACAGTTAAGTACTCTATGGGTACGAAAAAAAACGTTTGTAATTCTCTTTGAAGTACTGATGTGATATCGACCAGAACGATAAATATGGCACGCCGGCGCAAACGGCAAGCAAAACGGAGGCCAGAATGGCCTTGTACAAGGAATTAAAAATCACATTGTTAAGTACACTATGGGTACGAAAAAAAGTACGAAAAAAAAATGTTTGTAATTATCTTTGAAGTACTGATGTGATATCGACCAGAACGATAAATAAGGCACGCCGGTGCAAACGGCAAGCAAAACGGAGGCCAGAATGGCCTTGTACAAGGAATCAAAAATCACACAGTTTAGTACTCTATGGGTACGAAAAAAAACGTTTGTAATTCTCTTTGAAGTACTGATGTGATATCGACCAAAACGATAAATAAGGCACGCCGGCGCAACCGGCAAGCAAAACGGAGGCCAGAACGGCCTTGTACAAGGAATCAAAAATCACACAGTTAAGTACTCTATGGGTACGAAAAAAGTATGAAAAAAAACGTTTGTAATTCTCTTTGAAGTACTGGTGTGATATCGACCGAACGATAAATAAGGCACGCCGGCGCAAACGGCAAGCAAAACGGAGGCCGAATGGCCTTGTACAAGGAATCGAAAATCACACGAGTTAAGTACTCTATGGGTACAAAAAAAAGTACGAAAAAAACGTTTGTAATTCTCTTTGAAGTGCGATGTGATATCGACCGAACGATAAATAAGGCACGCCGGCGCAAACGGCAAGCAAAACGGAGGCCGAATTGCCTTGTACAAGAAATCAAAAATCACACGTTAAGTACTCTATGGGTACGAAAAAAAACGTTTGTAATTCTCTTTGAAGTATGCGATGTGATATCGACCGAACGATAAATAAGGCACGCCGGCACAAACGTCAAGCAAAACGGAGGCCGAATGGCCTTGTACAAGGAATCAAAAATCACACGAGTTAAGTACTCTATGGGTACGAAAAAAAAACGTTTGTAATTCTCTTTGAAATGCGATGTGATATCGACCGAACGATAAATAAGGCACGCCGGCGCAAACGGCAAGCAAAACGGAGGCCGAATGGCCTTGTACAAGGAATCGAAAATCACACGGTTAAGTACTCTATGGGTACGAAAAAAAGTATGAAAAAAAACGTTTGTAATTCTCTTTGAAATCGATGTGATATCGACCGAACGATAAATAAGGCACGCCGGCGCAAACGGCAAGCAAAACGGAGGCCAGAATGGCCTTGTACAAGAAATCAAAAATCACACAGTTAAGTACTCCATGGGTACGAAAAAAGTACGAAAAAAAACGTTTGTAATTCTCTTGGAAGTACTAATGTGATATCGACCAGAACGATAAATAAGGCACGCCGGCACAAACGTCAACCAAAACGGGGGCCAGAATGGCCTTGTACAAGGAATCAAAAATCACACAGTTAAGTACGCTATGGGTACGAAAAAAAGTACGAAAAAAAACGTTTGTAATTCTCTTTGAAAATGCGATGTGATATCGACCGAAAGATAAATAAGGCACGCCGGTGCAAACGGCAAGCAAAACGGAGGCCAGAATGGCCTTGTACAAGGAATCAAAAATCACACAGTTAAGTATTCTATGGTTATGAAAAAAAGTACGAAAAAAAATGTTTGTAATTCTCTTTGAATTACTGATGTGATATCGACCAGAACGATAAATAAGGCACGCCGGCGCAAACGGCAAGCAAAACGGAGGCCAGAATGGCCTTGTACAAGAAATCAAAAATCACACAGTTAAGTACTCTATGGGTACGAAAAAAACGTACGAAAAAAAAACTTTTGTATTTCTCTTTGAAGTACTGATGTGATATCGACCAGAACGATAAATAAGGCATGCCGGCGCAAACGGCAAGCAAAACGGAGGCCAGAATGGCCTTGTACAAGGAATCAAAAATCACACAGTTAAGTACTCTATGGGTATGAAAAAAAAGTACGAAAAAAAAAGTTTGTAATTATCTTTGAATGACTGATGTGATATCCACCAGAACGATAAATAAGGCACGCCGGCGCAAACGGCAAGCAAAACGGAGGCCAGAATGGCCTTGTACAAGAAATCAAAAATCACACAGTTAAGTACTCTATGGGTACGAAAAAAACGTTTGTAATTCTCTTTGAAATACTGATGTGATATCGACCAGAACGATAAATAAGGCACGCCGGCGCAAACGGCAAGCAAAACGGAGGCCGAATGGCCTTGTACAAGTAATCAAAAATCACACGTTAAGTACTCTATGGGTACGAAAAAAAGTACGAAAAAAAACGTTTGTAATTCTCTTTGAAGTACTGATGTGATATCGGCTCGAACGATAAATAAGGCACGCCGGCGCAAACGGCAAGCAAAACGGAGGCCAGAATGGCCTTGTACAAGGAATCAAAAATCACACGTTAAGTACTCTATGGGTACGAAAAAAAGTATGAAAAAAAACGTTTGTAATTCTCTTTGAAGTACTGAAGTGATATCGACTTGAATGATAAATAAGGCACGCCGGCACAAACGGCAAGCAAAACGGAGGCCAGAATGGCCTTGTACAAGAAATCAAAAATCACACAGTTAAGTACTCTATGGGTACGAAAAAAAGTACGAAAAAAAACGTTTGTAATTCTCTTTGAAGTACTGATGTGATATCGACCGAACGATAAATAAGGCACGCCGGCGCAAACGGCAAGCAAAACGGAGGCCGAATGGCCTTGTACAAGAAATCAAAAATCACACGAGTTAAGTACTCTATGGGTACGAAAAAAGTACGAAAAAAAACGTTTGTAATTCTCTTTGAAGTGCGATGTGATATCGACCAGAACGATAAATAAGGCACGCCGGCGCAAACGGCAAGCAAAACGGAGGCCAGAATGGCCTTGTACAAGAAATCAAAAATCACACAGTTAAGTACTCTATGGGTACGAAAAAAACGTTTGTAATTCTCTTTGAAATACTGATGTGATATCGACCAGAACGATAAATAAGGCACGCCGGCGCAAACGGCAAGCAAAACGGAGGCTAGAATGGCCTTGTACAAGTAATCAAAAATCACACAGTTAAGTACTCTATGGGTACGAAAAAAAGTACGAAAAAAAACGTTTGTAATTCTCTTTGAAGTACTGAAGTGATATCGACTTGAATGATAAATAAGGCACGCCGGCACAAACGGCAAGCAAAACGGAGGCCAGAATGGCCTTGTACAAGAAATCAAAAATCACACAGTTAAGTACTCTATGGGTACGAAAAAAAACGTTTGTAATTCTCTTTGAAGTACTGATGTGATATCGACCAGAACGATAAATAAGGCACGCCGGCGCAAACGGCAAGCAAAACGGAGGCCGAATGGCCTTGTACAAGAAATCAAAAATCACACGGTTAAGTACTCTATGGGTACGAAAAAAGTACGAAAAAAAACGTTTGTAATTCTCTTTGAAGTGCGATGTGATATCGACCGAACGATAAATAAGGCACGCCGGCGCAAACGGCAAGCAAAACGGAGGCCGAATGGCCTTGTACAAGGAATCAAAAATCACACGTTAAGTACTCTATGGGTACGAAAAAAGTACGAAAAAAACGTTTGTAATTCTCTTTGAAGTGCGATGTGATATCGACCGAACGATAAATAAGGCACGCCGGCGCAAACGGCAAGCAAAACGGAGGCCAGAATGGCCTTGTACAAGGAATCAAAAATCACACAGTTAAGTACTCTATGGGTACGAAAAAAAAGTATGAAAAAAAATGTTTGTAATTCTCTTTGAAGTACTGATGTGATATCGACCAGAACGATAAATAAGGCACGCCGGCGCAAACGGCAAGCAAAACGGATGCCAGAATGGCCTTGTACAAGGAATCGAAAATCACACAGTTAAGTACTCTATGGGTACGAAAAAAAAAAACGTTTGTAATTCTCTTTGAAGTACTGATGTGATATCGACCAGAACGATAAATAAGGCACGCCGGCGCAAACGGAGGCCAGAATGGCCTTGTACAAGAAATCAAAAATCACACAGTTAAGTACTCTATGGGTACGAAAAAAATTACGATAAAAACGTTTGTAATTCTCTTTGAAATGCGATGTGATATCGACCGAACGATAAATAAGGCACGCCGGCGCAAACGGCAAGCAAAACGGAGGCCGAATGGCCTTGTACAAGGAATCAAAAATCACACGAGTTAAGTACTCTATGGATACGAAAAAAAGTACGAAAAAAACGTTTGTAATTCTCTTTGAAGTGCGATGTGATATCGACCGAACGATAAATAAGGCACGCCGGCGCAAACGGCAAGCAAAACGGAGGCCGAATGGCCTTGTACAAGGAATCAAAAATCACACGTTAAGTACTCTATGGGTACGAAAAAAAGTACGAAAAAAAACGTTTGTAATTCTCTTTGAAGTACCGATGTGATATCGACCGAACGATAAATAAGGCACGCCGGCGCAAACGGCAAGCAAAACGGAGGCCGAATGGCCTTGTACAAGGAATCAAAAATCACACAGTTAAGTACTCTATGGGTACGAAAAAAACGTTTGTAATTCTCTTTGAAGTGCTGATGTGATATCGACCAGAATGATAAATAAGGCACGCCGGCGCAAACGGCAAGCAAAACGGAGGCCAGAATGGCCTTGTACAAGGAATTAAAAATCACATTGTTAAGTACACTATGGGTACGAAAAAAAGTACGAAAAAAAAATGTTTGTAATTATCTTTGAAGTACTGATGTGATATCGACCAGAACGATAAATAAGGCACGCCGGTTCAAACGGCAAGCAAAACGGAGGCCGAATGGCCTTGTACAAGGAATCAAAAATCACACGAGTTAAGTACTCTATGGGTACGAAAAAAAGTACGAAAAAAAACGTTTGTAATTCTCTTTGAAGTACCGATGTGATATCGACCAAAACGATAAATAAGGCACGCCGGCGCAAACGGCAAGCAAAACGGAGGCCGAATGGCCTTGTACAAGGAATCAAAAATCACACGTTAAGTACTCTATGGGTACGAAAAAAAGTATGAAAAAAACGTTTGTAATTCTCTTTGAAGTACCGTGTGATATCGACCGAACGATAAATAAGGCACGCCGGCGCAAACGGCAAGCAAAACGGAGGCCGAATGGCCTTGTACAAGGAATCGAAAATCACACGAGTTAAGTACTCTATGGGTACAAAAAAAAGTACGAAAAAAACGTTTGTAATTCTCTTTGAAGTGCGATGTGATATCGACCGAACGATAAATAAGGCACGCCGGCGCAAACGGCAAGCAAAACGGAGGCGAGAATGGCCTTGTACAAGAAATCAAAAATCACACGGTTAAGTACTCTATGGGTACGAAAAAAAAAAAAAACGTTTGTAATTCTCTTTGAAATGCGATGTGATATCGACCGAACGATAAATAAGGCACGCCGGCACAAACGTCAAGCAAAACGGAGGCCAGAATGGCCTTGTACAAGGAATCAAAAATCACACAGTTAAGTACTCTATGGGTACGGAAAAAAAACGTTTGTAATTCTCTTTGAAATACTGATGTGATATCGACCGAACGATAAATAAGGCACGCCGGCGCAAACGGCAAGCAAAACGGAGGCGAATGGCCTTGTACAAGGAATCGAAAATCACACGAGTTAAGTACTCTATGGGTACGAAAAAAAGTATGAAAAAAAACGTTTGTAATTCTCTTTGAAGTACCGATGTGATATCGACCGAACGATAAATAAGGCACGCCGGCGCAAACGGCAAGCAAAACGGAGGCCGAATGGCCTTGTACAAGAAATCAAAAATCACACGAGTTAAGTACTCTATGGGTACGAAAAAAGTACGAAAAAAAACGTTTGTAATTCTCTTTGGAAGTACTAATGTGATATCGACCGAACGATAAATAAGGCACGCCGGCACAAACGTCAACCAAAACGGGGCCGAATGGCCTTGTACAAGGAATCAAAAATCACACGTTAAGTACGCTATGGGTACGAAAAAAAGTACGAAAAAAAACGTTTGTAATTCTCTTTGAAGTGCGATGTGATATCGACCGTAAAGATAAATAAGGCACGCCGGTGCAAACGGCAAGCAAAACGGAGGCCGAATGGCCTTGTACAAGGAATCAAAAATCACACGATTAAGTATTCTATGGTTATGAAAAAAAGTACGAAAAAAAATGTTTGTAATTCTCTTTGAATTATGCGATGTGATATCGACCGAACGATAAATAAGGCACGCCGGCGCAAACGGCAAGCAAAACGGAGGCCGAATGGCCTTGTACAAGAAATCAAAAATCACACGAGTTAAGTACTCTATGGGTACGAAAAAAACGTACGAAAAAAAAACGTTTGTAATTCTCTTTGAAGTGCGATGTGATATCGACCGAACGATAAATAAGGCACGCCGGCGCAAACGGCAAGCAAAACGGAGGCCGAATGGCCTTGTACAAGGAATCCAAAATCACACGGTTAAGTACTCTATGGGTATGAAAAAAAAGTACGAAAAAAAAAGTTTGTAATTCTCTTTGAAGCGATGTGATATCGACCGAACGATAAATAAGGCACGCCGGCGCAAACGGCAAGCAAAACGGAGGCCGAATGGCCTTGTACAAGAAATCAAAAATCACACGGTTAAGTACTCTATGGGTACGAAAAAAAGTATGAAAAAAAACGTTTGTAATTCTCTTTGAAATACCGATGTGATATCGACCGAACGATAAATAAGGCACGCCGGCGCAAACGGCAAGCAAAACGGAGGCCGAGAATGGCCTTGTACAAGTAATCAAAAATCACACGTTAAGTACTCTATGGGTACGAAAAAAAGTACGAAAAAAAACGTTTGTAATTCTCTTTGAAGTACCGATGTGATATCGACCGAACGATAAATAAGGCACGCCGGCGCAAACGGCAAGCAAAACGGAGGCCAGAATGGCCTTGTACAAGGAATCAAAAATCACACAGTTAAGTACTCTATGGGTACGAAAAAAAGTACGAAAAAAAACGTTTGTAATTCTCTTTGAAGTACTGAAGTGATATCGACTTGAATGATAAATAAGGCACGCCGGCACAAACGGCAAGCAAAACGGAGGCCGAATGGCCTTGTACAAGAAATCAAAAATCACACTGTTAAGTACTCTATGGGTACGAAAAAAAGTACGAAAAAAAACGTTTGTAATTCTCTTTGAAGTGCGATGTGATATCGACCAGAACGATAAATAAGGCACGCCGGCGCAAACGGCAAGCAAAACGGAGGCCAGAATGGCCTTGTACAAGAAATCAAAAATCACACGGTTAAGTACTCTATGGGTACGAAAAAAGTACGAAAAAAAACGTTTGTAATTCTCTTTGAAGTACTGATGTGATATCGACCAGAACGATAAATAAGGCACGCCGGCGCAAACGGCAAGCAAAACGGAGGCCAGAATGGCCTTGTACAAGAAATCAAAAATCACACAGTTAAGTACTCTATGGGTACGAAAAAAAACGTTTGTAATTCTCTTTGAAATACTGATGTGATATCGACCAGAACGATAAATAAGGCACGCCGGCGCAAACGGCAAGCAAAACGGAGGCTAGAATGGCCTTGTACAAGAAATCAAAAATCACACTATTAATTACTCTATGGGTACGAAAAAAAGTACGAAAAAAAACGTTTGTAATTCTCTTTGAAGTACAGAAGTGATATCGACTTGAACGATAAATAAGGCACGCCGGCACAAACGGCAAGCAAAACGGAGGCCAGAATGGCCTTGTACAAGAAATCAAAAATCACACAGTTAAGTACTCTATGGGTACGAAAAAAAGTACGAAAAAAACGTTTGTAATTCTCTTTGAAGTGCGATGTGATATCGACCGAACGATAAATAAGGCACGCCGGCGCAAACGGCAAGCAAAACGGAGGCCGAATGGCCTTGTACAAGAAATCAAAAATCACACGATTAAGTACTCTATGGGTACGAAAAAAAGTACGAAAAAAAACGTTTGTAATTCTCTTTGAAGTACCGATGTGATATCGACCGAACGATAAATAAGGCACGCCGGCGCAAACGGCAAGCAAAACGGAGGCCGAGAATGGCCTTGTACAAGGAATCAAAAATCACACGGTTAAGTACTCTATGGGTACGAAAAAAAGTACGAAAAAAACGTTTGTAATTCTCTTTGAAGTATGCGATGTGATATCGACCGAACGATAAATAAGGCACGCCGGCGCAAACGGCAAGCAAAACGGAGGCCGAGAATGGCCTTGTACAAGGAATCAAAAATCACACGTTAAGTACTCTATGGGTACGAAAAAAAAGTACGAAAAAAAATGTTTGTAATTCTCTTTGAAGTGCGATGTGATATCGACCGAACGATAAATAAGGCACGCCGGCGCAAACGGCAAGCAAAACGGAGGCCGAATGGCCTTGTACAAGGAATCAAAAATCACACGGTTAAGTACTCTATGGGTACGAAAAAAAGTAAAAAAAACGTTTGTAATTCTCTTTGAAATGCGATGTGATATCGACCGAACGATAAATAAGGCACGCCGGCGCAAACGGCAAGCAAAACGGAGGCCGAGAATGGCCTTGTACAAGAAATCAAAAATCACACGAGTTAAGTACTCTATGGGTACGAAAAAAAGTACGAAAAAACGTTTGTAATTCTCTTTGAAGTACGATGTGATATCGACCGAACGATAAATAAGGCACGCCGGCGCAAACGGCAAGCAAAACGGAGGCCGAATGGCCTTGTACAAGGAATCAAAAATCACACGGTTAAGTACTCTATGGATACGAAAAAAGTAAGTATGAAAAAAACGTTTGTAATTCTCTTTGAAATGCGATGTGATATCGACCGAACGATAAATAAGGCACGCCGGCGCAAACGGCAAGCAAAACGGAGGCCGAATGGCCTTGTACAAGGAATCAAAAATCACACGGTTAAGTACTCTATGGGTACGGAAAAAAGTATGAAAAAAACGTTTGTAATTCTCTTTGAAGTATGCGATGTGATATCGACCGAACGATAAATAAGGCACGCCGGCGCAAACGGCAAGCAAAACGGAGGCCGAGAATGGCCTTGTACAAGGAATCAAAAATCACACGAGTTAAGTACTCTATGGGTACGAAAAAAAGTACGAAAAAACGTTTGTAATTCTCTTTGAAGTGCGATGTGATATCGACCGAACGATAAATAAGGCACGCCGGGGCAAACGGCAAGCAAAACGGAGACGCCGAATGGCCTTGTACAAGAAATCAAAAATCACACAGTTAAGTACTCTATGGGTACGAAAAAAGTACGAAAAAAAACGTTTGTAATTCTCTTTGAAGTATTGATGTGATATCGACAAGAACGATAAATAAGGCACGCCGGCGCAAACGTCAAGCAAAACGGAGGCCGGAATGGCCTTGTACAAGGAATCAAAAATCACACAGTTAAGTACTCTATGGGTACGAAAAAAAGTACGAAAAAAAACGTTTGTAATTCTCTTTGAAGTATGCGATGTGATATCGACCGAACGATAAATAAGGCACGCCGGCGCAAACGGCAAGCAAAACGGAGGCCAGAATGGCCTTGTACAAGGAATCGAAAATCACACAGTTAAGTACTCTATGGGTATGAAAAAAAGTACGAAAAAAACGTTTGTTATTCTCTTTGAAATGCGATGTGATATCGACCGAACGATAAATAAGGCACGCCGGCGCAAACGGCAAGCAAAACGGAGGCCGAATGGCCTTGTACAAGAAATCAAAAATCACACGGTTAAGTACTCGTATGGGTACGAAAAAAAGTACGAAAAAAAACGTTTGTAATTCTCTTTGAAGTGCGATGTGATATCGACCGAACGATAAATAAGGCTCGCCGGCACAAACGTCAAGCAAAACGGAGGCCGAGAATGGCCTTGTACAAGGAATCAAAAATCACACGGTTAAGTACTCTATGGGTACGAAAAAAAAAAAAAACGTTTGTAATTCTCTTTGAAGTATGCGATGTGATATCGACCGAACGATAAATAAGGCACGCCGGCGCAAACGGCAAGCAAAACGGAGGCCGAATGGCCTTGTACAAGGAATCAAAAATCACACGGTTAAGTACTCTATGGGTACGAAAAAAAGTAAAAAAACGTTTGTAATTCTCTTTGAAGTGCGATGTGATATCGACCGAACGATAAATAAGGCACGCCGGCGCAAACGGCAAGCAAAACGGAGGCCGAATGGCCTTGTACAAGGAATCAAAAATCACACGGTTAAGTACTCTATGGGTACGAAAAAAAGTACGAAAAAAAACGTTTGTAATTCTCTTTGAAATGCGATGTGATATCGACCGAACGATAAATAAGGCACGCCGGTGCAAACGGCAAGCAAAACGGAGGCCAGAATGGCCTTGTACAAGGAATCAAAAATCACACAGTTAAGTACTCTATGGGTACGGAAAAAAAACGTTTGTAATTCTCTTTGAAGTACTGATGTGATATCGACCAGAACGATAAATAAGGCACGCCGGCGCAAACGGCAAGCAAAACGGAGGCCAGAATGGCCTTGTACAAGGAATCAAAAATCACACAGTTAAGTACTCTATGGGTACGAAAAAAAGTACGAAAAAAAAACGTTTGTAATTCTCTTTTAAGTACTAATATGATATCGACCAAAACGATAAATAAGGCACGCCGGCGCAAACGGCAAGCAAAACGGAGGCCAGAATGGCCTTGTACAAGGAATCAAAAATCACACAGTTAAGTACTCTATGGGTACGAAAAAAAGTATGAAAAAAAACGTTTGTAATTCTCTTTGAAGTGCGATGTGATATCGACCGAACGATAAATAAGGCACGCCGGCGCAAACGGCAAGCAAAACGGAGGCGAGAATGGCCTTGTACAAGGAATCAAAAATCACACGTTAAGTACTCTATGGGTACGAAAAAAAGTACGAAAAAAACGTTTGTAATTCTCTTTGAAGTGCGATGTGATATCGACCGAACGATAAATAAGGCACGCCGGCGCAAACGGCAAGCAAAACGGAGGCCGAGAATGGCCTTGTACAAGGAATCAAAAATCACACGAGTTAAGTACTCTATGGGTACAAAAAAAAGTACGAAAAAAAATGTTTGTAATTCTCTTTGAAATGCGATGTGATATCGACCGAACGATAAATAAGGCACGCCGGCGCAAACGGCAAGCAAAACGGAGGCCGAGAATGGCCTTGTACAAGAAATCAAAAATCACACGAGTTAAGTACTCTATGGGTACGAAAAAAAGTACGAAAAAAAACGTTTGTAATTCTCTTTGAAGTGCGATGTGATATCGACCGAACGATAAATAAGGCACGCCGGCGCAAACGGCAAGCAAAACGGAGGACCGAGAATGGCCTTGTACAAGGAATCAAAAATCACACGGTTAAGTACTCTATGGGTACGAAAAAAAGTACGAAAAAAACGTTTGTAATTCTCTTTGAAATGCGATGTGATATCGACCGAACGATAAATAAGGCACGCCGGCGCAAACGGCAAGCAAAACGGAGGCCGAGAATGGCCTTGTACAAGGAATCAAAAATCACACGGTTAAGTACTCTATGGGTACGAAAAAAAGTACGAAAAAAAACGTTTGTAATTCTCTTTGAAGTACGATGTGATATCGACCAAAACGATAAATAAGGCACGCCGGCGCAAACGGCAAGCAAAACGGAGGCCGAATGGCCTTGTACAAGGAATCAAAAATCACACACGGTTAAGTACTCTATGGGTACGAAAAAAAAGTACGAAAAAAAACGTTTGTAATTCTCTTTGAAGTATGCGATGTGATATCGACCGAACGATAAATAAGGCACGCCGGCGCAAACGGCAAGCAAAACGGAGGCGAGAATGGCCTTGTACAAGGAATCAAAAATCACACGGTTAAGTACTCTATGGGTACGAAAAAAAGTACGAAAAAAACGTTTGTAATTCTCTTTGAAGTGCGATGTGATATCGACCGAACGATAAATAAGGCACGCCGGCGCAAACGGCAAGCAAAACGGAGGCCGAATGGCCTTGTACAAGGAATCAAAAATCACACGATTAAGTACTCTATGGGTACGAAAAAAAGTACGAAAAAAAACGTTTGTAATTCTCTTTGAAATGCGATGTGATATCGACCGAACGATAAATAAGGCACGCCGGCGCAAACGGCAAGCAAAACGGAGGCGAGAATGGCCTTGTACAAGAATCAAAAATCACACGGTTAAGTACTCTATGGGTACGAAAAAAAGTACGAAAAAAAACGTTTGTAATTCTCTTTGAAGTGCGATGTGATATCGACCGAACGATAAATAAGGCACGCCGGCGCAAACGGCAAGCAAAACGGAGGCCGAGAATGGCCTTGTACAAGGAATCAAAAATCACACGGTTAAGTACTCTATGGGTACGAAAAAAAGTACGAAAAAAAAACGTTTGTAATTCTCTTTGAAGTGCGATGTGATATCGACCGAACGATAAATAAGGCACGCCGGCGCAAACGGCAAGCAAAACGGAGGCCGAATGGCCTTGTACAAGGAATCAAAAATCACACGGTTAAGTACTCTATGGGTACGAAAAAAAGTACGAAAAAAAACGTTTGTAATTCTCTTTGAAATGCGATGTGATATCGATCGAACGATAAATAAGGCACGCCGGCGCAAACGGCAAGCAAAACGGAGGCCGAATGGCCTTGTACAAGGAATCAAAAATCACACGGTTAAGTACTCTATGGGTACGAAAAAAAGTACGAAAAAAAACGTTTGTAATTCTCTTTGAAGTGCGATGTGATATCGACCAAAACGATAAATAAGGCACGCCGGCGCAAACGGCAAGCAAAACGGAGGCCGAGAATGGCCTTGTACAAGGAATCAAAAATCACACGGTTAAGTACTCTATGGGTACGAAAAAAAGTACGAAAAAAAACGTTTGTAATTCTCTTTGAAGTATGCGATGTGATATCGACCGAACGATAAATAAGGCACGCCGGCGCAAACGGCAAGCAAAACGGAGGCCGAATGGCCTTGTACAAGGAATCAAAAATCACACGAGTTAAGTACGCTATGGGTACGAAAAAAAGTACGAAAAAAAACGTTTGTAATTCTCTTTGAAGTACGATGTGATATCGACCGAACGATAAATAAGGCACGCCGGCGCAAACGGCAAGCAAAACGGAGGCGAGAATGGCCTTGTACAAGGAATCAAAAATCACACGGTTAAGTACTCTATGGGTACGAAAAAAAGTACGAAAAAAAACGTTTGTAATTCTCTTTGAAATGCGATGTGATATCGACCGAACGATAAATAAGGCACGCCGGCGCAAACGGCAAGCAAAACGGAGGCGAGAATGGCCTTGTACAAGAAATCAAAAATCACACGGTTAAGTACTCTATGGGTACGAAAAAAAGTACGAAAAAAAACGTTTGTAATTCTCTTTGAAGTGCGATGTGATATCGACCGAACGATAAATAAGGCACGCCGGCGCAAACGGCAAGCAAAACGGAGACCGAATGGCCTTGTACAAGGAATCAAAAATCACACGGTTAAGTACTCTATGGGTACGAAAAAAAGTACGAAAAAAACGTTTGTAATTCTCTTTGAAATGCGATGTGATATCGACCGAACGATAAATAAGGCACGCCGGCGCAAACGGCAAGCAAAACGGAGGCCATTATGGCCTTGTACAAGGAATCAAAAATCACACAGTTAAATACTCTATGGGTACGAAAAAAATTATGAAAAAAACGTTTGTAATTCTCTTTGAAGTGCGATGTGATATCGACCGAACGATAAATAAGGCACGCCGGCGCAAACGGCAAGCAAAACGGAGGCCAGAATGGCCTTGTACAAGGAATAAAAAATCACACGTTAAGTACTCTATGGGTACGAAAAAAACGTTTGTAATTCTCTTTGAAATATGAAAGATATGATATCGACCGAACGATAAATAAGGCAAGCCGGCGCAAACGGCAAGCAAAACGGAGGCCGAATGGCCTTGTACAAGTAATCAAAAATCACACGGTTAAGTACTCTATGGGTACGAAAAAAAGTACGAAAAAAAACGTTTGTAATTCTCTTTGAAGTGCGATGTGATATCGGCCGAACGATAAATAAGGCACGCCGGCGCAAACGGCAAGCAAAACGGAGGCCGAATGGCCTTGTACAAGGAATCAAAAATCACACGGTTAAGTACTCTATGGGTACGAAAAAAGTACGAAAAAAAACGTTTGTAATTCTCTTTGAAAGTGCGAAGTGATATCGACTTGAATGATAAATAAGGCACGCCGGCACAAACGGCAAGCAAAACGGAGGCCGAATGGCCTTGTACAAGAAATCAAAAATCACACGGTTAAGTACTCTATGGGTACGAAAAAAAGTACGAAAAAAAACGTTTGTAATTCTCTTTGAAATGCGATGTGATATCGACCGAACGATAAATAAGGCACGCCGGCGCAAACGGCAAGCAAAACGGAGGCCGAATGGCCTTGTACAAGGAATCAAAAATCACACGAGTTAAGTACTCTATGGATACGAAAAAAAGTATGAAAAAAACGTTTGTAATTCTCTTTGAAGTGCGATGTGATATCGACCGAACGATAAATAAGGCACGCCGGCGCAAACGGCAAGCAAAACGGAGGCCGAATGGCCTTGTACAAGGAATCAAAAATCACACGTTAAGTACTCTATGGGTACGAAAAAAAGTATGAAAAAAACGTTTGTAATTCTCTTTGAAGTGCGATGTGATATCGACCGAACGATAAATAAGGCACGCCGGCGCAAACGGCAAGCAAAACGGAGGCCGAATGGCCTTGTACAAGGAATCGAAAATCACACGGTTAAGTACTCTATGGGTACGAAAAAAAGTACGAAAAAACGTTTGTAATTCTCTTTGAAATGCGATGTGATATCGACCGAACGATAAATAAGGCACGCCGGGGCAAACGGCAAGCAAAACGGAGGCCAGAATGGCCTTGTACAAGAAATCAAAAATCACACAGTTAAGTACTCTATGGGTACGAAAAAAAGTACGAAAAAACGTTTGTAATTCTCTTTGAAGTACTGATGTGATATCGACAAGAACGATAAATAAGGCACGCCGGCACTAACGTCAAGCAAAACGGAGGCCAGAATGGCCTTGTACAAGGAATCAAAAATCACACAGTTAAGTACTCTATGGGTACGAAAAAAAGTACGAAAAAAAACGTTTGTAATTCTCTTTGAAGTGCGATGTGATATCGACCGAACGATAAATAAGGCACGCCGGCGCAAACGGCAAGCAAAACGGAGGCCGAATGGCCTTGTACAAGGAATCGAAAATCACACGAGTTAAGTACTCTATGGGTATGAAAAAAAGTACGAAAAAAACGTTTGTTATTCTCTTTGAAGTGCGATGTGATATCGACCGAACGATAAATAAGGCACGCCGGCGCAAACGGCAAGCAAAACGGAGGCCGAATGGCCTTGTACAAGAAATCAAAAATCACACGGTTAAGTACCGTATGGGTACGAAAAAAAGTACGAAAAAAAACGTTTGTAATTCTCTTTGAAATGCGATGTGATATCGACCGAACGATAAATAAGGCTCGCCGGCACAAACGTCAAGCAAAACGGAGGCCAGAATGGCCTTGTACAAGGAATCAAAAATCACACAGTTAAGTACTCTATGGGTACGAAAAAAAACGTTTGTAATTCTCTTTGAAGTATGCGATGTGATATCGACCGAACGATAAATAAGGCACGCCGGCGCAAACGGCAAGCAAAACGGAGGCCGAATGGCCTGTACAAGGAATCAAAAATCACACGGTTAAGTACTCTATGGGTACGAAAAAAAACGTTTGTAATTCTCTTTGAAGTGCGATGTGATATCGACCGAACTCTAAATAAGGCACGCCGGCGCAAACGGCAAGCAAAACGGCGGCCAGAATGGCCTTATACAAGGAATCAAAAATCACACAGTTAAGTACTCTATGGGTACGAAAAAAAGTACGAAAAAAAATGTTTGTAATTCTCTTAGAAGTACTGATGTGATATCGACCAGAACGATAAATAAGGCGCGCCGGTGCAAACGGCAAGCAAAACGGAGGCCAGAATGGCCTTGTACAAGGAATCAAAAATCACACAGTTAAGTACTCTATGGGTACGGAAAAAAAACGTTTGTAATTCTCTTTGAAGTGCTGATGTGATATCGACCAGAACGATAAATAAGGCACGCCGGCGCAACCGGCAAGCAAAACGGAGGCCAGAATGGCCTTGTACAAGGAATCAAAAATCACACAGTTAAGTACTCTATGGGTACGAAAAAAAGTACGAAAAAAAACGTTTGTAATTCTCTTTTAAGTACTAATATGATATCGACCAAAACGATAAATAAGGCACGCCGGCGCAAACGGCAAGCAAAACGGAGGCCAGAATGGCCTTGTACAAGGAATCAAAAATCACACAGTTAAGTACTCTATGGGTACGAAAAAAAGTATGAAAAAAAACGTTTGTAATTCTCTTTGAAGTGCGATGTGATATCGACCGAACGATAAATAAGGCACGCCGGCGCAAACGGCAAGCAAAACGGAGGCCGAGAATGGCCTTGTACAAGGAATCAAAAATCACACGGTTAAGTACGCTATGGGTACGAAAAAAAGTACGAAAAAAAACGTTTGTAATTCTCTTTGAAGTGCGATGTGATATCGACCGAAAGATAAATAAGGCACGCCGGCGCAAACGGCAAGCAAAACGGAGGCCGAATGGCCTTGTACAAGGAATCAAAAATCACACGGTTAAGTACTCTATGGGTACGAAAAAAAGTACGAAAAAAAACGTTTGTAATTCTCTTTGAAGTACGATGTGATATCGACCGAACGATAAATAAGGCACGCCGGCGCAAACGGCAAGCAAAACGGAGGCCGAGAATGGCCTTGTACAAGAATCAAAAATCACACGGTTAAGTACTCTATGGGTACGAAAAAAAGTACGAAAAAAAACGTTTGTAATTCTCTTTGAAGTGCGATGTGATATCGACCGAACGATAAATAAGGCACGCCGGCGCAAACGGCAAGCAAAACGGAGGCGAGAATGGCCTTGTACAAGGAATCAAAAATCACACGAGTTAAGTACTCTATGGGTACGAAAAAAAGTACGAAAAAAAAACGTTTGTAATTCTCTTTGAAGTGCGATGTGATATCGACCGAACGATAAATAAGGCACGCCGGCGCAAACGGCAAGCAAAACGGAGGCCGAATGGCCTTGTACAAGAATCAAAAATCACACAGTTAAGTACTCTATGGGTACGAAAAAAAGTACGAAAAAAAACGTTTGTAATTCTCTTTGAAATGCGATGTGATATCGACCGAACGATAAATAAGGCACGCCGGCGCAAACGGCAAGCAAAACGGAGGCGAGAATGGCCTTGTACAAGAAATCAAAAATCACACGAGTTAAGTACTCTATGGGTACGAAAAAAAGTACGAAAAAAAACGTTTGTAATTCTCTTTGAAGTGCGATGTGATATCGACCGAACGATAAATAAGGCACGCCGGCGCAAACGGCAAGCAAAACGGAGGCCGGAATGGCCTTGTACAAGGAATCAAAAATCACACGGTTAAGTACTCTATGGGTACGAAAAAAAGTACGAAAAAAAACGTTTGTAATTCTCTTTGAAGTGCGATGTGATATCGACCGAACGATAAATAAGGCACGCCGGCGCAAACGGCAAGCAAAACGGAGGCCGAATGGCCTTGTACAAGGAATCAAAAATCACACGGTTAAGTACTCTATGGGTACGAAAAAAAGTACGAAAAAAAACGTTTGTAATTCTCTTTGAAATGCGATGTGATATCGATCGAACGATAAATAAGGCACGCCGGCGCAAACGGCAAGCAAAACGGAGGCCGAGAATGGCCTTGTACAAGGAATCAAAAATCACACGGTTAAGTACTCTATGGGTACGAAAAAAAGTACGAAAAAAAACGTTTGTAATTCTCTTTGAAATGCGATGTGATATCGACCGAACGATAAATAAGGCACGCCGGCGCAAACGGCAAGCAAAACGGAGGCCGAGAATGGCCTTGTACAAGGAATCAAAAATCACACGGTTAAGTACTCTATGGGTACGAAAAAAAGTACGAAAAAAAACGTTTGTAATTCTCTTTGAAGTGCGATGTGATATCGACCGAACGATAAATAAGGCACGCCGGCGCAAACGGCAAGCAAAACGGAGGCGGAATGGCCTTGTACAAGGAATCAAAAATCACACGGTTAAGTACTCTATGGGTACGAAAAAAAGTACGAAAAAAAACGTTTGTAATTCTCTTTGAAGTGCGATGTGATATCGACCGAACGATAAATAAGGCACGCCGGCGCAAACGGCAAGCAAAACGGAGGCGGAATGGCCTTGTACAAGGAATCAAAAATCACACGAGTTAAGTACTCTATGGGTACGAAAAAAAGTACGAAAAAAAAACGTTTGTAATTCTCTTTGAAGTATGCGATGTGATATCGACCGAACGATAAATAAGGCACGCCGGCGCAAACGGCAAGCAAAACGGAGGCGAGAATGGCCTTGTACAAGGAATCAAAAATCACACGAGTTAAGTACTCTATGGGTACGAAAAAAAGTACGAAAAAAAACGTTTGTAATTCTCTTTGAAATGTACGATGTGATATCGACCGAACGATAAATAAGGCACGCCGGCGCAAACGGCAAGCAAAACGGAGGCCGGAATGGCCTTGTACAAGGAATCAAAAATCACACGGTTAAGTACTCTATGGGTACGAAAAAAAGTACGAAAAAAAACGTTTGTAATTCTCTTTGAAGTGCGATGTGATATCGACCGAACGATAAATAAGGCACGCCGGCGCAAACGGCAAGCAAAACGGAGGCCGGAATGGCCTTGTACAAGGAATCAAAAATCACACGAGTTAAGTACTCTATGGGTACGAAAAAAAGTACGAAAAAAAACGTTTGTAATTCTCTTTGAAATGCGATGTGATATCGACCGAACGATAAATAAGGCACGCCGGCGCAAACGGCAAGCAAAACGGAGGCCGAGAATGGCCTTGTACAAGGAATCAAAAATCACACGGTTAAGTACTCTATGGGTACGAAAAAAAGTACGAAAAAAAACGTTTGTAATTCTCTTTGAAATGCGATGTGATATCGACCGAACGATAAATAAGGCACGCCGGCGCAAACGGCAAGCAAAACGGAGGCCGAGAATGGCCTTGTACAAGGAATCAAAAATCACACGGTTAAGTACTCTATGGGTACGAAAAAAAGTACGAAAAAAAAACGTTTGTAATTCTCTTTGAAGTACGATGTGATATCGACCGAACGATAAATAAGGCACGCCGGCGCAAACGGCAAGCAAAACGGAGGCCGGTATGGCCTTGTACAAGGAATCAAAAATCACACGAGTTAAGTACTCTATGGGTACGAAAAAAAGTACGAAAAAAAACGTTTGTAATTCTCTTTGAAGTGCGATGCGATATCGACCGAACGATAAATAAGGCACGCCGGCGCAAACGGCAAGCAAAACGGAGGCGAGAATGGCCTTGTACAAGGAATCAAAAATCACACGGTTAAGTACTCTATGGGTACGAAAAAAAGTACGAAAAAAAACGTTTGTAATTCTCTTTGAAGTATGCGATGTGATATCGACCGAACGATAAATAAGGCACGCCGGCGCAAACGGCAAGCAAAACGGAGGCCGGTATGGCCTTGTACAAGGAATCAAAAATCACACGGTTAAGTACTCTATGGGTACGAAAAAAAGTACGAAAAAAAACGTTTGTAATTCTCTTTGAAATGCGATGTGATATCGACCGAACGATAAATAAGGCACGCCGGCGCAAACGGCAAGCAAAACGGAGGCCGAGAATGGCCTTGTACAAGGAATCAAAAATCACACGAGTTAAGTACTCTATGGGTACGAAAAAAAGTACGAAAAAAAAACGTTTGTAATTCTCTTTGAAGTGCGATGTGATATCGACCGAACGATAAATAAGGCACGCCGGCGCAAACGGCAAGCAAAACGGAGGCCAGTATGGCCTTGTACAAGGAATCAAAAATCACACGGTTAAGTACTCTATGGGTACGAAAAAAAGTACGAAAAAAAACGTTTGTAATTCTCTTTGAAGTGCGATGTGATATCGACCGAACGATAAATAAGGCACGCCGGCGCAAACGGCAAGCAAAACGGAGGCGAGAATGGCCTTGTACAAGGAATCAAAAATCACACGAGTTAAGTACTCTATGGGTACGAAAAAAAGTACGAAAAAAACGTTTGTAATTCTCTTTGAAGTGCGATGTGATATCGACCGAACGATAAATAAGGCACGCCGGCGCAAACGGCAAGCAAAACGGAGGCCGGAATGGCCTTGTACAAGGAATCAAAAATCACACGGTTAAGTACTCCATGGGTACGAAAAAAAGTACGAAAAAAAACGTTTGTAATTCTCTTTGAAGTGCGATGCGATATCGACCGAACGATAAATAAGGCACGCCGGCGCAAACGGCAAGCAAAACGGAGGCGAGAATGGCCTTGTACAAGGAATCAAAAATCACACGGTTAAGTACTCTATGGGTACGAAAAAAAGTACGAAAAAAACGTTTGTAATTCTCTTTGAAGTGCGATGTGATATCGACCGAACGATAAATAAGGCACGCCGGCGCAAACGGCAAGCAAAACGGAGGCCGGTATGGCCTTGTACAAGGAATCAAAAATCACACGGTTAAGTACTCTATGGGTACGAAAAAAAGTACGAAAAAAAACGTTTGTAATTCTCTTTGAAATGCGATGCGATATCGACCGAACGATAAATAAGGCACGCCGGCGCAAACGGCAAGCAAAACGGAGGCGAGAATGGCCTTGTACAAGGAATCAAAAATCACACGATTAAGTACTCTATGGGTACGAAAAAAAGTACGAAAAAAAACGTTTGTAATTCTCTTTGAAATGCGATGTGATATCGACCGAACGATAAATAAGGCACGCCGGCGCAAACGGCAAGCAAAACGGAGGCGAGAATGGCCTTGTACAAGGAATCAAAAATCACACGGTTAAGTACTCTATGGGTACGAAAAAAAGTACGAAAAAAAAAACGTTTGTAATTCTCTTTGAAGTACGATGTGATATCGACCGAACGATAAATAAGGCACGCCGGCGCAAACGGCAAGCAAAACGGAGGCCGGTATGGCCTTGTACAAGGAATCAAAAATCACACGGTTAAGTACTCTATGGGTACGAAAAAAAGTACGAAAAAAAAACGTTTGTAATTCTCTTTGAAGTGCGATGTGATATCGACCGAACGATAAATAAGGCACGCCGGCGCAAACGGCAAGCAAAACGGAGGCCGAATGGCCTTGTACAAGGAATCAAAAATCACACGGTTAAGTACTCTATGGGTACGAAAAAAAGTACGAAAAAAACGTTTGTAATTCTCTTTGAAATGCGATGTGATATCGACCAGAACGATAAATAAGGCACGCCGGCGCAAACGGCAAGCAAAACGGAGGCCAGTATGGCCTTGTACAAGGAATCAAAAATCACATTGTTAAGTACTCTATGGG
Organism: Gentiana straminea; assembly: GCA_036785695.1. NCBI lineage: Eukaryota > Viridiplantae > Streptophyta > Magnoliopsida > Gentianales > Gentianaceae > Gentiana > Gentiana straminea. Next base: position 54,102 of record JAVUPR010000005.1, read on the forward strand.
TACGAAAAAAAGTATGAAAAAAAACGTTTGTAATTCTCTTTGAAGTACTGATGCGATATCGACCGAACGATAAATAAGGCACGCCGGCGCAAACGGCAAGCAAAACGGAGGCCGAGAATGGCCTTGTACAAGGAATCAAAAATCACACGGTTAAGTACTCTATGTACGGTACGAAAAAAAACGTTTGTAATTCTCTTTGAAGTACGATGTGATATCGACCGAACGATAAATAAGGCACGCCGGCGCAAACGGCAAGCAAAACGGAGGCCGGTATGGCCTTGTACAAGGAATCAAAAATCACACGGTTAAGTACTCTATGGGTACGAAAAAAAGTACGAAAAAAAACGTTTGTAATTCTCTTTGAAGTACGATGCGATATCGACCGAACGATAAATAAGGCACGCCGGCGCAAACGGCAAGCAAAACGGAGGCCGAGAATGGCCTTGTACAAGGAATCAAAAATCACACGGTTAAGTACTCTATGGGTACGAAAAAAAGTACGAAAAAAAAACGTTTGTAATTCTCTTTGAAAGTGCGATGTGATATCGACCGAACGATAAATAAGGCACGCCGGCGCAAACGGCAAGCAAAACGGAGGCCGGTATGGCCTTGTACAAGGAATCAAAAATCACACGGTTAAGTACTCTATGGGTACGAAAAAAAGTACGAAAAAAAAAACGTTTGTAATTCTCTTTGAAGTGCGATGTGATATCGACCGAACGATAAATAAGGCACGCCGGCGCAAACGGCAACAAAACGGAGGCCAGTATAGCCTTGTACAAGGAATCAAAAATCACACAGTTAAGTACTCTATGGGTACTTAAAAAAGTACGAAAAAAACGTTTGTAATTCTCTTTGAAGTGCGATGTGATATCGACCGAACGATAAATAAGGCACGCCGGCGCAAACGGCAAGCAAAACGGAGGCCGGTATGGCCTTGTACAAGGAATCAAAAATCACACGGTTAAGTACTCTATGGGTACGAAAAAAAGTACGAAAAAAAACGTTTGTAATTCTCTTTGAAAGTGCGATGCGATATCGACCGAACGATAAATAAGGCACGCCGGCGCAAACGGCAAGCAAAACGGAGGCGAGAATGGCCTTGTACAAGGAATCAAAAATCACACGTTAAGTACTCTATGGGTACGAAAAAAAGTACGAAAAAAAACGTTTGTAATTCTCTTTGAAGTGCGATGCGATATCGACCGAACGATAAATAAGGCACGCCGGCGCAAACGGCAAGCAAAACGGAGGCCGAGAATGGCCTTGTACAAGGAATCAAAAATCACACGATTAAGTACTCTATGGGTACGAAAAAAAGTACGAAAAAAAACGTTTGTAATTCTCTTTGAAGTATGCGATGTGATATCGACCGAACGATAAATAAGGCACGCCGGCGCAAACGGCAAGCAAAACGGAGGCCGTATGGCCTTGTACAAGGAATCAAAAATCACACGGTTAAGTACTCTATGGGTACGAAAAAAAGTACGAAAAAAAACGTTTGTAATTCTCTTTGAAGTGCGATGCGATATCGACCGAACGATAAATAAGGCACGCCGGCGCAAACGGCAAGCAAAACGGAGGCCAGAATGGCCTTGTACAAGGAATCAAAAATCACACAGTTAAGTACTCTATGGGTACGAAAAAAAGTACGAAAAAAAAACGTTTGTAATTCTCTTTGAAGTGCGATGTGATATCGACCGAACGATAAATAAGGCACGCCGGCGCAAACGGCAAGCAAAACGGAGGCCGGTATGGCCTTGTACAAGGAATCAAAAATCACACGAGTTAAGTACTCTATGGGTACGAAAAAAAGTACGAAAAAAAACGTTTGTAATTCTCTTTGAAGTGCGTGCGATATCGACCGAACGATAAATAAGGCACGCCGGCGCAAACGGCAAGCAAAACGGAGGCGGAATGGCCTTGTACAAGGAATCAAAAATCACACGGTTAAGTACTCTATGGGTACGAAAAAAAGTACGAAAAAAAACGTTTGTAATTCTCTTTGAAGTGCGATGTGATATCGACCGAACGATAAATAAGGCACGCCGGCGCAAACGGCAAGCAAAACGGAGGCCGGTATGGCCTTGTACAAGGAATCAAAAATCACACGGTTAAGTACTCTATGGGTACGAAAAAAAGTACGAAAAAAAACGTTTGTAATTCTCTTTGAAGTGCGATGCGATATCGACCGAACGATAAATAAGGCACGCCGGCGCAAACGGCAAGCAAAACGGAGGCCGAATGGCCTTGTACAAGGAATCAAAAATCACACGGTTAAGTACTCTATGGGTACGAAAAAAAGTACGAAAAAAAAACGTTTGTAATTCTCTTTGAAGTGCGATGTGATATCGACCGAACGATAAATAAGGCACGCCGGCGCAAACGGCAAGCAAAACGGAGGCCGGTATGGCCTTGTACAAGGAATCAAAAATCACACGGTTAAGTACTCTATGGGTACGAAAAAAAGTACGAAAAAAAAACGTTTGTAATTCTCTTTGAAGTATGCGATGCGATATCGACCGAACGATAAATAAGGCACGCCGGCGCAAACGGCAAGCAAAACGGAGGCCGAGAATGGCCTTGTACAAGGAATCAAAAATCACACGGTTAAGTACTCTATGGGTACGAAAAAAAGTACGAAAAAAAAAAACGTTTGTAATTCTCTTTGAAGTGCGATGTGATATCGACCGAACGATAAATAAGGCACGCCGGCGCAAACGGCAAGCAAAACGGAGGCCGGTATGGCCTTGTACAAGGAATCAAAAATCACACGGTTAAGTACTCTATGGGTACGAAAAAAAGTACGAAAAAAAACGTTTGTAATTCTCTTTGAAGTGCGATGTGATATCGACCGAACGATAAATAAGGCACGCCGGCGCAAACGGCAAGCAAAACGGAGGCCGAGAATGGCCTTGTACAAGGAATCAAAAATCACACGAGTTAAGTACTCTATGGGTACGAAAAAAAGTACGAAAAAAAAACGTTTGTAATTCTCTTTGAAGTATGCGATGTGATATCGACCGAACGATAAATAAGGCACGCCGGCGCAAACGGCAAGCAAAACGGAGGCCGGTATGGCCTTGTACAAGGAATCAAAAATCACACGGTTAAGTACTCTATGGGTACGAAAAAAAGTACGAAAAAAAAACGTTTGTAATTCTCTTTGAAGTGCGATGTGATATCGACCGAACGATAAATAAGGCACGCCGGCGCAAACGGCAAGCAAAACGGAGGCGAGAATGGCCTTGTACAAGGAATCAAAAATCACACGAGTTAAGTACTCTATGGGTACGAAAAAAAGTACGAAAAAAAAACGTTTGTAATTCTCTTTGAAGTGCGATGTGATATCGACCGAACGATAAATAAGGCACGCCGGCGCAAACGGCAAGCAAAACGGAGGCCGGTATGGCCTTGTACAAGGAATCAAAAATCACACGGTTAAGTACTCTATGGGTACGAAAAAAAGTACGAAAAAAAACGTTTGTAATTCTCTTTGAAGTGCGATGCGATATCGACCGAACGATAAATAAGGCACGCCGGCGCAAACGGCAAGCAAAACGGAGGCCGAATGGCCTTGTACAAGGAATCAAAAATCACACGAGTTAAGTACTCTATGGGTACGAAAAAAAGTACGAAAAAAAACGTTTGTAATTCTCTTTGAAATGCGATGTGATATCGACCGAACGATAAATAAGGCACGCCGGCGCAAACGGCAAGCAAAACGGAGGCCGGTATGGCCTTGTACAAGGAATCAAAAATCACACGAGTTAAGTACTCTATGGGTACGAAAAAAAGTACGAAAAAAAACGTTTGTAATTCTCTTTGAAGTGCGATGTGATATCGACCGAACGATAAATAAGGCACGCCGGCGCAAACGGCAAGCAAAACGGAGGCCGAGAATGGCCTTGTACAAGGAATCAAAAATCACACGGTTAAGTACTCTATGGGTACGAAAAAAAGTACGAAAAAAAAACGTTTGTAATTCTCTTTGAAATGCGATGTGATATCGACCGAACGATAAATAAGGCACGCCGGCGCAAACGGCAAGCAAAACGGAGGCCGGTATGGCCTTGTACAAGGAATCAAAAATCACACGAGTTAAGTACTCTATGGGTACGAAAAAAAGTACGAAAAAAAACGTTTGTAATTCTCTTTGAAGTGCGATGCGATATCGACCGAACGATAAATAAGGCACGCCGGCGCAAACGGCAAGCAAAACGGAGGCGAGAATGGCCTTGTACAAGGAATCAAAAATCACACGGTTAAGTACTCTATGGGTACGAAAAAAAGTACGAAAAAAAAACGTTTGTAATTCTCTTTGAAGTGCGATGTGATATCGACCGAACGATAAATAAGGCACGCCGGCGCAAACGGCAAGCAAAACGGAGGCCGGTATGGCCTTGTACAAGGAATCAAAAATCACACGGTTAAGTACTCTATGGGTACGAAAAAAAGTACGAAAAAAAGTAAAAAAAACGTTTGTAATTCTCTTTGAAGTGCGATGTGATATCGACCGAACGATAAATAAGGCACGCCGGCGCAAACGGCAAGCAAAACGGAGGCCGAATGGCCTTGTACAAGGAATCAAAAATCACACGTTAAGTACTCTATGGGTACGAAAAAAAGTACGAAAAAAAAACGTTTGTAATTCTCTTTGAAGTGCGATGTGATATCGACCGAACGATAAATAAGGCACGCCGGCGCAAACGGCAAGCAAAACGGAGGCCGGTATGGCCTTGTACAAGGAATCAAAAATCACACGGTTAAGTACTCTATGGGTACGAAAAAAAGTACGAAAAAAAACGTTTGTAATTCTCTTTGAAATGCGATGTGATATCGACCGAACGATAAATAAGGCACGCCGGCGCAAACGGCAAGCAAAACGGAGGCCGAGAATGGCCTTGTACAAGGAATCAAAAATCACACGAGTTAAGTACTCTATGGGTACGAAAAAAAGTACGAAAAAAAAACGTTTGTAATTCTCTTTGAAATGCGATGTGATATCGACCGAACGATAAATAAGGCACGCCGGCGCAAACGGCAAGCAAAACGGAGGCCGGTATGGCCTTGTACAAGGAATCAAAAATCACACGAGTTAAGTACTCTATGGGTACGAAAAAAAGTACGAAAAAAAACGTTTGTAATTCTCTTTGAAGTGCGATGTGATATCGACCGAACGATAAATAAGGCACGCCGGCGCAAACGGCAAGCAAAACGGAGGCGAGAATGGCCTTGTACAAGGAATCAAAAATCACACGGTTAAGTACTCTATGGGTACGAAAAAAAGTACGAAAAAAAACGTTTGTAATTCTCTTTGAAGTGCGATGTGATATCGACCGAACGATAAATAAGGCACGCCGGCGCAAACGGCAAGCAAAACGGAGGCCGAGAATGGCCTTGTACAAGGAATCAAAAATCACACGGTTAAGTACTCTATGGGTACGAAAAAAAGTACGAAAAAAAACGTTTGTAATTCTCTTTGAAGTGCGATGTGATATCGACCGAACGATAAATAAGGCACGCCGGCGCAAACGGCAAGCAAAACGGAGGCCGGTATGGCCTTGTACAAGGAATCAAAAATCACACGGTTAAGTACTCTATGGGTACGAAAAAAAGTACGAAAAAAAAACGTTTGTAATTCTCTTTGAAGTGCGATGTGATATCGACCGAACGATAAATAAGGCACGCCGGCGCAAACGGCAAGCAAAACGGAGGCCGAGAATGGCCTTGTACAAGGAATCAAAAATCACACGGTTAAGTACTCTATGGGTACGAAAAAAAGTACGAAAAAAAACGTTTGTAATTCTCTTTGAAATGCGATGTGATATCGACCGAACGATAAATAAGGCACGCCGGCGCAAACGGCAAGCAAAACGGAGGCCAGTATGGCCTTGTACAAGGAATCAAAAATCACACGGTTAAGTACTCTATGGGTACGAAAAAAAGTACGAAAAAAAACGTTTGTAATTCTCTTTGAAGTGCGATGTGATATCGACCGAACGATAAATAAGGCACGCCGGCGCAAACGGCAAGCAAAACGGAGGCCAGAATGGCCTTGTACAAGGAATCAAAAATCACACGAGTTAAGTACTCTATGGGTACGAAAAAAAGTACGAAAAAAAACGTTTGTAATTCTCTTTGAAATGCGATGTGATATCGACCGAACGATAAATAAGGCACGCCGGCGCAAACGGCAAGCAAAACGGAGGCCGGAATGGCCTTGTACAAGGAATCAAAAATCACACGGTTAAGTACTCTATGGGTACGAAAAAAAGTAAAAAAAACGTTTGTAATTCTCTTTGAAGTGCGATGTGATATCGACCGAACGATAAATAAGGCACGCCGGCGCAAACGGCAAGCAAAACGGAGGCCGAGAATGGCCTTGTACAAGGAATCAAAAATCACACGGTTAAGTACTCTATGGGTACGAAAAAAAGTACGAAAAAAAACGTTTGTAATTCTCTTTGAAGTGCGATGTGATATCGACCGAACGATAAATAAGGCACGCCGGCGCAAACGGCAAGCAAAACGGAGGCCGGTATGGCCTTGTACAAGGAATCAAAAATCACACGAGTTAAGTACTCTATGGGTACGAAAAAAAGTACGAAAAAAAACGTTTGTAATTCTCTTTGAAGTGCGATGCGATATCGACCGAACGATAAATAAGGCACGCCGGCGCAAACGGCAAGCAAAACGGAGGCCGAGAATGGCCTTGTACAAGGAATCAAAAATCACACAGTTAAGTACTCTATGGGTACGAAAAAAAGTACGAAAAAAAAAACGTTTGTAATTCTCTTTGAAATGCGATGTGATATCGACCGAACGATAAATAAGGCACGCCGGCGCAAACGGCAAGCAAAACGGAGGCCGGTATGGCCTTGTACAAGGAATCAAAAATCACACGAGTTAAGTACTCTATGGGTACGAAAAAAAGTACGAAAAAAAACGTTTGTAATTCTCTTTGAAAGTGCGATGTGATATCGACCGAACGATAAATAAGGCACGCCGGCGCAAACGGCAAGCAAAACGGAGGCCGAATGGCCTTGTACAAGGAATCAAAAATCACACGTTAAGTACTCTATGGGTACGAAAAAAAGTACGAAAAAAAAACGTTTGTAATTCTCTTTGAAGTGCGATGTGATATCGACCGAACGATAAATAAGGCACGCCGGCGCAAACGGCAAGCAAAACGGAGGCCGGTATGGCCTTGTACAAGGAATCAAAAATCACACGGTTAAGTACTCTATGGGTACGAAAAAAAGTACGAAAAAAAACGTTTGTAATTCTCTTTGAAATGCGATGTGATATCGACCGAACGATAAATAAGGCACGCCGGCGCAAACGGCAAGCAAAACGGAGGCCGGAATGGCCTTGTACAAGGAATCAAAAATCACACGGTTAAGTACTCTATGGGTACGAAAAAAAGTACGAAAAAAACGTTTGTAATTCTCTTTGAAGTGCGATGTGATATCGACCGAACGATAAATAAGGCACGCCGGCGCAAACGGCAAGCAAAACGGAGGCCGGTATGGCCTTGTACAAGGAATCAAAAATCACACGAGTTAAGTACTCTATGGGTACGAAAAAAAGTACGAAAAAAAACGTTTGTAATTCTCTTTGAAGTGCGATGTGATATCGACCGAACGATAAATAAGGCACGCCGGCGCAAACGGCAAGCAAAACGGAGGCCGAATGGCCTTGTACAAGGAATCAAAAATCACACGGTTAAGTACTCTATGGGTACGAAAAAAAGTACGAAAAAAAACGTTTGTAATTCTCTTTGAAGTGCGATGTGATATCGACCGAACGATAAATAAGGCACGCCGGCGCAAACGGCAAGCAAAACGGAGGCCGGAATGGCCTTTGTACAAGGAATCAAAAATCACACGAGTTAAGTACTCTATGGGTACGAAAAAAAGTACGAAAAAAAACGTTTGTAATTCTCTTTGAAATGCGATGTGATATCGACCGAACGATAAATAAGGCACGCCGGCGCAAACGGCAAGCAAAACGGAGGCCGGAATGGCCTTGTACAAGGAATCAAAAATCACACGTTAAGTACTCTATGGGTACGAAAAAAAGTACGAAAAAAACGTTTGTAATTCTCTTTGAAATGCGATGTGATATCGACCGAACGATAAATAAGGCACGCCGGCGCAAACGGCAAGCAAAACGGAGGCCGGTATGGCCTTGTACAAGGAATCAAAAATCACACGAGTTAAGTACTCTATGGGTACGAAAAAAAGTACGAAAAAAAAAAAAAACGTTTGTAATTCTCTTTGAAATGCGATGCGATATCGACCGAACGATAAATAAGGCACGCCGGCGCAAACGGCAAGCAAAACGGAGGCCGAATGGCCTTGTACAAGGAATCAAAAATCACACAGTTAAGTACTCTATGGGTACGAAAAAAAGTACGAAAAAAAACGTTTGTAATTCTCTTTGAAGTACTGATGTGATATCGACCAGAACGATAAATAAGGCACGCCGGCGCAAACGGCAAGCAAAACGGAGGGCAGAATGGCCTTGTACAAGGAATCAAAAATCACACAGTTAAGTACTCTATGGGTACGAAAAAAAGTACGAAAAAAACGTTTGTAATTCTCTTTGAAATACTGATGTGATATCGACCGAACGATAAATAAGGCACGCCGGCGCAAACGGCAAGCAAAACGGAGGCCAGTATGGCCTTGTACAAGGAATCAAAAATCACACGAGTTAAGTACTCTATGGGTACGAAAAAAAGTACGAAAAAAAACGTTTGTAATTCTCTTTGAAGTGCGATGCGATATCGACCGAACGATAAATAAGGCACGCCGGCGCAAACGGCAAGCAAAACGGAGGCCGAGAATGGCCTTGTACAAGGAATCAAAAATCACACGGTTAAGTACTCTATGGGTACGAAAAAAACGTTTGTAATTCTCTTTGAAATGCGATGTGATATCGACCGAACGATAAATAAGGCACGCCGGCGCAAACGGCAAGCAAAACGGAGGCCGGTATGGCCTTGTACAAGGAATCAAAAATCACACGGTTAAGTACTCTATGGGTACGAAAAAAAGTACGAAAAAAAACGTTTGTAATTCTCTTTGAAGTGCGATGCGATATCGACCGAACGATAAATAAGGCACGCCGGCGCAAACGGCAAGCAAAACGGAGGCCGAATGGCCTTGTACAAGGAATCAAAAATCACACGAGTTAAGTACTCTATGGGTACGAAAAAAAGTACGAAAAAAAAACGTTTGTAATTCTCTTTGAAGTGCGATGTGATATCGACCGAACGATAAATAAGGCACGCCGGCGCAAACGGCAAGCAAAACGGAGGCGGAATGGCCTTGTACAAGGAATCAAAAATCACACGATTAAGTACTCTATGGGTACGAAAAAAAGTATGAAAAAAACGTTTGTAATTCTCTTTGAAGTACTGATGTGATCTCGACCAGAACGATAAATAAGGCACGCCGGCGCAAACGGCAAGCAAAACGGAGGCCAGTATGGCCTTGTACAAGGAATCAAAAATCACACAGTTAAGTACTCTATGGGTACGAAAAAAAGTACGAAAAAAAACGTTTGTAATTCTCTTTGAAGTGCGATGCGATATCGACCGAACGATAAATAAGGCACGCCGGCGCAAACGGCAAGCAAAACGGAGGCCGAATGGCCTTGTACAAGGAATCAAAAATCACATAGTTAAGTACTCTATGGGTACGAAAAAAAGTACGAAAAAAAAACGTTTGTAATTCTCTTTGAAGTGCGATGTGATATCGACCGAACGATAAATAAGGCACGCCGGAGCAAACGGCAAGCAAAACGGAGGCCGGTATGGCCTTGTACAAGAAATCAAAAATCACACGGTTAAGTACTCTATGGGTACGAAAAAAAGTACGAAAAAAACGTTTGTAATTCTCTTTGAAGTGCGATGTGATATCGACCGAACGATAAATAAGGCACGCCGGCGCAAACGGCAAGCAAAACGGAGGCAGAATGGCCTTGTACAAGAAATCAAAAATCACACGAGTTAAGTACTCTATGGGTACGAAAAAAGTACGAAAAAAAACGTTTGTAATTCTCTTTGAAGTGCGATGTGATATCGACCGAACGATAAATAAGGCACGCCGGCGCAAACGGCAAGCAAAACGGAGGCGAGAATGGCCTTGTACAAGGAATCAAAAATCACACGAGTTAAGTACTCTATGGGTACGAAAAAAAGTACGAAAAAAACGTTTGTAATTCTCTTTGAAATGCGATGTGATATCGACCGAACGATAAATAAGGCACGCCGGCGCAAACGGCAAGCAAAACGGAGGCCGAATGGCCTTGTACAAGGAATCAAAAATCACACGGTTAAGTACTCTATGGGTACGAAAAAAAGTATGAAAAAAAATGTTTGTAATTCTCTTTGAAATGCGATGTGATATCGACCGAACGATAAATAAGGCACGCCGGCGCAAACGGCAAGCAAAACGGATGCCGAATGGCCTTGTACAAGGAATCGAAAATCACACAGTTAAGTACTCTATGGGTACGAAAAAAAACGTTTGTAATTCTCTTTGAAGTACTGATGTGATATCGACCAGAACGATAAATAAGGCACGCCGGCGCAAACGGAGGCCAGAATGGCCTTGTACAAGAAATCAAAAATCACACAGTTAAGTACTCTATGGGTACGAAAAAAATTACGATAAAAACGTTTGTAATTCTCTTTGAAGTACTGATGTGAATCGACCAGAACGATAAATAAGGCACGCCGGCGCAAACGGCAAGCAAAACGGAGGCCAGAATGGCCTTGTACAAGGAATCAAAAATCACACGGTTAAGTACTCTATGGGTACGAAAAAAAGTATGAAAAAAACGTTTGTAATTCTCTTTGAAGTGCTGATGTGATATCGACCAGAACGATAAATAAGGCACGCCGGCGCAAACGGCAAGCAAAACGGAGGCCAGAATGGCCTTGTACAAGGAATCAAAAATCACACGAGTTAAGTACTCTATGGGTACGAAAAAAAGTAAAAAAACGTTTGTAATTCTCTTTGAAATGCGATATGATATCGACCGAACGATAAATAAGGCAAGCCGGCGCAAACGGCAAGCAAAACGGAGGCCGAATGGCCTTGTACAAGTAATCAAAAATCACACGGTTAAGTACTCTATGGGTACGAAAAAAAGTACGAAAAAAAACGTTTGTAATTCTCTTTGAAGTGCGATGTGATATCGCCGAACGATAAATAAGGCACGCCGGCGCAAACGGCAAGCAAAACGGAGGCCAGAATGGCCTTGTACAAGGAATCAAAAATCACACAGTTAAGTACTCTATGGGTACGAAAAAAAGTACGAAAAAAAACGTTTGTAATTCTCTTTGAAGTACTGAAGTGATATCGACTTGAATGATAAATAAGGCACGCCGGCACAAACGGCAAGCAAAACGGAGGCCAGAATGGCCTTGTACAAGAAATCAAAAATCACACAGTTAAGTACTCTATGGGTACGAAAAAAGTACGAAAAAAAACGTTTGTAATTCTCTTTGAAGTATGCGATGTGATATCGACCGAACGATAAATAAGGCACGCCGGCGCAAACGGCAAGCAAAACGGAGGCCGAGAATGGCCTTGTACAAGGAATCAAAAATCACACGAGTTAAGTACTCTATGGATACGAAAAAAAGTATGAAAAAAACGTTTGTAATTCTCTTTGAAGTATGCGATGTGATATCGACCGAACGATAAATAAGGCACGCCGGCGCAAACGGCAAGCAAAACGGAGGCCGAATGGCCTTGTACAAGGAATCAAAAATCACACGTTAAGTACTCTATGGGTACGAAAAAAGTATGAAAAAAACGTTTGTAATTCTCTTTGAAGTGCGATGTGATATCGACCGAACGATAAATAAGGCACGCCGGCGCAAACGGCAAGCAAAACGGAGGCCGAATGGCCTTGTACAAGGAATCGAAAATCACACGGTTAAGTACTCTATGGGTACGAAAAAAAGTACGAAAAAACGTTTGTAATTCTCTTTGAAGTGCGATGTGATATCGACCGAACGATAAATAAGGCACGCCGGCACAAACGGCAAGCAAAACGGAGGCCGAATGGCCTTTACAAGAAATCAAAAATCACACAGTTAAGTACTCTATGGGTACGAAAAAAAGTACGAAAAAAACGTTTGTAATTCTCTTTGAAGTACTGATGTGATATCGACAAGAACGATAAATAAGGCACGCCGGCACTAACGTCAAGCAAAACGGAGGCCAGAATGGCCTTGTACAAGGAATCAAAAATCACACAGTTAAGTACTCTATGGGTACGAAAAAAAGTACGAAAAAAAACGTTTGTAATTCTCTTTGAAGTAGCGATGTGATATCGACCGAACGATAAATAAGGCACGCCGGCGCAAACGGCAAGCAAAACGGAGGCCAGAATGGCCTTGTACAAGGAATCGAAAATCACACGGTTAAGTACTCTATGGGTATGAAAAAAAGTACGAAAAAAACGTTTGTTATTCTCTTTGAAGTGCGATGTGATATCGACCGAACGATAAATAAGGCACGCCGGCGCAAACGGCAAGCAAAACGGAGGCCGAATGGCCTTGTACAAGAAATCAAAAATCACACGGTTAAGTACCGTATGGGTACGAAAAAAAGTACGAAAAAAAACGTTTGTAATTCTCTTTGAAGTGCGATGTGATATCGACCGAACGATAAATAAGGCTCGCCGGCACAAACGTCAAGCAAAACGGAGGCCGAATGGCCTTGTACAAGGAATCAAAAATCACACGTTAAGTACTCTATGGGTACGAAAAAAAGTACGAAAAAAACGTTTGTAATTCTCTTTGAAATGCGATGTGATATCGACCGAACGATAAATAAGGCACGCCGGCGCAAACGGCAAGCAAAACGGAGGCCGAATGGCCTTGTACAAGGAATCAAAAATCACACGGTTAAGTACTCTATGGGTACGTAAAAAAAACGTTTGTAATTCTCTTTGAAGTGCGATGTGATATCGACCCGAACTCTAAATAAGGCACGCCGGCGCAAACGGCAAGCAAAACGGAGGCCGAATGGCCTTGTACAAGGAATCAAAAATCACACGGTTAAGTACTCTATGGGTACGAAAAAAAGTACGAAAAAAAACGTTTGTAATTCTCTTTGAAGTGCGATGTGATATCGACCGAACGATAAATAAGGCACGCCGGTGCAAACGGCAAGCAAAACGGAGGCGAGAATGGCCTTGTACAAGGAATCAAAAATCACACGGTTAAGTACTCTATGGGTACGAAAAAAAGGAAAAAAAACGTTTGTAATTCTCTTTGAAGTGCGATGTGATATCGACCGAACGATAAATAAGGCACGCCGGCGCAAACGGCAAGCAAAACGGAGGCCAGAATGGCCTTGTACAAGGAATCAAAAATCACACGGTTAAGTACTCTATGGGTACGAAAAAAAGTACGAAAAAAAACGTTTGTAATTCTCTTTAAGTACTAATGTGATGTCGACCAAAACGATAAATAAGGCACGCCGGCGCAAACGGCAAGAAAAACGGAGGCCGAATGGCCTTGTACAAGGAATCAAAAATCACACGGTTAAGTACTCTATGGGTACGAAAAAAAGTATGAAAAAAAACGTTTGTAATTCTCTTTGAAGTGCGATGTGATATCGACCGAACGATAAATAAGGCACGCCGGCGCAAACGGCAAGCAAAACGGAGGCCGAATGGCCTTGTACAAGGAATCAAAAATCACACGGTTAAGTACGCTATGGGTACGAAAAAAAGTACGAAAAAAAACGTTTGTAATTCTCTTTGAAGTGCGATGTGATATCGACCGAACGATAAATAAGGCACGCCGGCGCAAACGGCAAGCAAAACGGAGGCCGAATGGCCTTGTACAAGGAATCAAAAATCACACGTTAAGTACTCTATGGGTACGAAAAAAAGTACGAAAAAAAACGTTTGTAATTCTCTTTGAAGTGCGATGCGATATCGACCGAACGATAAATAAGGCACGCCGGCGCAAACGGCAAGCAAAACGGAGGCCGAATGGCCTTGTACAAGGAATCAAAAATCACACGGTTAAGTACTCTATGGGTACGAAAAAAAGTACGAAAAAAAACGTTTGTAATTCTCTTTGAAGTGCGATGCGATATCGACCGAACGATAAATAAGGCACGCCGGCGCAAACGGCAAGCAAAACGGAGGCCGAATGGCCTTGTACAAGGAATCAAAAATCACACGGTTAAGTACTCTATGGGTACGAAAAAAAGTACGAAAAAAAAACGTTTGTAATTCTCTTTGAAGTACCGATGTGATATCGACCGAACGATAAATAAGGCACGCCGGCGCAAACGGCAAGCAAAACGAGGCCGAATGGCCTTGTACAAGGAATCAAAAATCACACGAGTTAAGTACTCTATGGGTACGAAAAAAAGTACGAAAAAAAACGTTTGTAATTCTCTTTGAAGTACGATGTGATATCGACCGAACGATAAATAAGGCACGCCGGCGCAAACGGCAAGCAAAACGGAGGCCAGAATGGCCTAGTACAAGGAATCAAAAATCACACAGTTAAGTACTCTATGGGTACGAAAAAAAGTACGAAAAAAAAACGTTTGTAATTCTCTTTGAAGTACTGATGTGATATCGACCAGAACGATAAATAAGGCACGCCGGCGCAAACGGCAAGCAAAACGGAGGCCAGAATGGCCTTGTACAAGGAATCAAAAATCACACAGTTAAGTACTCTATGGGTACGAAAAAAGTACGAAAAAAAATGATGTAGCCCAATTCAAGAGGAAGATTGAGTCTTTTATTTAGTCTTTTAATTAGTCTTTTATTATCCCACATTGGTTAATTGTCTTTTATATTTATTATTATTTTTAATTATTGTTATATTGTCCCACATTGCTAAAATTGCAATTGGACTTGGAGTCTGTAGCCTATATAAGGCATTTCCTTGTATTTGAATAGGTAGCTTATTTATTGAATCAAAAAACAATTTTGGTTGAAATTCAGAGATTGAATTTTCATCATAAGAAACTTTCGAGAGATTGGGTTTCTTTCAAGAAGTTTTCAGAGATTGGGTTTCTTTCAAGAAGTTTTCAGAGATTGGACTTCTTGCGATTATCCTGAGAAGGGATAATTGGGTGATCTTCCTGAGACGAGATTATCACAAAGCAGTAGTAATCTGAGACGGGTTGCTACATATCCCTTTTGTTATTTTGTTATATATATTCAAAAGCCATAAAAAATATACTTTTCAAAGCTCAATCGTTTGTTGTGCTTTACAACGTGTTTTGGCTACACAACCTAAAATTGATGACAATATGCAGCGTGAAAACATTTTTCAATCAACATGTGGTATTGGGGGTAGAACGTGTAACATGATTATTGATTCGGGTAGTTGCACTAATGTGGTTAGTAGCCTACTTGTTGAAACCTTGCGTATCCCTACCTTACCACACCCCAAACCGTATCAGTTACAATGGCTAAATGATGCGGGTGAAACACACGTTAAGTCCCAAGCGTTAATTAATTTTCAAATTGGTAAATTTCATGATGAGGTACTTTGTGATGTTCTTCCTATGCACGTCACACACCTACTTTTAGGTCGTCCGTGGCAATTTGATAGACGTGTTTCTTATGATGGCTACTTAAACCGTTATTCACTGCCTTATAAAGGCAAGACCATCGTTTTGCACCCAATGACCCCTAAGGAAGCACATGATGAGCAGCTTAAGATGACGGCTTTCCGGTTGCGTCACCAAGCAACAGAAAATACTACTACAGCCGTGGGTAAGGAAGGGGTTGTAGCTCGGGTGGATAAGGTTGAACCTGATCGTCAAGTAATTAAACAAGGTAAAAACGCCACCTTAAACAAGATCATCTCTTTGCGCCCTTTATTCGCCTGTTTAAGATACCTCGCCGTAGCTTTTTCAACCTCCAAACGAGCTTTAGTATGCAATTCACGAACTAGTGCAGCTTTGTCTTCCGCATCCAAGCTCACATGTGTACCTGTAGGAAGAGGAACAAATTCGAAAGGAGCAGAGGGTAGAAAACCATAAGCTTGAAAAGTATAGGATCAATCGTAGGGGCTTAATGATAAAGTCCGTAGGGGCTGGAAATCCAGTTTATATTCTTGTACTTAAGAATTCTGACTCCCCTACCCCTTGTTTACTTTCTGTATCCGACCTAACCAATTCTCTTCCTAGTGCAATTTATTCTGTTTTGCAGGAATTCAAGGATGTCTTTCCAGAGGAGGAACCAAAGGGACTACCGCCATTACGAGGAGTGGAGCATCAAATCGACTTCGTACCCGGTTCCGTGCTACCAAACCGGCCAGCCTATAGGGCCAACCCCACGGAGATAATAGAGATACAAAAACAAGTTAAGGAGCTGTTGGAGAAGGGAAAAATTCGTGAGTCCATGAGCCCTTGTGCAGTTCCTGTCATTGTGGTCCCCAAGAAGACGGGAGAATGGTTCAGGTTTTTACCCTCTCACACTATAAACTGAATTCTTAAGTACAAGAATATAAACTGGATTTCCAGCCCCTACGGACTTTATCATTAAGTTCCTACGATTGATCCTATACTTTTCAAGCTTATGGTTTTCTACCCTCTGCTCCTTTCGAATTTGTTCCTCTTCCTACAGGTACACATGTGAGCTTGGATGCGGAAGACAAAGCTGCACTAGTTCGTGAATTGCATACTAAAGCTCGTTTGGAGGTTGAAAAAGCTACGGCGAGGTATCTTAAACAGGCGAATAAAGGGCGCAAAGAGATGATCTTCAAGCCGGGAGATTGGGTGTGGCTGTACCTACGCAAGGAGCGTTTTCCACATCAACGCAAGAGCAAGCTGAATTACCGCGGTGATGGACCATTTCAAGTCCTACGCAAGGTGAATGACAATGCCTATGTCATTGATTTGCCACCGGATTGGACTATGTCTTCAACCATCAACGTTAAGGACTTGTCGCCATTTGATGATCCTCATTATGATCTGAGGTCAGATCCTTCCGAACCGGGAGGGAATGATGCACTCCACGATGACCAGTCACGTATTCACCATGTTCAAGATCCTATTATTGTTCGAGATGGGCCTATTACACGTTTTCAAGAGAAGAAGGCTCGAGAAGCTTATGCAAACTCAACAAATGGAAGACACTTCTCCCACGTCCTAAGGTTCTTACCCACCACAGTTCTAAGTAACTGCCCTAAGGTACGGTTTGTAACCTCTGTTTGACCATCAGTTTGGGGGTGAAAAGAAGTGGAATATAATAAGGATGTACCTAGTTTGTTCCATAGCACTCTCCAAAAATGGCTAATGAACTTGGTATCACGATCACTAACAATGGATCTAGGCACACCATGCAAACGTATGATTTCCTTAAAGAATAAATCAGCGATAGCAGATGCATCATTCGTCTTATTACATGCAATGAAATGTGCCATCTTAGACATTCTATCGACAACCACAAAAATTGAATCATGACCATTCCTAGTGCGTGGTAAACCTAAGACAAAGTCCATGGAAAGATCAGTCCAAGGTGAAGTGGGAATAGGAAGTGGCTCGAGAAGCTTATGCAAAGCTGGTCGAAGATGTTGGAAAGGAGAATGAGGCTTTAAGGATTGATGATCCGACTACCTTAAGCCTATTCATTGCTGATTGGGCTTGATGAGCTGAAGCCCAAGTGTGGGACGCCTATGCTTATTAAATTCAGTTTGTTTTATGGACTTTTAATTATGTTATTTAGTTGGGCTTTATTTTTAATTAAGTTAGAATCATAATAAGGCTTTGTAGGCCCATGTTGGCGCCAATAGTATCTAGGGCGTGTCTTTTGTTCCTATTTATTGTGTGTTGGACGAATTGAGAAGACAGATTATTTTGGAATCATAAATTGAATTTTATTCGAAACTTCCAAAGTGATTGGGTTTCTTCAATTATTCGAGACGGAATAGTTGGGTGGTTCTCCCGAGATAGGATTATCACGAGACGATAATCGAGATTGGTTATCGTTGTTTATTCGTTTTGTGTGTTCCAAATAATCCTTGCAACCGCTCGTAGATAAACCCTAGCCCTAAAATTCGAATGAACCCTAGAAGTTGAGTGCTTTGAATCGTTGAAAGGTTGAAGCTTTAATCTAGATCCCGTAAATCGATTGATATCAAGTGGTATCGAGAAAGGCGATTAAAGCCGCTGCGTTTTTTTTCCGCGATACGTTTTTAGGGTTGCACACCAAGAACCCTAACCGCAATTGAGTGATCATCAATTTGCCGCCGCGTTCTCGTTCAATCGCTTTGCGTTATTAATTTGCTGCTGCCGAGTGATCATCAATTTAATGTTATTGCTGCTGCATATTACGGATTAATATCCATCCGTCGCTTTCGCATATTTTCGGCCGCATAATTTTTCGGATCGTAAGTGCCGTTTTCTTTTCCGCTACGATTTTTCTTCGTCGCGTTTTCCCTTTTTTTGTTTGTTGTGTTGTAAGGCTGAAACCCTAACTTGCCGAACCGCAAAAAAAAAAAAAAAAAAAAAAAAAAAAAAAAAAACGAAAATAGAACAGAACGAAGCATAAATATACGGGATTTGATCAATACTGGTATCTTCCTCGTTCTTGATCGACATTCAAAAAAAAAAAAAAAAAAACGTATCAAGAACCTCAAGAGTTATCAAGAATTTAAGGAAACCGGATTCTTGATATTCGATCGAAAGAGTAGTACTCCGATCGATCTTGACGAAGCACTTCCAGGGAATTTGATTGTCTCTACACACACCGCACGAGCTTCACGTTCTGTGATCCAAAAAAAAAAAAAAAAAAAAAAAAAAAAAAAGAGTAAAAAGGCGGGAAAAATAGGCAAGATTTTTTTTTTTTTGCGTTTTTGTGACCAGTACGGTGTCAGGAGTCCTGGAACAAAATTTGATTTTACCAGGAAAATTTTTGCTCAAAAACGTGTGAAATTTGGCGGGAAACAGCAATTTTGGACTATATTTCGGCGAAAAACACAAAAAAAAAAAAAAAAAAAAAAAAAAAAAAATTTTTGGTGTAGTTTGCATTGTGGAGTTTTGGACTATTTTGTGAGTGTAAACACGAGTGAATTGCGAGTTTTCATCCCCATAAGCCTCACGCTATGGCTGATGATGATTATGCCCTAATGGATGGTAAACTTGAATATCAACGGAAAGCTTTTGAAGCCCTACTTACTAAGGAACTCAAAAGTATACGCGAAGGTTTGGATGACGAGTTGGCTCGCGAACGTGATGAAAATGCCAAACAACGAGCTGCCACTGCTCGTCAATATGAGGGACTATTGAATACCATCCAGGCCCTATCCTTGCAACGGGAGCAACGGCCACAAGAGGTAGTCCCCCCCCACCTAATCCCGTTGTTGATTTGAATGCGGGCCGGAATCTTTTACCGAGGCTCACGGGGCGCTCCCGCGCCTCGCATGACGATTCACGTAATGTGAAATATAAAATTCCATCATTTGATGGTAAGGCCGATCCGGACGGGTATTTAGCATGGGAGATGAAAGTCTCTCAAATATTTTCTTGTACAAATTTTAGTGATGCTAAACAGTCCGGCTTGCTACGATGGAATTTACCGACATGGCTATGCATTGGTGGGACCAACTACAAGCTCAACGTCGCCGACGACGTGATGGTGAGATACAATCATGGGCTGTTCTTAAGGAAATCATGAAGCGCGAATGGGTCCCTAGCCATTACTATCGTGATCAACTACGCAAGTTACAAACTCTCCGTCAAGGAAACCGCACCGTCGAAGACTTTGATGACGATTTACGCCTCACACTGCTTAAAGCACAGCAAACGATTCAGCTTGGAAAAGTATATTTTTTATGGATTTTCTGAATATAAAACGAAAATAACAAAAGGGATATGTAGCAACCCGTCTCAGATTACTACTGCTTTGTGATAATCTCGTCTCAGGAAGATCACCCAATTATCCCTTCTCAGGATAATCGCAAGAAGTCCAATCTCTGAAAACTTCTTGAAAGAAACCCAATCTCGAAAGTTTCTTATGATGAAAATTCAATCTCGAATTTCAACCAAAATTGTTTTTTGATTCAATAAATAAGCTACCTATTCAAATACAAGGAAATGCCTTATATAGGCTACGGACTCCAAGTCCAATTGCAATTTTAGCAATGTGGGACAATATAACAATAATTAAAAATAATAATAAATATAAAAGACAATTAACCAATGTGGGATAATAAAAGACTAATTAAAAGACTAAATAAAAGACTCAATCTTCCTCTTGAATTGGGCTACATCAGTAATTCTCTTCGAAATACTGATGTTATATCGACCAGAACGATAAATAAGGCACGCCGGCGCAAACGGCAAGCAAAACGGAGGCCAAAATGGCCTTGTACAATGAATCAAAAATCACACGCGTTAAGTACTCTATGGGTACAAAAAAAGTACGAAAAAAAACGTTTGTAATTCTCTTTGAAGTACGATGTGATATCGACCGAACGATAAATAAGGCACGCCGGCGCAAACGGCAAGCAAAACGGAGGTCAGAATGGCCTTGTACAAGGAATCAAAAATCACACCGTTAAGTACTCTATGGGTACAAAACAAAGTACGAAAAAAAACGTTTGTAATTCTCTTTGAAGTACTGATGTGTTATCGACCAGAACGATAAATAAGGCACGCCGGCGCAAACGGCAAGCAAAACGGAGGCCAGAATGGCCTTGTACAAGGAATCAAAAATCACACAGTTAAGTACTCTATGGGTACGAAAAAAAGTACAAAAAAAACGTTTGTAATTCTCTTTGAAGTACTGATGTGATATCGACCAGAACGATAAATAAGGCACGCCGGCGCAAACGGCAAGCAAAACGGAGGCCAGAATGGCCTTGTACAAGGAATCAAAAATCACACCGTTAAGTACTTATGGGTACGAAAAAAAGTACGAAAAAAAACGTTTGTAATTCTCTTTGAAGTACCGATGTGGTATCGACCGAACGATAAATAAGGCACGCCGGCGCAAACGGCAAGCAAAACGGAGGTCGAATGGCCTTGTACAAGGAATCAAAAATCACAAGGAATTAAGTACTAACTACTATGGGTACAAAAAAAAGTACGAAAAAAAACGTTTGTAATTCTCTTTGAAGTACCGATGTGATATCGACCGAACGATAAATAAGGCACGCCGGCGCAAACGGCAAGCAAAACGGAGGCCGAATGGCCTTGTACAAGGAATCAAAAATCACACCGTTAAGTACTCTATGGGTACAAAACAAAGTACGAAAAAAAACGTTTGTAATTCTCTTTGAAGTACCGATGTGTTATCGACCGTAACGATAAATAAGGCACGCCGGCGCAAACGGCAAGCAAAACGGAGGCCGAATGGCCTTGTACAAGGAATCAAAAATCACACGGTTAAGTACTCTATGGGTACGAAAAAAAGTACGAAAAAAAACGTTTGTAATTCTCTTTGAAGTACTGATGTGGTATCGACCAGAACGATAAATAAGGTACGCCGGCGCAAACGCAAGCAAAACGGAGGTCAGAATGGCCTTGTACAAGGAATCAAAAATCACACCGTTAAGTACTCTATGGGTACAAAAAAAGTACGAAAAAAAACGTTTGTAATTCTCATTGAAGTACTGATGTGTTATCGACCATAACGATAAATAAAGCACGCCGGCGCAAACGGCAAGCAAAACGGAGGCCGAATGGCCTTGTACAAGGAATCAAAAATCACACACGTTAAGTACTCTATGGGTACGAAAAAAAGTACGAAAAAAAACGTTTGTAATTCTCTTGAAGTACCGATGTTATATCGACCAGAACGATAAATAAGGCACGCCGGCGCAAACGGCAAGCAAAACGGAGGCCAGAATGGCCTTGTACAATGAATCAAAAATCACACAGTTAAGTACTCTAAGGGTACAAAAAAAGTACGAAAAAAAACGTTTGTAATTCTCTTTGAAGTACTAATGTGATATCGACCAGAACGATAAATAAGACACGCCGGCGCAAACGGCAAGCAAAACGGAGGTCAGAATGGCCTTGTACAAGGAATCAATAATCACACCGTTAAGTACTCTATGGGTACAAAACAAAGTACGAAAAAAAAACGTTTGTAATTCTCTTTGAAGTACTGATGTGATATCGACCAGAACGATAAATAAGGCACGCCGGCGGAAACGGCAAGCAAAACGGAGGCCAGAATGGCCTTGTACAAGGAATCAAAAATCACACGTTAAGTACTCTATGGGTACGAAAAAAAAGTACGAAAAAAAACGTTTGTAATTCTCTTTGAAGTACCGATGTGATATCGACCGTAACGATAAATAAGGCACGCCGGAGCAAACGGCAAGCAAAACGGAGGCCGAATGGCCTTGTACAAGGAATCAAAAATCACACAGTTAAGTACTTTATGGGTACAAAAAAAAGTACGAAAAAAAACGTTTGTAATTCTCTTTGAAGTACTGATGTGGTATCGACCAGAACGATAAATAAGGCACGCCGGCGCAAACGGCAAGCAAAACGGAGGTCAGAATGGCCTTGTACAAGGAATCAAAAATCACACCGTTAAATACTCTATGGGTACAAAACAAAGTACGAAAAAAAACGTTTGTAATTCTCATTGAAGTACTGATGTGTTATCGACCAGAACGATAAATATGGCACGCCGGCGCAAACGGCAAGCAAAACGGAGGCCAGAATGGCCTTGTACAAGGAATCAAAAATCACACCGTTTAGTACTCTATGGGTACAAAACAAAGTACGAAAAAAATCGTTTGTAATTCTCATTGAAGTACTGATGTGTTATCGACCAGAACGATAAATAAGGCACGCCGGCGCAAACGGCAAGCAAAACGGAGGCCAGAATGGCCTTGTACAAGGAATCAAAAATCACACAGTTAAGTACTCTATGGGTACGAAAAAAAGTACGAAAAAAAACGTTTGTAATTCTCTTTGAAGTACTGATGTGGTATCGACCGGAACGATAAATAAGGCACGCCGGCGCAAACGCAAGCAAAACGGAGGTCAGAATGGCCTTGTACAAGGAATCAAAAATCACACCGTTAAGTACTCTATGGGTACAAAACAAAGTACGAAAAAAAACGTTTGTAATTCTCATTGAAGTACTGATGTGTTATCGACCAGAACGATAAATAAGGCACGCCGGCGCAAACGGCAAGAAAAATGGAGGCCATAATGGCCTTGTACAAGGAATCAAAAATCACACAGTTAAGTACTCTATGGGTACGAAAAAAAGTACGAAAAAAAAACGTTTGTAATTCTCTTCGAAATACCGATGTTATATCGACCAGAACGATAAATAAGGCACGCCGGCGCAAACGGCAAGCAAAACGGAGGCCAGAATGGCCTTGTACAATGAATCAAAAATCACACAGTTAAGTACTCTAAGGGTACAAAAAAGAGTACGAAAAAAAACGTTTGTAATTCTCTTTGAAGTACTAATGTGATATCGACCGCAACGATAAATAAGACACGCCGGCGCAAACGGCAAGCAAAACGGAGGCCAGAATGGCCTTGTACAAAGAATCAAAAA
This sequence comes from Gentiana straminea, assembly GCA_036785695.1. NCBI lineage: Eukaryota > Viridiplantae > Streptophyta > Magnoliopsida > Gentianales > Gentianaceae > Gentiana > Gentiana straminea. Next base: position 77,652 of record JAVUPR010000005.1, read on the forward strand.
TCACACCGTTAAGTACTCTATGGGTACGAAAAAAGTACGAAAAAAAACGTTTGTAATTCTCTTTGAAGTACCGATGTGATATCGACCGTAACGATAAATAAGGCACGCCGGCGCAAACGGCAAGCAAAACGGAGGCCGAATGGCCTTGTACAAGGAATCAAAAATCACACACGTTAAGTACTCTATGGGTACGAAAAAAAGTACGAAAAAAAACGTTTGTAATTCTCTTTGAAGTACCGATGTGATATCGACCGTAACGATAAATAAGGCACGCCGGCGCAAACGGCAAGCAAAACGGAGGTCGAATGGCCTTGTACAAGGAATCAAAAATCACACCGTTAAGTACTCTATGGGTACAAAAAAAGTACGAAAAAAAACGTTTGTAATTCTCTTTGAAGTACCGATGTGATATCGACCGTAACGATAAATAAGGCACGCCGGCGCAAACGGCAAGCAAAACGGAGGGCGAATGGCCTTGTACAAGGAATCAAAAATCACACGTTAAGTACTCTATGGGTACGAAAAAAAGTACGAAAAAAAACGTTTGTAATTCTCTTTGAAGTACCGATGTGATATCGACCGTAACGATAAATAAGGCACGCCGGCGCAAACGGCAAGCAAAACGGAGGCCGAATGGCCTTGTACAAGGAATCAAAAATCACACGCGTTAAGTACTCTATGGGTACGAAAAAAGTACGAAAAAAACGTTTGTAATTCTCTTTGAAGTACCGATGTGATATCGACCGTAACGATAAATAAGGCACGCCGGCGCAAACGGCAAGCAAAACGGAGGCCGAATGGCCTTGTACAAGGAATCAAAAATCACACGTTAAGTACTCTATGGGTACGAAAAAAAGTACGAAAAAAAAAAACGTTTGTAATTCTCTTTGAAGTACCGATGTGATATCGACCGTAACGATAAATAAGGCACGCCGGCGCAAACGGCAAGCAAAACGGAGGTCGAATGGCCTTGTACAAGGAATCAAAAATCACACGTTAAGTACTCTATGGGTACGAAACAAAGTACGAAAAAAAACGTTTGTAATTCTCTTTGAAGTACCGATGTGATATCGACCGTAACGATAAATAAGGCACGCCGGCGCAAACGGCAAGCAAAACGGAGGCCGAATGGCCTTGTACAAGGAATCAAAAATCACACGTTAAGTACTCTATGGGTACGAAAAAAAGTACGAAAAAAAAACGTTTGTAATTCTCTTTGAAGTACCGATGTGATATCGACCGTAACGATAAATAAGGCACGCCGGCGCAAACGGCAAGCAAAACGGAGGCCGAATGGCCTTGTACAAGGAATCAAAAAAATCACACGTTAAGTACTCTATGGGTACGAAAAAAAGTACGAAAAAAAACGTTTGTAATTCTCTTTGAAGTACCGATGTGATATCGACCGTAACGATAAATAAGGCACGCCGGCGCAAACGGCAAGCAAAACGGAGGCCGAATGGCCTTGTACAAGGAATCAAAAATCACACGTTAAGTACTCTATGGGTACAAAAAAAGTACGAAAAAAAACGTTTGTAATTCTCTTTGAAGTACCGATGTGATATCGACCGTAACGATAAATAAGGCACGCCGGCGCAAACGGCAAGCAAAACGGAGGCCGAATGGCCTTGTACAAGGAATCAAAAATCACACGTTAAGTACTCTATGGGTACGAAAAAAAGTACGAAAAAAAACGTTTGTAATTCTCTTTGAAGTACCGATGTGATATCGACCGTAACGATAAATAAGGCACGCCGGCGCAAACGGCAAGCAAAACGGAGGCCGTAATGGCCTTGTACAAGGAATCAAAAATCACACGTTAAGTACTCTATGGGTACGAAAAAAAGTACGAAAAAAAACGTTTGTAATTCTCTTTGAAGTACCGATGTGATATCGACCGTAACGATAAATAAGGCACGCCGGCGCAAACGGCAAGCAAAACGGAGGCCGAATGGCCTTGTACAAGGAATCAAAAATCACACGTTAAGTACTCTATGGGTACAAAAAAAAGTACGAAAAAAAACGTTTGTAATTCTCTTTGAAGTACCGATGTGATATCGACCGTAACGATAAATAAGGCACGCCGGCGCAAACGGCAAGCAAAACGGAGGCCGAATGGCCTTGTACAAGGAATCAAAAATCACACGCGTTAAGTACTCTATGGGTACGAAAAAAAGTACGAAAAAAAACGTTTGTAATTCTCTTTGAAGTACCGATGTGATATCGACCGTAACGATAAATAAGGCACGCCGGCGCAAACGGCAAGCAAAACGGAGGCCGAATGGCCTTGTACAAGGAATCAAAAATCACACGTTTAAGTACTCTATGGGTACGAAAAAAAGTACGAAAAAAAACGTTTGTAATTCTCTTTGAAGTACCGATGTGATATCGACCGTAACGATAAATAAGGCACGCCGGCGCAAACGGCAAGCAAAACGGAGGCCGAATGGCCTTGTACAAGGAATCAAAAATCACACGTTAAGTACTCTATGGGTACGAAAAAAAGTACGAAAAAAAACGTTTGTAATTCTCTTTGAAGTACCGATGTGATATCGACCGTAACGATAAATAAGGCACGCCGGCGCAAACGGCAAGCAAAACGGAGGCCGAATGGCCTTGTACAAGGAATCAAAAATCACACGTTAAGTACTCTATGGGTACGAAAAAAAGTACGAAAAAAAACGTTTGTAATTCTCTTTGAAGTACCGATGTGATATCGACCGTAACGATAAATAAGGCACGCCGGCGCAAACGGCAAGCAAAACGGAGGCCGAATGGCCTTGTACAAGGAATCAAAAATCACACCGTTAAGTACTCTATGGGTACGAAAAAAAGTACGAAAAAAAACGTTTGTAATTCTCTTTGAAGTACCGATGTGATATCGACCGTAACGATAAATAAGGCACGCCGGCGCAAACGGCAAGCAAAACGGAGGCCGAATGGCCTTGTACAAGGAATCAAAAATCACACGTTAAGTACTCTATGGGTACGAAAAAAAAAAAAGTACGAAAAAAAACGTTTGTAATTCTCTTTGAAGTACCGATGTGATATCGACCGTAACGATAAATAAGGCACGCCGGCGCAAACGGCAAGCAAAACGGAGGTCGAATGGCCTTGTACAAGGAATCAAAAATCACACGTTAAGTACTCTATGGGTACAAAAAAAGTACAAAAAAAAAAACGTTTGTAATTCTCTTTGAAGTACCGATGTGATATCGACCGTAACGATAAATAAGGCACGCCGGCGCAAACGGCAAGCAAAACGGAGGCCGAATGGCCTTGTACAAGGAATCAAAAATCACACGTTAAGTACTCTATGGGTACGAAAAAAATTACGAAAAAAAAGGTTTGTAATTCTCTTTGAAGTACTGATGTGATATCGACCAAAACGATAAATAAGGCACGCCGGCGCAAACGGCAAGCAAAACGGAGAATGGCCTTGTACAAGGAATCAAAAATCACACAGTTAAGTACTCTATGGGTACGAAAAAAAGTACGAAAAAAAACGTTTGTAATTCTCTTTGAAGTACCGATGTGGTATCGACCGTAACGATAAATAAGGCACGCCGGCGCAAACGGCAAGCAAAACGGAGGCCGAATGGCCTTGTACAAGGAATCAAAAATCACACCGTTAAGTACTCTATGGGTACAAAAAAAGTACGAAAAAAAACGTTTGTAATTCTCTTTGAAGTACCGATGTGTATCGACCGTAACGATAAATAAGGCACGCCGGCGCAAACGGCAAGCAAAACGGAGGTCGAATGGCCTTGTACAAGGAATCAAAAATCACACCGTTAAGTACTCTATGGGTACAAAACAAAGTACGAAAAAAAACGTTTGTAATTCTCTTTGAAGTACCGATGTGTTATCGACCGTAACGATAAATAAGGCACGCCGGCGCAAACGGCAAGCAAAACGGAGGCCGTAATGGCCTTGTACAAGGAATCAAAAATCACACAGTTAAGTACTCTATGGGTACGAAAAAAAGTACGAAAAAAAACGTTTGTAATTCTCTTTGAAGTACTGATGTGGTATCGACCGGAACGATAAATAAGGTACGCCGGCGCAAACGGCAAGCAAAACGGAGGTCAGAATGGCCTTGTACAAGGAATCAAAAATCACACCGTTAAGTACTCTATGGGTACAAAACAAAGTACGAAAAAAAACGTTTGTAATTCTCATTGAAGTACTGATGTGTTATCGACCATAACGATAAATAAGGCACGCCGGCGCAAACGGCAAGAAAAACGGAGGCCGAATGGCCTTGTACAAGGAATCAAAAATCACACGTTAAGTACTCTATGGGTACGAAAAAAGTACGAAAAAAAAACGTTTGTAATTCTCTTTGAAATACCGATGTTATATCGACCGTAACGATAAATAAGGCACGCCGGCGCAAACGGCAAGCAAAACGGAGGCCGAATGGCCTTGTACAATGAATCAAAAATCACACAGTTAAGTACTCTATGGGTACAAAAAAGAGTACGAAAAAAAACGTTTGTAATTCTCTTTGAAGTACTAATGTGATATCGACCAGAACGAAAAATAAGACACGCCGGCGCAAACGGCAAGCAAAACGGAGGTCAGAATGGCCTTGTACAAGGAATCAATAATCACACCGTTAAGTACTCTATGGGTACAAAACAAAGTACGAAAAAAAACGTTTGTAATTCTCTTTGAAGTACTGATGTGATATCGACCATAACGATAAATAAGGCACGCCGGCGCAAACGGCAAGCAAAACGGAGGCCGAATGGCCTTGTACAAGGAATCAAAAATCACACGCTTAAGTACTCTATGGGTACGAAAAAAAAGTACGAAAAAAAACGTTTGTAATTCTCTTTGAAGTACCGATGTGATATCGACCGTAACGATAAATAAGGCACGCCGGAGCAAACGGCAAGCAAAACGGAGGCCAGAATGGCCTTGTACAAGGAATCAAAAACCACACAGTTAAGTACTTTATGGGTACAAAAAAAAGTACGAAAAAAAACGTTTGTAATTCTCTTTGAAGTACTGATGTGGTATCGACCAGAACGATAAATAAGGTACGCCGGCGCAAACGGCAAGCAAAACGGAGGTCAGAATGGCCTTGTACAAGGAATCAAAAATCACACCGTTAAATACTCTATGGGTACAAAACAAAGTACGAAAAAAAACGTTTGTAATTCTCATTGAAGTACTGATGTGTTATCGACCAGAACGATAAATATGGCACGCCGGCGCAAACGGCAAGCAAAACGGAGGCCAGAATGGCCTTGTACAAGGAATCAAAAATCACACCGTTTAGTACTCTATGGGTACGAAACAAATTACGAAAAAAATCGTTTGTAATTCTCATTGAAGTACTGATGTGTTATCGACCATAACGATAAATAAGGCACGCCGGCGCAAACGGCAAGCAAAACGGAGGCCAGAATGGCCTTGTACAAGGAATCAAAAATCACACAGTTAAGTACTCTATGGGTACGAAAAAAAGTACGAAAAATAACGTTTGTAATTCTCTTTGAAGTACTGATGTGGTATCGACCAGAACGATAAATAAGGTACGCCGGTGCAAACGCAAGCAAAACGGAGGTCAGAATGGCCTTGTACAAGGAATCAAAAATCACACCGTTAAGTACTCTATGGGTACAAAACAAAGTACGAAAAAAAACGTTTGTAATTCTCATTGAAGTACTGATGTGTTATCGACCAGAACGATAAATAAGGCACGCCGGCGCAAACGGCAAGAAAAATGGAGGCCAGAATGGCCTTGTACAAGGAATCAAAAATCACACAGTTAAGTACTCTATGGGTACGAAAAAAACGTTTGTAATTCTCTTCGAAATACTGATGTTATATCGACCAGAACGATAAATAAGGCACGCCGGCGCAAACGGCAAGCAAAACGGAGGCCAGAATGGCCTTGTACAATGAATCAAAAATCACACGCTTAAGTACTCTAAGGGTACAAAAAAGAGTACGAAAAAAAACGTTTGTAATTCTCTTTGAAGTACTAATGTGATATCGACCACAACGATAAATAAGACACGCCGGCGCAAACGGCAAGCAAAACGGAGGCCAGAATGGCCTTGTACAAAGAATCAAAAATCACACCGTTAAGTACTCTATGGGTACGAAAAAGAGTACGAAAAAAAACGTTTGTAATTCTCTTTGAAGTACTGATGTGATATCGACCATAACGATAAATAAGGCACGCCGGCGCAAACGGCAAGCAAAACGGAGGCCAGAATGGCCTTGTACAAGGAATCAAAAATCACACAGTTAAGTACTCTATGGGTACAAAAAAAAGTACGAAAAAAAACGTTTGTAATTATCTTTGAAGTACTGATGTGATATCGACCGGAACGATAAATAAGGCACGCCGGCGCAAACGGCAAGCAAAACGGAGGTCAGAATGGCCTTGTACAAGGAATCAAAAATCACACCGTTAAGTACTCTATGGGTACAAAACAAAGTACGAAAAAAAACGTTTGTAATTCTCTTTGAAGTACAGATGTGTTATCGACCGTAACGATAAATAAGGCACGCCGGCGCAAACGGCAAGCAAAACGGAGGCGTAATGGCCTTGTACAAGGAATCAAAAATCACACGCTAAGTACTCTATGTGTACGAAAAAAAGTACGAAAAAAAAACGTTTGTAATTCTCTTTGAAGTACCGATGTGGTATCGACCGTAACGATAAATAAGGCACGCCGGCGCAAACGGCAAGCAAAACGGAGGCCGAATGGCCTTGTACAAGGAATCAAAAATCACACGCGTTAAGTACTCTATGGGTACGAAACAAAGTACGAAAAAAATCGTTTGTAATTCTCTTTGAAGTACTGATGTGATATCGACCGTAACGATAAATAAGGCACGCCGGCGCAAACGGCAAGCAAAACGGAGGCCGAATGGCCTTGTACAAGGAATCAAAAATCACACGCGTTAAGTACTCTATGGGTACGAAAAAAAGTACGAAAAAAAACGTTTGTAATTCTCTTTGAAGTACCGATGTGGTATCGACCGTAACGATAAATAAGGCACGCCGGCGCAAACGGCAAGCAAAACGGAGGTCGAATGGCCTTGTACAAGGAATCAAAATCACACGTTAAGTACTCTATGGGTACGAAACAAAGTACGAAAAAAACGTTTGTAATTCTCATTGAAGTACTGATGTGTTATCGACCGTAACGATAAATAAGGCACGCCGGCGCAAACGGCAAGCAAAACGGAGGCCGAATGGCCTTGTACAAGGAATCAAAAATCACACGTTAAGTACTCTATGGGTACAAAAAAAGTACGAAAAAAAACGTTTGTAATTCTCTTTGAAGTACCGATGTGATATCGACCGTAACGATAAATAAGGCACGCCGGCGCAAACGGCAAGCAAAACGGAGGCCGAATGGCCTTGTACAATGAATCAAAAATCACACGTTAAGTACTCTATGGGTACAAAAAAAAGTACGAAAAAAAACGTTTGTAATTCTCTTTGAAGTACCGATGTGATATCGACCGTAACGATAAATAAGGCACGCCGGCGCAAACGGCAAGCAAAACGGAGGTCGAATGGCCTTGTACAAGGAATCAAAAATCACACCGTTAAGTACTCTATGGGTACAAAACAAAGTACGAAAAAAAACGTTTGTAATTCTCTTTGAAGTACTGATGTGATATCGACCGTAACGATAAATAAGGCACGCCGGCGCAAACGGCAAGCAAAACGGAGGCCGAATGGCCTTGTACAAGGAATCAAAAATCACACGTTAAGTACTCTATGGGTACGAAAAAAAGTACGAAAAAAAACGTTTGTAATTCTCTTTGAAGTACCGATGTGATATCGACCGTAACGATAAATAAGGCACGCCGGAGCAAACGGCAAGCAAAACGGAGGCCGAATGGCCTTGTACAAGGAATCAAAAATCACACAGTTAAGTACTTTATGGGTACAAAAAAAAGTACGAAAAAAAACGTTTGTAATTCTCTTTGAAGTACTGATGTGGTATCGACCAGAACGATAAATAAGGTACGCCGGCGCAAACGGCAAGCAAAACGGAGGTCAGAATGGCCTTGTACAAGGAATCAAAAATCACACCGTTAAATACTCTATGGGTACAAAACAAAGTACGAAAAAAAACGTTTGTAATTCTCTTTGAAGTACTGATGTGTTATCGACCAGAACGATAAATAAGGCACGCCGGCGCAAACGGCAAGCAAAACGGAGGCCAGAATGGCCTTGTACAAGGAATCAAAAATCACACCGTTTAGTACTCTATGGGTACGAAACAAAGTACGAAAAAAATCGTTTGTAATTCTCATTGAAGTACTGATGTGTTATCGACCATAACGATAAATAAGGCACGCCGGCGCAAACGGCAAGCAAAACGGAGGCCAGAATGGCCTTGTACAAGGAATCAAAAATCACACACTTAAGTACTCTATGGGTACGAAAAAAAGTACGAAAAAAACGTTTGTAATTCTCTTTGAAGTACCGATGTGGTATCGACCAGAACGATAAATAAGGTACGCCGGCGCAAACGCAAGCAAAACGGAGGTCAGAATGGCCTTGTACAAGGAATCAAAAATCACACCGTTAAGTACTCTATGGGTACAAAACAAAGTACGAAAAAAAACGTTTGTAATTCTCATTGAAGTACTGATGTGTTATCGACCAGAACGATAAATAAGGCACGCCGGCGCAAACGGCAAGAAAAACGGAGGCCGAATGGCCTTGTACAAGGAATCAAAAATCACACGTTAAGTACTCTATGGGTACAAAAAAAGTACGAAAAAAAACGTTTGTAATTCTCTTCGAAATACTGATGTTATATCGACCATAACGATAAATAAGGCACGCCGGCGCAAACGGCAAGCAAAACGGAGGCCGAATGGCCTTGTACAATGAATCAAAAATCACACGTTAAGTACTCTAAGGGTACAAAAAAGAGTACGAAAAAAAACGTTTGTAATTCTTTGAAGTACGATGTGATATCGACCGTAACGATAAATAAGACACGCCGGCGCAAACGGCAAGCAAAACGGAGGCCGAATGGCCTTGTACAAGAATCAAAAATCACACCGTTAAGTACTCTATGGGTACAAAAAAAGTACGAAAAAAAAACGTTTGTAATTCTCTTTGAAGTACCGATGTGATATCGACCGTAACGATAAATAAGGCACGCCGGCGCAAACGGCAAGCAAAACGGAGGCCGAATGGCCTTGTACAAGGAATCAAAAATCACACGTTAAGTACTCTATGGGTACGAAAAAAAGTACGAAAAAAAACGTTTGTAATTCTCTTTGAAGTACCGATGTGATATCGACCGTAACGATAAATAAGGCACGCCGGCGCAAACGGCAAGCAAAACGGAGGTCGAATGGCCTTGTACAAGGAATCAAAAATCACACGCGTTAAGTACTCTATGGGTACAAAAAAAGTACGAAAAAAAACGTTTGTAATTCTCTTTGAAGTACCGATGTGATATCGACCGTAACGATAAATAAGGCACGCCGGCGCAAACGGCAAGCAAAACGGAGGCCGAATGGCCTTGTACAAGGAATCAAAAATCACACGCGTTAAGTACTCTATGGGTACAAAAAAAAGTACGAAAAAAAACGTTTGTAATTCTCTTTGAAGTACCGATGTGATATCGACCGTAACGATAAATAAGGCACGCCGGCGCAAACGGCAAGCAAAACGGAGGCCAGAATGGCCTTGTACAAGGAATCAAAAATCACACCGTTAAGTACTCTATGGGTACGAAACAAAGTACGAAAAAAACGTTTGTAATTCTCTTTGAAGTACTGATGTGATATCGACCGTAACGATAAATAAGGCACGCCGGCGCAAACGGCAAGCAAAACGGAGGCCGAATGGCCTTGTACAAGGAATCAAAAATCACACGTTAAGTACTCTATGGGTACGAAAAAAAGTACGAAAAAAAACGTTTGTAATTCTCTTTGAAGTACCGATGTGGTATCGACCGTAACGATAAATAAGGCACGCCGGCGCAAACGGCAAGCAAAACGGAGGTCGAATGGCCTTGTACAAGGAATCAAAAATCACACGTTAAGTACTCTATGGGTACAAAAAAAGTACGAAAAAAAACGTTTGTAATTCTCTTTGAAGTACCGATGTGATATCGACCGTAACGATAAATAAGGCACGCCGGCGCAAACGGCAAGCAAAACGGAGGCCGAATGGCCTTGTACAAGGAATCAAAAATCACACGTTAAGTACTCTATGGGTACGAAAAAAAGTACGAAAAAAAACGTTTGTAATTCTCTTTGAAGTACCGATGTGATATCGACCGTAACGATAAATAAGGCACGCCGGCGCAAACGGCAAGCAAAACGGAGGCCGAATGGCCTTGTACAAGGAATCAAAAATCACACGTTAAGTACTCTATGGGTACAAAAAAAGTACGAAAAAAAACGTTTGTAATTCTCTTTGAAGTACCGATGTGATATCGACCGAACGATAAATAAGGCACGCCGGCGCAAACGGCAAGCAAAACGGAGGCCGAATGGCCTTGTACAAGGAATCAAAAATCACACCGTTAAGTACTCTATGGGTACAAAAAAAAGTACGAAAAAAAACGTTTGTAATTCTCTTTGAAGTACCGATGTGATATCGACCGTAACGATAAATAAGGCACGCCGGCGCAAACGGCAAGCAAAACGGAGGCCGAATGGCCTTGTACAAGGAATCAAAAATCACACGTTAAGTACTCTATGGGTACGAAAAAAAGTACGAAAAAAAACGTTTGTAATTCTCTTTGAAGTACCGATGTGATATCGACCGTAACGATAAATAAGGCACGCCGGCGCAAACGGCAAGCAAAACGGAGGCCGAATGGCCTTGTACAAGGAATCAAAAATCACACGTTAAGTACTTTATGGGTACGAAAAAAAGTACGAAAAAAAACGTTTGTAATTCTCTTTGAAGTACCGATGTGGTATCGACCGTAACGATAAATAAGGCACGCCGGCGCAAACGGCAAGCAAAACGGAGGTCGAATGGCCTTGTACAAGGAATCAAAAATCACACCGTTAAGTACTCTATGGGTACAAAAAAAGTACGAAAAAAAACGTTTGTAATTCTCTTTGAAGTACCGATGTGTTATCGACCGTAACGATAAATAAGGCACGCCGGCGCAAACGGCAAGCAAAACGGAGGCCGAATGGCCTTGTACAAGGAATCAAAAATCACACCGTTAAGTACTCTATGGGTACGAAACAAAGTACGAAAAAAATCGTTTGTAATTCTTTGAAGTACCGATGTGATATCGACCGTAACGATAAATAAGGCACGCCGGCGCAAACGGCAAGCAAAACGGAGGCCGAATGGCCTTGTACAAGGAATCAAAAATCACACGTTAAGTACTCTATGGGTACGAAAAAAAGTACGAAAAAAACGTTTGTAATTCTCTTTGAAGTACTGATGTGGTATCGACCATAACGATAAATAAGGCACGCCGGCGCAAACGGCAAGCAAAACGGAGGTCAGAATGGCCTTGTACAAGGAATCAAAAATCACACCGTTAAGTACTCTATGGGTACGAAAAAAAAGTACGAAAAAAAAACGTTTGTAATTCTCATTGAAGTACTGATGTGTTATCGACCAGAACGATAAATAAGGCACGCCGGCGCAAACGGCAAGCAAAACGGAGGCCGAATGGCCTTGTACAAGGAATCAAAAATCACACGTTAAGTACTCTATGGGTACGAAAAAAAGTACGAAAAAAAAACGTTTGTAATTCTCTTTGAAATACCGATGTGATATCGACCGTAACGATAAATAAGGCACGCCGGCGCAAACGGCAAGCAAAACGGAGGCCGAATGGCCTTGTACAATGAATCAAAAATCACACACGTTAAGTACTCTAAGGGTACAAAAAAAAGTACGAAAAAAAACGTTTGTAATTCTCTTTGAAGTACCGATGTGATATCGACCGTAACGATAAATAAGGCACGCCGGCGCAAACGGCAAGCAAAACGGAGGCCGAATGGCCTTGTACAAGAATCAAAAATCACACCGTTAAGTACTCTATGGGTACAAAAAAAGTACGAAAAAAAGTAAAAAAAAACGTTTGTAATTCTCTTTGAAGTACCGATGTGATATCGACCGTAACGATAAATAAGGCACGCCGGCGCAAACGGCAAGCAAAACGGAGGCCGAATGGCCTTGTACAAGGAATCAAAAATCACACGTTAAGTACTCTATGGGTACGAAAAAAAGTACGAAAAAAAACGTTTGTAATTCTCTTTGAAGTACCGATGTGATATCGACCGTAACGATAAATAAGGCACGCCGGCGCAAACGGCAAGCAAAACGGAGGCCGAATGGCCTTGTACAAGGAATCAAAAATCACACCGTTAAGTACTCTATGGGTACAAAAAAAAGTACGAAAAAAAAACGTTTGTAATTCTCTTTGAAGTACCGATGTGATATCGACCGTAACGATAAATAAGGCACGCCGGCGCAAACGGCAAGCAAAACGGAGGCCGAATGGCCTTGTACAAGGAATCAAAAATCACACGCGTTAAGTACTCTATGGGTACGAAACAAAGTACGAAAAAAAACGTTTGTAATTCTCTTTGAAGTACCGATGTGATATCGACCGTAACGATAAATAAGGCACGCCGGCGCAAACGGCAAGCAAAACGGAGGCCGTAATGGCCTTGTACAAGGAATCAAAAATCACACACGTTAAGTACTCTATGGGTACGAAAAAAAGTACGAAAAAAAAACGTTTGTAATTCTCTTTGAAGTACCGATGTGTATCGACCGTAACGATAAATAAGGCACGCCGGCGCAAACGGCAAGCAAAACGGAGGCCGTAATGGCCTTGTACAAGGAATCAAAAATCACACGTTAAGTACTCTATGGGTACGAAACAAAGTACGAAAAAAAACGTTTGTAATTCTCTTTGAAGTACCGATGTGATATCGACCGTAACGATAAATAAGGCACGCCGGCGCAAACGGCAAGCAAACGGGAGGCCGAATGGCCTTGTACAAGGAATCAAAAATCACACGTTAAGTACTCTATGGGTACGAAAAAAAGTACGAAAAAAAAACGTTTGTAATTCTCTTTGAAGTACCGATGTGATATCGACCGTAACGATAAATAAGGCACGCCGGCGCAAACGGCAAGCAAAACGGAGGTCGAATGGCCTTGTACAAGGAATCAAAATCACACGCGTTAAGTACTCTATGGGTACGAAACAAAGTACGAAAAAAACGTTTGTAATTCTCTTTGAAGTACCGATGTGATATCGACCGTAACGATAAATAAGGCACGCCGGCGCAAACGGCAAGCAAAACGGAGGCCGAATGGCCTTGTACAAGGAATCAAAAATCACACGTTAAGTACTCTATGGGTACGAAAAAAAAGTACGAAAAAAAACGTTTGTAATTCTCTTTGAAGTACCGATGTGATATCGACCGTAACGATAAATAAGGCACGCCGGCGCAAACGGCAAGCAAAACGGAGGCCGAATGGCTGTACAAGGAATCAAAAATCACACGTTAAGTACTCTATGGGTACAAAAAAAGTACGAAAAAAAACGTTTGTAATTCTCTTTGAAGTACCGATGTGATATCGACCGTAACGATAAATAAGGCACGCCGGCGCAAACGGCAAGCAAAACGGAGGTCGAATGGCCTTGTACAAGGAATCAAAAATCACACGTTAAGTACTCTATGGGTACAAAACAAAGTACGAAAAAAAACGTTTGTAATTCTCTTTGAAGTACCGATGTGATATCGACCGAACGATAAATAAGGCACGCCGGCGCAAACGGCAAGCAAAACGGAGGCCGAATGGCCTTGTACAAGGAATCAAAAATCACACGTTAAGTACTCTATGGGTACGAAAAAAAGTACGAAAAAAAAACGTTTGTAATTCTCTTTGAAGTACCGATGTGATATCGACCGTAACGATAAATAAGGCACGCCGGAGCAAACGGCAAGCAAAACGGAGGCCAGAATGCCTTGTACAAGGAATCAAAAACCACACAGTTAAGTACTTTATGGGTACGGAAAAAAGTACGAAAAAAACGTTTGTAATTCTCTTTGAAGTACTGATGTGGTATCGACCAGAACGATAAATAAGGACGCCGGCGCAAACGGCAAGCAAAACGGAGGTCAGAATGGCCTTTTACAAGGAATCAAAAATCACACCGTTAAATACTCTACGGGTACAAAACAAAGTACGAAAAAAAACGTTTGTAATTCTCATTGAAGTACTGATGTGTTATCGACCAGAACGATAAATATGGCACGCCGGCGCAAACGGCAAGCAAAACGGAGGCAAGAATGGCCTTGTACAAGGAATCAAAAATCACACCGTTTAGTACTCTATGGGTACAAAACAAAGTACGAAAAAAATCGTTTGTAATTCTCATTGAAGTACTGATGTGTTATCGACCAGAACGATAAATAAGGCACGCCGGCGCAAACGGCAAGCAAAACGGAGGCCAGAATGGCCTTGTACAAGGAATCAAAAATCACACAGCTAAGTACTCTATGGGTACGAAAAAAAGTACGAAAAAAACGTTTGTAATTCTCTTTGAAGTACTGATGTGGTATCGACCAGAACGATAAATAAGGTACGCCGGTGCAAACGCAAGCAAAACGGAGGTCAGAATGGCCTTGTACAAGGAATCAAAAATCACACCGTTAAGTACGAAAAAAAACGTTTGTAATTCTCATTGAAGTACTGATGTGTTATCGACCAGAACGATAAATAAGGCACGCCGGCGCAAACGGCAAGAAAAATGGAGGCCAAAATGGCCTTGTACAAGGAATCAAAAATCACACACTTAAGTACTCTATGGGTACGAAAAAAACGTTTGTAATTCTCTTCGAAATACTGATGTTATATCGACCAGAACGATAAATAAGGCACGCCGGCGCAAACGGCAAGCAAAACGGAGGCCAGAATGGCCTTGTACAAGGAATCAAAAATCACACAGTTAAGTACTCTAAGGGTACAAAAAAGAGTACGAAAAAAAACGTTTGTAATTCTCTTTGAAGTACTAATGTGATATCGACCAGAACGATAAATAAGACACGCCGGCGCAAACGGCAAGCAAAACGGAGGCCGAATGGCCTTGTACAAAGAATCAAAAATCACACCGTTAAGTACTCTATGGGTACAAAAAAAGTACGAAAAAAAACGTTTGTAATTCTCTTTGAAGTACTGATGTGATATCGACCAGAACGATAAATAAGGCACGCCGGCGCAAACGGCAAGCAAAACGGAGGCCATAATGGCCTTGTACAAGGAATCAAAAATCACACAGTTAAGTACTCTATGGGTACGAAAAAAAGTACGAAAAAAAACGTTTGTAATTATCTTTGAAGTACTGATGTGATATCGACCGGAACGATAAATAAGGCACGCCGGCGCAAACGGCAAGCAAAACGGAGGTCAGAATGGCCTTGTACAAGGAATCAAAAATCACACCGTTAAGTACTCTATGGGTACAAAAAAAAGTACGAAAAAAAACGTTTGTAATTCTCTTTGAAGTACAGATGTGTTATCGACCGTAACGATAAATAAGGCACGCCGGCGCAAACGGCAAGCAAAACGGAGGCCGAATGGCCTTGTACAAGGAATCAAAAATCACACGTTAAGTACTCTATGGGTACGAAAAAAAGTACGAAAAAAAAAAAAAACGTTTGTAATTCTCTTTGAAGTACCGATGTGATATCGACCGTAACGATAAATAAGGCACGCCGGCGCAAACGGCAAGCAAAACGGAGGCCGAATGGCCTTGTACAAGGAATCAAAAATCACACGCGCTAAGTACTCTATGGGTACGAAATAAAGTACGAAAAAAAACGTTTGTAATTCTCTTTGAAGTACCGATGTGATATCGACCGTAACGATAAATAAGGCACGCCGGCGCAAACGGCAAGCAAAACGGAGGCCGTAATGGCCTTGTACAAGGAATCAAAAATCACACGTTAAGTACTCTATGGGTACGAAAAAAAGTACGAAAAAAAAACGTTTGTAATTCTCTTTGAAGTACGATGTGATATCGACCGTAACGATAAATAAGGCACGCCGGCGCAAACGGCAAGCAAAACGGAGGTCGAATGGCCTTGTACAAGGAATCAAAAATCACACGTTAAGTACTCTATGGGTACAAAACAAAGTACGAAAAAAAACGTTTGTAATTCTCTTTGAAGTACCGATGTGATATCGACCGTAACGATAAATAAGGCACGCCGGCGCAAACGGCAAGCAAAACGGAGGCCGAATGGCCTTGTACAAGGAATCAAAAATCACACGTTAAGTACTCTATGGGTACGAAACAAAGTACGAAAAAAAACGTTTGTAATTCTCTTTGAAGTACCGATGTGATATCGACCGAACGATAAATAAGGCACGCCGGCGCAAACGGCAAGCAAAACGGAGGCGAATGGCCTTGTACAAGGAATCAAAAATCACACGCTAAGTACTCTATGGGTACGAAAAAAAGTACGAAAAAAAACGTTTGTAATTCTCTTTGAAGTACCGATGTGGTATCGACCGTAACGATAAATAAGGCACGCCGGCGCAAACGGCAAGCAAAACGGAGGCCGTAATGGCCTTGTACAAGGAATCAAAAATCACACGTTAAGTACTCTATGGGTACGAAACAAAGTACGAAAAAAAACGTTTGTAATTCTCTTTGAAGTACCGATGTGATATCGACCGTAACGATAAATAAGGCACGCCGGCGCAAACGGCAAGCAAAACGGAGGCCGAATGGCCTTGTACAAGGAATCAAAAATCACACGTTAAGTACTCTATGGGTACGAAAAAAAAAGTACGAAAAAAAAACGTTTGTAATTCTCTTTGAAGTACCGATGTGGTATCGACCGTAACGATAAATAAGGCACGCCGGCGCAAACGGCAAGCAAAACGGAGGTCGAATGGCCTTGTACAAGGAATCAAAAAATCACACGTTAAGTACTCTATGGGTACGAAACAAAGTACGAAAAAAACGTTTGTAATTCTCATTGAAGTACTGATGTGTTATCGACCAGAACGATAAATAAGGCACGCCGGCGCAAACGGCAAGAAAAACGGAGGCCAGAATGGCCTTGTACAAGGAATCAAAAATCACACAGTTAAGTACTCAATGGGTACGAAAAAAACGTTTGTAATTCTCTTCGAAATACTGATGTTATATCGACCAGAACGATAAATAAGGCACGCCGGCGCAAACGGCAAGCAAAACGGAGGTCAGAATGGCCTTGTACAATGAATCAAAAATCACACAGTTAAGTACTCTAAGGGTACAAAAAAAGTACGAAAAAAAACGTTTGTAATTCTCTTTGAAGTACTAATGTGATATCGACCATAACGATAAAAAAGGCACGCCGGCGCAAACGGCAAGCAAAACGGAGGTCGAATGGCCTTGTACAAGGAATCAAAATCACAACGTTAAGTACTCTATGGGTACAAAACAAAGTACGAAAAAAAACGTTTGTAATTCTCTTTGAAGTACTGATGTGATATCGACTCGAACGATAAATAAGGCACGCCGGCGCAAACGGCAAGCAAAACGGAGGCCGAATGGCCTTGTACAAGGAATCAAAAATCACACGTTAAGTACTCTATGGGTACGAAAAAAAGTACGAAAAAAAACGTTTGTAATTCTCTTTGAAGTACCGATGTGATATCGACCGTAACGATAAATAAGGCACGCCGGAGCAAACGGCAAGCAAAACGGAGGCCAGAATGGCCTTGTACAAGGAATCAAAAATCACACAGTTAAGTACTTTATGGGTACGAAAAAAAGTACGAAAAAAAACGTTTGTAATTCTCTTTGAAGTACTGATGTGGTATCGACCATAACGATAAATAAGGTACGCCGGCGCAAACGGCAAGCAAAACGGAGGTCAGAATGGCCTTGTACAAGGAATCAAAAATCACACCGTTAAATACTCTATGGGTACAAAACAAAGTACGAAAAAAAACGTTTGTAATCGAAAAAAAAACGTTTGTAATTCTCATTGAAGTACTGATGTGTTATCGACCAGAACGATAAATATGGCACGCCGGCGCAAACGGCAAGCAAAACGGAGGCCAGAATGGCCTTGTACAAGGAATCAAAAATCACACCGTTTAGTACTCTATGGGTACAAAACAAATTACGAAAAAAATCGTTTGTAATTCTCATTGAAGTACTGATGTGTTATCGACCAGAACGATAAATAAGGCACGCCGGCGCAAACGGCAAGCAAAACGGAGGCCAGAATGGCCTTGTACAAGGAATCAAAAATCACACAGTTAAGTACTCTATGGGTACGAAAAAAAGTACGAAAAAAAACGTTTGTAATTCTCTTTGAAGTACTGATGTGGTATCGACCAGAACGATAAATAAGGTACGCCGGCGCAAACGCAAGCAAAACGGAGGTCAGAATGGCCTTGTACAAGGAATCAAAAATCACACCGTTAAGTACTCTATGGGTAAAAAAACAAAGTACGAAAAAAAACGTTTGTAATTCTCATTGAAGTACTGATGTGTTATCGACCAGAACGATAAATAAGGCACGCCGGCGCAAACGGCAAGAAAAATGGAGGCCAAAATGGCCTTGTACAAGGAATCAAAAATCACACAGTTAAGTACTCTATGGGTACGAAAAAAACGTTTGTAATTCTCTTCGAAATACTGATGTTATATCGACCAGAACGATAAATAAGGCACGCCGGCGCAAACGGCAAGCAAAACGGAGGCCAGAATGGCCTTGTACAAGGAATCAAAAATCACACAGTTAAGTACTCTAGGGTACAAAAAAGAGTACGAAAAAAAACGTTTGTAATTCTCTTTGAAGTACCGATGTGATATCGACCGTAACGATAAATAAGGCACGCCGGCGCAAACGGCAAGCAAAACGGAGGCCGAATGGCCTTGTACAAGGAATCAAAAATCACACGTTAAGTACTCTATGGGTACGAAAAAAAGTACGAAAAAAAACGTTTGTAATTATCTTTGAAGTACCGATGTGATATCGACCGTAACGATAAATAAGGCACGCCGGCGCAAACGGCAAGCAAAACGGAGGTCGAATGGCCTTGTACAAGGAATCAAAAATCACACGTTAAGTACTCTATGGGTACAAAACAAAGTACGAAAAAAACGTTTGTAATTCTCTTTGAAGTACCGATGTGATATCGACCGTAACGATAAATAAGGCACGCCGGCGCAAACGGCAAGCAAAACGGAGGCGAATGGCCTTGTACAAGAATCAAAAATCACACGCTAAGTACTCTATGGGTACGTAAAAAAAAACGTAAAAAAAAAACGTTTGTAATTCTCTTTGAAGTACCGATGTGTATCGACCGTAACGATAAATAAGGCACGCCGGCGCAAACGGCAAGCAAAACGGAGGCCGAATGGCCTTGTACAAGGAATCAAAAATCACACGTTAAGTACTCTATGGGTACGTACAAAAAAAGTACGAAAAAAACGTTTGTAATTCTCTTTGAAGTACCGATGTGATATCGACCGTAACGATAAATAAGGCACGCCGGCGCAAACGGCAAGCAAAACGGAGGCCGAATGGCCTTGTACAAGGAATCAAAAATCACACAAAGTTAAGTACTCTATGGGTACGAAAAAAAGTACGAAAAAAAACGTTTGTAATTCTCTTTGAAGTACCGATGTGATATCGACCGTAACGATAAATAAGGCACGCCGGCGCAAACGGCAAGCAAAACGGAGGCCAGAATGGCCTTGTACAAGGAATCAAAAATCACAAAGTTAAGTACTCTATGGGTACGAAAAAAAGTACGAAAAAAAACGTTTGTAATTCTCTTTGAAGTACTGATGTGATATCGACCGTAACGATAAATAAGGCACGCCGGCGCAAACGGCAAGCAAAACGGAGGCCGAATGGCCTTGTACAAGAATCAAAAAAATCACACAAGTTAAGTACTCTATGGGTACGAAAAAAAGTACGAAAAAAACGTTTGTAATTCTCTTTGAAGTACCGATGTGATATCGACCGTAACGATAAATAAGGCACGCCGGCGCAAACGGCAAGCAAAACGGAGGCCGAATGGCCTTGTACAAGGAATCAAAAATCACACAAGCGTTAAGTACTCTATGGGTACAAAAAAAAGTACGAAAAAAAACGTTTGTAATTCTCTTTGAAGTACCGATGTGATATCGACCGTAACGATAAATAAGGCACGCCGGCGCAAACGGCAAGCAAAACGGAGGCCGAATGGCCTTGTACAAGGAATCAAAAATCACACGTTAAGTACTCTATGGGTACGAAAAAAAGTACGAAAAAAAACGTTTGTAATTATCTTTGAAGTACAGATGTGATATCGACCGAACGATAAATAAGGCACGCCGGCGCAAACGGCAAGCAAAACGGAGGCCGAATGGCCTTGTACAAGGAATCAAAAATCACACGTTAAGTACTCTATGGGTACGAAAAAAAGTACGAAAAAAACGTTTGTAATTCTCTTTGTAGTACTGATGTGATATCGACCGTAACGATAAATAAGGCACGCCGGCGCAAACGGCAAGCAAAACGGAGGCCGAATGGCCTTGTACAAGAATCAAAAATCACACGTTAAGTACTCTATGGGTACAAAAAAAGTACGAAAAAAAACGTTTGTAATTCTCTTTGAAGTACCGATGTGATATCGACCGTAACGATAAATAAGGCACGCCGGCGCAAACGGCAAGCAAAACGGAGGCCGAATGGCCTTGTACAAGGAATCAAAAATCACACAACGTTAAGTACTCTATGGGTACGAAAAAAAAAAAGTACGAAAAAAACGTTTGTAATTCTCTTTGAAGTACCGATGTGATATCGACCGTAACGATAAATAAGGCACGCCGGCGCAAACGGCAAGCAAAACGGAGGCCGAATGGCCTTGTACAAGGAATCAAAAATCACACGCTTAAGTACTCTATGGGTACGAAAAAAAGTACGAAAAAAAACGTTTGTAATTCTCTTTGAAATACCGATGTGATATCGACCGTAACGATAAATAAGGCACGCCGGCGCAAACGGCAAGCAAAACGGAGGCCAGAATGGCCTTGTACAAGGAATCAAAAATCACAAAGTTAAGTATTCTATGGGTACGAAAAAAGTACGAAAAAAACGTTTGTAATTCTCTTTGAAGTACTGATGTGATATCGACCAGAACGATAAATAAGGCACGCCGGCGCAAACGGCAAGCAAAACGGAGGCCGAATGGCCTTGTACAAGGAATCAAAAATCACACAGTTAAGTACTCTATGGGTACGAAAAAAAACGTTTGTAATTATTTTTGAAGTACTGATGTGATATCGACCAGAACGATAAATAAGGCACGCCGGCGCAAACGGCAAGCAAAACGGAGTCCAGAATGGCCTTGTACAAGGAATCAAAAATCACATAGTTAAGTACTCTATGGGTACGAAAAAAAGTACGAAAAAAAACGTTTGTAATTCTCTTTGAAGTACTGATGTGATATCGACCAGAACGATAAATATGGCACGCCGGCGCAAACGGCAAGCAAAACGGAGGCCGAATGGCCTTGTACAAGGAATCAAAAATCACACGTTAAGTACTCTATTGGTACGGAAAAAAGTATGAAAAAAAACGTTTGTAATTCTCTTTGAAGTACCGATGTGATATCGACCGTAACGATAAATAAGGCACGCCGGCGCAAACGGCAAGCAAAACGGAGGCCGAATGGCCTTGTACAAGAATCAAAAATCACACGTTAAGTACTCTATGGGTACGAAAAAAAGTACGAAAAAAACGTTTGTAATTCTCTTTGAAGTACCGATGTGATATCGACCGTAACGATAAATAAGGCACGCCGGCGCAAACGGCAAGCAAAACGGAGGCCAGAATGGCCTTGTACAAGGAATCAAAAATCACACAGTTAAGTACTCTATGGGTACGAAAAAAAGTAAGTAAAAAAAAACGTTTGTAATTCTCTTTGAAGTACTGATGTGATATCGACCATAACGATAAATAAGGCACGCCGGCGCAAACGGCAAGCAAAACGGAGGCCAGAATGGCCTTGTACAAGGAATCAAAAATCACACAGTTAAGTACTCTATGGGTACGAAAAAAAGTACGAAAAAAAACGTTTGTAATTCTCTTGGAAGTACTGATGTGATATCGACCGTAACGATAAATAAGGCACGCCGGCGCAAACGGCAAGCAAAACGGAGGCCGAATGGCCTTGTACAACAAATCAAAAATCACACGTTAAGTACTCTATGGGTACGAAAAAAAGTACGAAAAAAAACGTTTGTAATTCTCTTTGAAGTACCGATGTGATATCGACCGAACGATAAATAAGGCACGCCGGCGCAAACGGCAAGCAAAACGGAGGCCGAATGGCCTTGTACAAGAATCAAAAATCACACGTTAAGTACTCTATGGGTACGAAAAAAAGTACGAAAAAAAAACGTTTGTAATTCTCTTTGAAGTACCGATGTGATATCGACCGAACGATAAATAAGGCACGCCGGCGCAAACGGCAAGCAAAACGGAGGCCGAATGGCCTTGTACAAGGAATCAAAAATCACACGTTAAGTACTCTATGGGTACGAAAAAAAGTACGAAAAAAACGTTTGTAATTCTCTTTGAAGTACCGATGTGATATCGACCGTAACGATAAATAAGGCACGCCGGCGCAAACGGCAAGCAAAACGGAGGCCGAATGGCCTTGTACAAGGAATCAAAAATCACACGTTAAGTACTCTATGGGTACGAAAAAAAGTACGAAAAAAACGTTTGTAATTCTCTTTGAAGTACCGATGTGATATCGACCGTAACGATAAATAAGGCACGCCGGCGCAAACGGCAAGCAAAACGGAGGCCAGAATGGCCTTGTACAAGGAATCAAAAATCACACAGTTAAGTACTCTATGGGTACGAAAAAAAGTACGAAAAAAAACGTTTGTAATTCTCTTTGAAGTACTGATGTGATATCGACCGGAACGATAAATAAGGCACGCCGGCGCAAACGGCAAGCAAAACGGAGGCCATAATGGCCTTGTACAAGAAATCAAAAATCACACGTTAAGTACTTTACTGGTACGAAAAAAAGTACGAAAAAAAAAGTTTGTAATTCTCTTTGAAATACCGATGTGATATCGACCGTAACGATAAATAAGGCACGCCGGCGCAAACGGCAAGCAAAACGGAGGCCGAATGGCCTTGTACAACAAATCAAAAATCACACGTTAAGTACTCTATGGGTACGAAAAAAAGTACGAAAAAAACGTTTGTAATTCTCTTTGAAGTACGATGTGATATCGACCGTAACGATAAATAAGGCACGCCGGCGCAAACGGCAAGCAAAACGGAGGCCGAATGGCCTTGTACAAGAAATCAAAAATCACACGAGTTAAGTACTCTATGGGTACGAAAAAAAGTACGAAAAAAAAACGTTTGTAATTCTCTTTGAAGTACCGATGTGATATCGACCGAACGATAAATAAGGCACGCCGGCGCAAACGGCAAGCAAAACGGAGGCCGAATGGCCTTGTACAAGGAATCAAAAATCACACAGTTAAGTACTCGTATGGGTACGAAAAAAAGTACGAAAAAAAAACGTTTGTAATTCTCTTTGAAGTACCGATGTGATATCGACCGAACGATAAATAAGGCACGCCGGCGCAAACGGCAAGCAAAACGGAGGCCGAATGGCCTTGTACAAGGAATCAAAAATCACACGTTAAGTACTCTATGGGTACGAAAAAAGTACGAAAAAAAACGTTTGTAATTCTCTTTGAAATACCGATGTGATATCGACCGAACGATAAATAAGGCACGCCGGCGCAAACGGCAAGCAAAACGGAGGCCAGAATGGCCTTGTACAAGGAATCAAAAATCACAAAGTTAAGTATTCTATGGGTACGAAAAAAAGTACGAAAAAAACGTTTGTAATTCTCTTTGAAGTACTGATGTGATATCGACCAGAACGATAAATAAGGCACGCCGGCGCAAACGGCAAGCAAAACGGAGGCCATAATGGCCTTGTACAAGGAATCAAAAATCACACAGTTAAGTACTCTATGGGTACGAAAAAAAGTACGAAAAAAAACGTTTGTAATTCTTTTTGAAGTACTGATTTGATATCGACCGTAACGATAAATAAGGCACGCCGGCGCAAACGGCAAGCAAAACGGAGGCCGAATGGCCTTGTACAAGGAATCAAAAATCACACGTTAAGTACTCTATGGGTACGAAAAAAAGTACGAAAAAACGTTTGTAATTCTCTTTGAAGTACCGATGTGATATCGACCGAACGATAAATAAGGCACGCCGGCGCAAACGGCAAGCAAAACGGAGGCCAGAATGGCCTTGTACAAGGAATCAAAAATCACACAATTAAGTACTCTATGGGTACGAAAAAAGTATGAAAAAAACGTTTGTAATTCTCTTTGAAGTACTGATGTGATATCGACCGAACGATAAATAAGGCACGCCGGCGCAAACGGCAAGCAAAACGGAGGCCGAATGGCCTTGTACAAGGAATCAAAAATCACACAAGTTAAGTACTCTATGGGTACGAAAAAAAGTACGAAAAAAACGTTTGTAATTCTCTTTGAAGTACCGATGTGATATCGACCGAACGATAAATAAGGCACGCCGGCGCAAACGGCAAGCAAAACGGAGGCCGAATGGCCTTGTACAAGGAATCAAAAATCACACGTTAAGTACTCTATGGGTACGAAAAAAAGTACGAAAAAAAAACGTTTGTAATTCTCTTTGAAGTACCGATGTGATATCGACCGTAACGATAAATAAGGCACGCCGGCGCAAACGGCAAGCAAAACGGAGGCCGAATGGCCTTGTACAACAAATCAAAAATCACACGTTAAGTACTCTATGGGTACGAAAAAAAGTACGAAAAAAACGTTTGTAATTCTCTTTGAAGTACGATGTGATATCGACCGAACGATAAATAAGGCACGCCGGCGCAAACGGCAAGCAAAACGGAGGCCGAATGGCCTTGTACAAGGAATCAAAAATCACACAAGTTAAGTACTCTATGGGTACGAAAAAAAGTACGAAAAAAAACGTTTGTAATTCTCTTTGAAGTACCGATGTGATATCGACCGAACGATAAATAAGGCACGCCGCGCAAACAAACGGCAAGCAAAACGGAGGCCGAGAATGGCCTTGTACAAGGAATCAAAAATCACACGAGTTAAGTACTCGTATGGGTACGAAAAAAAGTACGGAAAAAAACGTTTTTAATTCACTTTGAAGTACTGATGTGATATCGACCGAACGATAAATAAGGCACGCCGGCGCAAACGGCAAGCAAAATGGAGGCCGAATGGCCTTGTACAAGGAATCAAAAATCACACAGTTAAGTACTCTATGGGTACGAAAAAAAGTACGAAAAAAAACGTTTGTAATTCTCTTTGAAATACTGATGTGATATCGACCAGAAAGATAAATAAGGCACGCCGGCGCAAACGGCAAGCAAAACGGAGGCCAGAATGGCCTTGTACAAGGAATCAAAAATCACAAAGTTAAGTATTCTATGGGTACGAAAAAAAGTACGAAAAAAACGTTTGTAATTCTCTTTGAAGTACTGATGTGATATCGACCAGAACGATAAATAAGTTACGCCGGCGCAAACGGCAAGCAAAACGGAGGCCAGAATGGCCTTGTACAAGGAATCAAAAATCACACAGTTAAGTACTCTATGGTACGAAAAAAGTACGAAAAAAAACGTTTGTAATTATTTTTGAAGTACTGATGTGATATCGACCAGAACGATAAATAAGGCACGCCGGCGCAAACGGCAAGCAAAACGGAGGCCAGAATGGCCTTGTACAAGGAATCAAAAATCACACGTTAAGTACTCTATGGGTACGAAAAAAAGTACGAAAAAAAACGTTTGTAATTCTCTTTGAAGTACCGATGTGATATCGACCGAACGATAAATAAGGCACGCCGGCGTAAACGGCAAGCAAAACGGAGGCAGAATGGCCTTGTACAAGGAATCAAAAATCACACAGTTAAGTACTCTATTGGGTACGAAAAAAAGTATGAAAAAAAACGTTTGTAATTCTCTTTGAAGTACTGATGTGATATCGACCGAACGATAAATAAGGCACGCCGGCGCAAACGGCAAGCAAAACGGAGGCCGAATGGCCTTGTACAAGAAATCAAAAATCACACGATTAAGTACTCTATGGGTACGAAAAAAAGTACGAAAAAAATGTTTGTAAATCTCTTTGAAGTACTGATGTGATATCGACCGAACGATAAATAAGGCACGCCGGCGCAAACGGCAAGCAAAACGGAGGCCGAATGGCCTTGTACAAGGAATCAAAAATCACACAGTTAAGTACTCTATGGGTACGAAAAAAAGTACGAAAAAAAACGTTTGTAATTCTCTTTTAAGTACTGATGTGATATCGACCGAACGATAAATAAGGCACGCCGGCGCAAACGGCAAGCAAAACGGAGGCCGAATGGCCTTGTACAAGGAATCAAAAATCACACGTTAAGTAACTCTATGGGTACGAAAAAAAGTACGAAAAAAAACATTTGTAATTATCTTTGAAGTACTGATGTGATATCGACCGAACGATAAATAAGGCACGCCGGCGCAAACGGCAAGCAAAACGGAGGCCGAATGGCCTTGTACAACAAATCAAAAATCACACGAGTTAAGTACTCTATGGGTACGAAAAAAAGTACGAAAAAAACGTTTGTAATTCTCTTTGAAGTACCGATGTGATATCGACCGAACGATAAATAAGGCACGCCGGCGCAAACGGCAAGCAAAACGGAGGCCGAATGGCCTTGTACAAGAAATCAAAAATCACACGAGTTAAGTACTCTATGGGTACGAAAAAAAGTACGAAAAAAAACGTTTGTAATTCTCTTTGAAATACGATGTGATATCGACCGTAACGATAAATAAGGCACGCCGGCGCAAACGGCAAGCAAAACGGAGGCCGAATGGCCTTGTACAAGGAATCAAAAATCACACAAGTTAAGTACTCTATGGGTACGAAAAAAAGTACGAAAAAAACGTTTTAATTCACTTTGAAGTACCGATGTGATATCGACCGAACGATAAATAAGGCACGCCGGCGCAAACGGCAAGCAAAACGGAGGCCGAATGGCCTTGTACAAGGAATCAAAAATCACACGTTAAGTACTCTATGGGTACGAAAAAAAGTACGAAAAAAACGTTTGTAATTCTCTTTGAAGTACCGATGTGATATCGACCGAACGATAAATAAGGCACGCCGGCGCAAACGGCAAGCAAAACGGAGGCCGAATGGCCTTGTACAAGGAATCAAAAATCACACGTTAAGTACTCTATGGGTACGAAAAAAAGTACGAAAAAAAACGTTTGTAATTCTCTTTGAAATACCGATGTGATATCGACCGAACGATAACAAGGCACGCCGGCGCAAACGGCAAGCAAAACGGAGGCCGAATGGCCTTGTACAAGAATCAAAAATCACAAAGTTAAGTACTCTATGGGTACGAAAAAAAGTACGAAAAAAACGTTTGTAATTCTCTTTGAAGTACCGATGTGATATCGACCGAACGATAAATAAGGCACGCCGGTGCAAACGGCAAGCAAAACGGAGGCCGAATGGCCTTGTACAAGGAATCAAAAATCACACAGTTAAGTACTCTATGGGTACGAAAAAAAGTACGAAAAAAAACGTTTGTAATTCTCTTTGAAGTACCGATGTGATATCGACCGAACGATAAATAAGGCACGCCGGCGCAAACGGCAAGCAAAACGGAGGCCGAATGGCCTTGTACAAGGAATCAAAAATCACACAAGAATTAAGTACTCTATGGGTACGAAAAAAACGTTTGTAACTCTTTGAAGTACCGATGTGATATCGACCGAACGATAAATAAGGCACGCCGGCGCAAATGGCAAGCAAAACGGAGGCCGAATGGCCTTGTACAAGGAATCAAAAATCACACGATTAAGTACTCTATGGGTACGAAAAAAAGTACGAAAAAAAACGTTTGCGATTCTCTTTGAAGTACCGATGTGTTATCGACCGAACGATAAATAAGGCACGCCGGCGCAAACGGCAAGCAAAACGGAGGCCAATGGCCTTGTACAAGGAATCAAAAATCACACGAGTTAAGTACTCGTGGGTACGAAAAAAAGTACGAAAAACAACGTTTGTAATTCTCTTTGAAATACTGATGTGATATCGACCAGAAAGATAAATAAGGCACGCCGGCGCAAACGGCAAGCAAAACGGAGGCCAGAATGGCTTTGTACAAGGAATCAAAAATCACAAAGTTAAGTATTCTATGGGTACGAAAAAAAGTACGAAAAGAAACGTTTGTAATTCTCTTTGTGATACATATCATGGAAGTTCAAATATCCATCTTGAAGATGATGCAAGTGAGGATCCACTTCAGATTCAAGAAGGACCGATGACGAGAGCTCGGAAACAAAGACTCGAGGATGCATTGAAGAAATTAGTTCTTTCTTTGAATTATGATCGAGTGGGAGAGGAAAACTTATCTATTTTGTTATTATTTACATGTAATAAGGGGTAGGGGTATTTTTGGGAGTTTTGACCAATTTTGAACAACCCTTCCCAAAATGGCAGTTTTGTCAAACCCGACCTTCGGTTTTCCATTTTGGGAAACTAAACCCTCCATTCCCAAGTACCCTATACCTTAAAGGTATTTGAGGCCCTACCCTACAATAATCTACCCTTTTTACCCTTCAAAAACCCGATACCTTTTTCACCTTAAATTTTGGAAACTGTCCCTACTAAAAATGGACCTTGTCCAAGATTGCACCCAAGACATGTCCAAGACTTGTCCTAGACATGCCTTGGACGTGTCTTGCTCCTTCCACATTCTCCCACATCGATTTGAGTGAAGCTTAGCTCCCAAATTGACAAAGTATAAGTATTTTTGTCCCACATTGCCTATTTGGGAGAAGTTCTCTTAGTTTTAGTTCTATATAAGCTTGTATATTTACCATGTATAAACCAAGATATATTTGAGTGAAAATATTATATATTTTAAGTTTCGGTGATTGAAACAAACATAGTTAAAACTTTTCCTTGCGATCGGGTGAAGGGTTAACTCGAGAATATATCAAAGGTGTGAGCAACCTTTGTGCGACATTCTCAAACTTGGAGAAACCCGAAGTGCGATTCCGAGGGTGGATCTAAGCTTGCTCCTATCTTTGTTCTTCATTTTCGTTCTTATTATCCTAATCTAGTAAGTATTTCGATTTTCCTTCTTGTTTTCTTTTCAATAAAACGTGTTATTAGCTTAATTAGCAAGAACACTTAAATCTAGATCCTTAGTTTTCATATCATTTGGTATCAGAGACTAGGGATTGAGGTGTTCATATACTTGTTTTTTCTTGTTTGTTCTTTTTTTTCTTGGTGTTCTTATCAAAAAAAAAACCTTTCGTTTTTTTTTAAAAAAAAAAATGACAAAGCCTATATAGTAGTTCTCCATACAACAGCCTGTTCGTGAAATTCTGCAACACTAGGTCTTTATACATTTTCGTTTTAGGTATCTTAAACAATTCCAAATAATCCGAAAATTGGTGAACCCATATGAAATTCTCTGTTCTACAACTTTCATCTTTTGAGTTTTTCCAGATTCGTCATTGTTTGATCAGAATTCTCCTCGTAAGTCACTGCTATCATTTAAGAAAAAAATTTTTTTTGACAGATTACACCACTTGTCAAACAACGATTGTTTGGTTGACCTAGAAACATCCAAATGCTTTGAAATTTTGGTATCTTCTAAAAAATTTCATGATCTAAAAGTTTCGTTCATCGTTCCTTTTCAAATTCGTTATCGTTTAGTCGTGAAAGTTTCTGTCATTTCGTGTTCCAGTTCTGTGAATTGTCTGCACTATTTGCTCTTGTTTTTGATTTGTTTGACGGTTGGCATTTACCCAAGGCAAGAAGGAGGGAGAGTGTCAAACACGAGTGACTTGTGAGGATATACATTCTTTGATCATGGATTGCGACTTGTTTTATTCACGTTGTCTTATTCGGGGTAAGGAATACGAGTTCGCATTGATCACGATGAAGAAGCGACTTTAGTTAGTACTGCGTTGGTTAATGAGCTTGATTTGCCTTTGTATAGGCATCCTCATCCTTATTACAAAAAATTTAGCGGTCGTCGGGTACATGTTATAAGTCAAGCAAGGGTTTACATTGATCTTAATGGTTATAAGTGTGTTATGTTATGTGATGTATTCCCAATGCAAGGTGAATCTATAGTTCTCGGACAAAGCAATGGTTACATGAGTATAAAGCCAGGTATGATTCGTCCCGTGCTTGGTATTCTTTTTATGGTATGGGTATGAAGTATGTCCTAGCATCAAGGAAAGTGGTACATGTTGATAATTTGGTGCAAGATTGGTTGGATAAATCGAGAAAGGTTTTTGAAGATTGCCTTCCGGATTTCCCTAAACGGGTTATGGAGAACTATAAACGGTGTGTGTCGAATTGGATGCCGAAAAGACATTGAGAGAGGCCAAGAACACACACTCTATGGAACCTTGTGCATCCATGGAGGATGTAATATTTATATCGGCTAAGTTGACATGTCCTACTATGGAAGAGGTAATTCCAAAGGATGAGGTCGTAGTTAATGTTCGTGTTGTCAATGATGTCGATAGTCATGCTACGCATTTCATGGAAGTAGAAACTATTGAGGAGGAGTTCAAAAGTAAAGAATCTACGCTTGTGGTTGAGATGGAGAATTCTCGCGGGTCCGATATTGTGGATGTGCTTGTGGAGGAGGCACAATATGATTTTCTCTCATTGTCCGCTTGTTCGAGTCCTATTTCATCCCCTTTGGGTACCTCTTGAACCCCTATTTGAGGGCGACATTGGGTTATTAGATACGCCCCATGCAGCCCATGTACCGCCTTCGGATGTTCTTGACATTGTTGATATTGGCGGAAAGCCGGAGCACACTCTCGACGATCCGTATCTTGCGTATGTTGCGGTCAATCCCGATTTTCGTTTATTTGATTATCAAGATACCTCACATGGCTTCAATCATATTTATATCATGCCACAAGACTGTTATGAGGTTCCTTTTGTGAAGTATGGTGCGGTCACTTCGTATGTTGCGATGCAAGGTTGTTTATTCGCGTTCTTTTTGATCCCGGAATATCTTTGGTATTTATTTTGTGTTCTCACGAAGTTGTGCATGATGGTGCTCTATTCTATGACATCCTATTGATTCGAGGACGAATCCTTTCCAACCGGGAGGGAATGATACATATCATGGAAGTTCAAATATCCATCTTGAAGATGATGCAAGTGAGGATCCACTTCAGATTCAAGAAGGACCGATGACGAGAGCTCGGAAACGAAGACTCGAGGATGCATTGAAGAAATTAGTTCTTTCTTTGAATTATGATCGAGTGGGAGAGGAAAACTTATCTATTTTGTTATTATTTACATGTAATAAGGGGTAGGGGTATTTTTGGGAGTTTTGACCAATTTTGAACAAACCTTCCCAAAATGGCAGTTTTGTCAAACCCGACCTTCGGTTTTCCATTTTGGGAAACTAAACCCTCCATTCCCAAGTACCCTATACCTTAAAGGTATTTGAGGCCCTACCCTACAATAATCTACCCTTTTTACCCTTCAAAAACCCGATACCTTTTTCACCTTAAATTTTGGAAACTGTCCCTACTAAAAATGGACCTTGTCCAAGATTGCACCCAAGACATGTCCAAGACTTGTCCTAGACATGCCTTGGACGTGTCTTGCTCCTTCCACATTCTCCCACATCGATTTGAGTGAAGCTTAGCTCACAAATTGACAAAGTATAAGTATTTTTGTCCCACATTGCCTATTTAGGAGAAGTTCTCTTAGTTTTAGTTCTATATAAGCTTGTATATTTACCATGTATAAACCAAGATATATTTGAGTGAAAATATTATATATTTTAAGTTTCAGTGATTGAAACAAACATAGTTAAAACTTTTCCTTGCGACTGGGTGAAGGGTTAACTCGAGAATATATCAAAGGTGTGAGCAACCTTTGTGCGACATTCTCAAACTTGGAGAAACCCGAAGTGCGATTCCGAGGGTGGATCTAAGCTTGCTCCTATCTTTGTTCTTCATTTTCGTTCTTATTATCCTAATCTAGTAAGTATTTCGATTTTCCTTCTTGTTTTCTTTTCAATAAAACGTGTTATTAGCTTAATTAGCAAGAACACTTAAATCTAGATCCTTAATATACATATCACTTTGAAGTACTGATGTGATATCGACCAGAACGATAAATAAGTTCTGCCGGCGCAAACGGCAAGCAAAATGGAGGCCAGAATGGCCTTGTACAAGGAATCAAAAGTCACACAGTTAAGTACTCTATGAGTACGAAAAAAAGTACGAAAAAAAACGTTTGTAATTCTTTTTGAAGTACTGATGTGATATCGACCGAACGATAAATAAGGCACGCCGGCGCAAACGGCAAGCAAAACGGAGGCCGAATGGCCTTGTACAAGGAATCAAAAATCACACGTTAAGTACTCTATTGGTACGAAAAAAAGTACGAAAAAAAACGTTTGTAATTCTCTTTGAAGTACCGATGTGATATCGACCGAACGATAAATATGGCACGCCGGCGCAAACGGCAAGCAAAACGGAGGCCGAATGGCCTTGTACAAGGAATCAAAAATCACACGTTAAGTACTCTATTGGTACGAAAAAAAGTACGAAAAAAAACGTTTGTAATTCTCTTTGAAGTACCGTGTGATATCGACCGAACGATAAATAAGGCACGCCGGCGCAAACGGCAAGCAAAACGGAGGCCGAATGGCCTTGTACAAGAATCAAAAATCACACGAGTTAAGTACTCTATGGGTACGAAAAAAAGTAAAAAAAAACGTTTGTAATTCTCTTTGAAGTACCGATGTGATATCGACCGAACGATAAATAAGGCACGCCGGCGCAAACGGCAAGCAAAACGGAGGCCGAATGGCCTTGTACAAGGAATCAAAAATCACACAAGTTAAGTACTCTATGGGTACGAAAAAAAGTACGAAAAAAAACGTTTGTAATTCTCTTTGAAGTACCGATGTGATATCGACCGAACGATAAATAAGGCACGCCGGCGCAAACGGCAAGCAAAACGGAGGCCGAATGGCCGTGTACAAGGAATCAAAAATCACACAGTTAAGTACTCTATGGGTACGAAAAAAAGTATGAAAAAAAACATTTGTAATTCTCTTTGAAGTACTGATGTGATATCGACCAGAACGATAAATAAGTTCCGCCGGCGCAAACGGAAAGCAAAACGGAGGCCAGAATGGCCTTGTACAAGGAATCAAAAGTCACACAGTTAAGTACTCTATGGGTACGAAAAAAAGTACGAAAAAAAACGTTTGTAATTCTTTTTGAAGTACTGATGTGATATCGACCGAACGATAAATAAGGCACGCCGGCGCAAACGGCAAGCAAAACGGAGGCCGAATGGCCTTGTACAAGGAATCAAAAATCACACGAGTTAAGTACTCTATGGGTACGAAAAAAAGTACGAAAAAAACGTTTGTAATTCTCTTTGAAGTACCGATGTGATATCGACCGAACGATAAATAAGGCACGCCGGCGCAAACGGCAAGCAAAACGGAGGCCGAATGGCCTTGTACAAGGAATCAAAAATCACACGATTAAGTACTCTATGGGTACGAAAAAAGTACGAAAAAAACGTTTGTAATTCTCTTTGAAGTACTGATGTGATATCGACCAGAACGATAAATAAGGCACGCCGGCGCAAACGGCAAGCAAAACGGAGGCCGAATGGCCTTGTACAAGAAATCAAAAATCACACAGTTAAGTACTCTATGGGTACGAAAAAAAGTACGAAAAAAACGTTTGTAATTCTCTTTGAAGTACTGATGTGATATCGACCAGAACGATAAATAAGGCACGCCGGCGCAAACGGCAAGCAAAACGGAGGCCAGAATGGCCTTGTACAAGGAATCAAAAATCACACGTTAAGTACTCTATGGGTACGAAAAAAAGTACGAAAAAAAACGTTTGTAATTCTCTTTGAAGTACTGATGTGATATCGACCAGAACGATAAATAAGGCACGCCGGCGCAAACGGCAAGCAAAACGGAGGCCAGAATGGCCTTGTACAAGGAATCAAAAATCACACAGTTAAGTACTCTATGGGTACGAAAAAAAGTACGAAAAAAACGTTTGTAATTCTCTTTGAAGTACTGATGTGATATCGACCGAACGATAAATAAGGCACGCCGGCGCAAACGGCAAGCAAAACGGAGGCCGAATGGCCTTGTACAAGGAATCAAAAATCACACGTTAAGTACTCTATGGGTACGAAAAAAAGTACGAAAAAAAACGTTTGTAATTCTCTTTGAAGTACCGATGTGATATCGACCGAACGATAAATAAGGCACGCCGGCGCAAACGGCAAGCAAAACGGAGGCCGAATGGCCTTGTACAAGGAATCAAAAATCACACGTTAAGTACTCTATGGGTACGAAAAAAAGTACGAAAAAAAACGTTTGTAATTCTCTTTGAAGTACTGATGTGATATCGACCATAACGATAAATAAGGCACGCCGGCGCAAACGGCAAGCAAAACGGAGGCCTGAATGGCCTTGTACAAGGAATCAAAAATAACACAATTAAGTACTCTATGGGTACGAAAAAAAGAACGAAAAAAACGTTTGTAATTCTCTTTGAAGTACTGATGTGATATTGACCAGAATGATAAATAAGGCACGCCGGCGCAAACGGCAAGCAAAACGGAGGCCGAATGGCCTTGTACAAGGAATCAAAAATCACACGTTAAGTACTCTATGGGTACGAAAAAAAGTACGAAAAAAAACGTTTGTAATTCTCTTTGAAGTACATATGTGATATCGACCAGAACGATAAATAAGGCACGCCGGCGCAAACGGCAAGCAAAACGGAGGCCGTAATGGCCTTGTACAAGGAATCAAAAATCACAAAGTTAAGTACTCTATGGGTACGAAAAAAAAAGTACGAAAAAACGTTTGTAATTCTCTTTGAAGTACTGATGTGATATCGACCGTAACGATAAATAAGGCACGCCGGCGCAAACGGCAAGCAAAACGGAGGCCGAATGGCCTTGTACAAGGAATCAAAAATCACACGTTAAGTACTCTATGGGTACGAAAAAAAGTACGAAAAAAAACGTTTGTAATTCTCTTTGAAGTACCGATGTGATATCGACCGAACGATAAATAAGGCACGCCGGCGCAAACGGCAAGCAAAACGGAGGCCGAATGGCCTTGTACAAGGAATCAAAAATCACACAGTTAAGTACTCTATGGGTACGAAAAAAAGTACGAAAAAAAACGTTTGTAATTCTCTTTGAAGTACCGATGTGATATCGACCGTAACGATAAATAAGGCACGCCGGCGCAAACGGCAAGCAAAACGGAGGCCGAATGGCCTTGTACAAGGAATCAAAAATCACACGTTAAGTACTCTATGGGTACGAAAAAAAGTACGAAAAAAAACGTTTGTAATTCTCTTTGAAGTACCGATGTGATATCGACCGAACGATAAATAAGGCACGCCGGCGCAAACGGCAAGCAAAACGGAGGCGAGAATGGCCTTGTACAAGGAATCAAAAATCACACGTTAAGTACTCTATGGGTACGAAAAAAAGTACGAAAAAAAACGTTTGTAATTCTCTTTGAAGTACCGATGTGATATCGACCGAACGATAAATAAGGCACGCCGGCGCAAACGGCAAGCAAAACGGAGGCCGAATGGCCTTGTACAAGGAATCAAAAATCACACGAGTTAAGTACTCTATGGGTACGAAAAAAAGTACGAAAAAAAACGTTTGTAATTCTCTTTGAAGTACCGATGTGATATCGACCGAACGATAAATAAGGCACGCCGGCGCAAACGGCAAGCAAAACGGAGGCCGAATGGCCTTGTACAAGGAATCAAAAATCACACGTTAAGTACTCTATGGGTACGAAAAAAAGTACGAAAAAAAAACGTTTGTAATTCTCTTTGAAGTACCGATGTGATATCGACCGAACGATAAATAAGGCACGCCGGCGCAAACGGCAAGCAAAACGGAGGCCGAATGGCCTTGTACAAGGAATCAAAAATCACACGTTAAGTACTCTATGGGTACGAAAAAAAGTACGAAAAAAAACGTTTGTAATTCTCTTTGAAGTACCGATGTGATATCGACCGTAACGATAAATAAGGCACGCCGGCGCAAACGGCAAGCAAAACGGAGGCCGAATGGCCTTGTACAAGGAATCAAAAATCACACAGTTAAGTACTCTATGGGTACGAAAAAAAGTACGAAAAAAAACGTTTGTAATTCTCTTTGAAGTACCGATGTGATATCGACCGAACGATAAATAAGGCACGCCGGCGCAAACGGCAAGCAAAACGGAGGCCGTAATGGCCTTGTACAAGGAATCAAAAATCACACGTTAAGTACTCTATGGGTACGAAAAAAAGTACGAAAAAAAAACGTTTGTAATTCTCTTTGAAGTACCGATGTGATATCGACCGTAACGATAAATAAGGCACGCCGGCGCAAACGGCAAGCAAAACGGAGGCCGAATGGCCTTGTACAAGGAATCAAAAATCACACGTTAAGTACTCTATGGGTACGAAAAAAAGTACGAAAAAAAACGTTTGTAATTCTCTTTGAAGTACCGATGTGATATCGACCGTAACGATAAATAAGGCACGCCGGCGCAAACGGCAAGCAAAACGGAGGCCGAATGGCCTTGTACAAGGAATCAAAAATCACGTACGTTAAGTACTCTATGGGTACGAAAAAAAGTACGAAAAAAAACGTTTGTAATTCTCTTTGAAGTACTGATGTGATATCGACCATAACGATAAATAAGGCACGCCGGCGCAAACGGCAAGCAAAACGGAGGCCAGAATGGCCTTGTACAAGGAATCAAAAATCACACAGTTAAGTACTCTATGGGTACGAAAAAAAGTACGAAAAAAAACGTTTGTAATTCTCTTTGAAGTACTGATGTGATATCGACCGAACGATAAATAAGGCACGCCGGCGCAAACGGCAAGCAAAACGGAGGCCGAATGGCCTTGTACAAGGAATCAAAAATCACACAAGTTAAGTACTCTATGGGTACGAAAAAAAGTACGAAAAAAAATGTTTGTAATTCTCTTTGAAGTACCGATGTGATATCGACCGTAACGATAAATAAGGCACGCCGGCGCAAACGGCAAGCAAAACGGAGGCCGAATGGCCTTGTACAAGGAATCAAAAATCACACGTTAAGTACTCTATGGGTACGAAAAAAAGTACGAAAAAAAACGTTTGTAATTCTCTTTGAAGTACCGATGTGATATCGACCGTAACGATAAATAAGGCACGCCGGCGCAAACGGCAAGCAAAACGGAGGCCGAATGGCCTTGTACAAGGAATCAAAAATCACACAAGTTAAGTACTCTATGGGTACGAAAAAAAGTACGAAAAAAACGTTTGTAATTCTCTTTGAAGTACTGATGTGATATCGACCTTAACGATAAATAAGGCACGCCGGCGCAAACGGGAAGCAAAACGGAGGCCCGAATGGCCTTGTACAAGAATCAAAAATCACACGTTAAGTACTCTATGGGTACGAAAAAAAGTACGAAAAAAAAAAAACGTTTGTAATTCTCTTTGAAGTACCGATGTGATATCGACCGTAACGATAAATAAGGCACGCCGGCGCAAACGGCAAGCAAAACGGAGGCCGAATGGCCTTGTACAAGGAATCAAAAATCACACAAGTTAAGTACTCGTATGGGTACGAAAAAAAGTACGAAAAAAACGTTTGTAATTCTCTTTGAAGTACCGATGTGATATCGACCAAAACGATAAATAAGGCACGCCGGCGCAAACGGCAAGCAAAACGGAGGCCGAATGGCCTTGTACAAGGAATCAAAAATCACACGCTTAAGTACTCTATGGGTACGAAAAAAAGTACGAAAAAA
The DNA here is from genome assembly GCA_036785695.1 of Gentiana straminea. Taxonomy (NCBI): domain Eukaryota; kingdom Viridiplantae; phylum Streptophyta; class Magnoliopsida; order Gentianales; family Gentianaceae; genus Gentiana; species Gentiana straminea. The sequence goes on from JAVUPR010000005.1 coordinate 115,621, forward strand.
AATGTTTGTAATTCTCTTTGAAGTACCGATGTGATATCGACCGAACGATAAATAAGGCACGCCGGCGCAAACGGCAAGCAAAACGGAGGCCGAATGGCCTTGTACAAGGAATCAAAAATCACACAGTTAAGTACTCTATGGGTACGAAAAAAAGTACGAAAAAAAACGTTTGTAATTCTCTTTGAAGTACTGATGTGATATCGACCATAACGATAAATAAGGCACGCCGGCGCAAACGGAAAGCAAAACGGAGGCCAGAATGGCCTTGTACAAGGAATCAAAAATCACACAGTTAAGTACTCTATGGGTACGAAAAAAGTACGAAAAAAACGTTTGTAACTCTTTGAGGTACTGAAGTGATATCGACCAGAACGATAAATAAGGCACGCCGGCGCAAACGGCAAGCAAAACGGAGGCCAAAATGGCCTTGTACAAGGAATCAAAAATCACACAATTAAGTACTCTATGGGTACGAAAAAAAGTACGAAAAAAAACGTTTGCAATTCTCTTTGAAGTACTGATGTGATATCGACCAGAACGATAAATAAGGCACGCCGGCGCAAACGGCAAGCAAAACGGAGGCCATAATGGCCTTGTACAAGGAATCAAAAATCACACAGTTAAGTAATCTATGGGTACGAAAAAAAGTACGAAAAAAAACGTTTGTAATTCTCTTTGAAATACTGATGTGATATCGACCAAAAAGATAAATAAGGCACGCCGGCGCAAACGGCAAGCAAAACGGAGGCCAGAATGGCCTTGTACAAGGAATCAAAAATCACAAAGTTAAGTATTCTATGGGTACGATAAAAAAGTACGAAAAAAAAAGTTTGTAATTCTCTTTGAAGTACTAATGTGATATCGACCAGAACAATAAATAAGTTACGCCGGCGCAAACGGCAAGCAAAACGGAGGCCAGAATGGCCTTGTACAAGGAATCAAAAATCACACGTTAAGTACTCTATGGGTACGAAAAAAAGTACGAAAAAAAACGTTTGTAATTCTTTTTGAAGTACTGATGTGATATCGACCATAACGATAAATAAGGCACGCCGGCGCAAACGGCAAGCAAAACGGAGGCCGAATGGCCTTGTACAAGGAATCAAAAATCACACAAGTTAAGTACTCTATGGGTACGAAAAAAGAGTACGAAAAAAAACGTTTGTAATTCTCTTTGAAGTACCGATGTGATATCGACCGTAACGATAAATAAGGCACGCCGGCGCAAACGGCAAGCAAAACGGAGGCCGAATGGCCTTGTACAAGGAATCAAAAATCACACGTTAAGTACTCTATGGGTACGAAAAATAGTACGAAAAAAAAAAATGTTTGTAATTCTCTTTGAAGTACCGATGTGATATCGACCGTAACGATAAATAAGGCACGCCGGCGCAAACGGCAAGCAAAACGGAGGCCGAATGGCCTTGTACAAGGAATCAAAAATCACACGCTTAAGTACTCTATGGGTACGAAAAAAAGTACGAAAAAAAACGTTTGTAATTCTCTTTGAAGTACCGATGTGATATCGACCGTAACGATAAGTAAGGCACGGCGGCGCAAACGGCAAGCAAAACGGAGGCCAGAATGGCCTTGTACAAGGAATCAAAAATCACACAGTTAAGTACTCTATGGGTACGAAAAAAACTTTTGTAATTCTCTTTGAAGTATTGATGTGATATCGACCAGATCGATAAATAAGGCACGCCGGCGCAAACGGCAAGCAAAACGGAGGCCATAATGGCCTTGTACAAGGAATCAAAAATCACACAGTTAAGTACTCGTGGGTACGAAAAAAAGTACGAAAAAAAAACGTTTGTAATTCTCTTTGAAGTACTGATGTGATATCGACCAGAACGATAAAAAAGGCATGCCGGCGCCAACGGCAAGCAAAACGGAGGCCAGAATGGCCTTGTACAAGGAATCAAAAATCACACAGTTAAGTACTCTATGGGTACGAAAAAAACGTTTGTAATTCTCTTTGAAGTACTGATGTGATATCTGTAAGGTGTGGTGCCCGAAAGACAATTATCTAATTGTTTTAGGATAGAATAAATAATTCATCTTAATTATATGCAGTTATGCTTATATTAAGACACTACTGAAAACCCTAAGTACCTCGTTTATGTAATCACATAACTCAGTGTAAGGCTATACACAAGAGGATTGAGTTAGTGAGATGTACTTAAAATTAACTTAGTCCGTAGCGTTTATTAATCCGAGTACGGGTCTCAAGATTAATTTGCTAATAATGCGCCCGTAACACCTTAGGTGTGACAAGCCTTATCCGGGTCTTATCCGGGCTATCGGTAATAGATGGTACCTAGTGGGGCATTTATATATGATGATAATCATATAGGGCTGGACCGATTTGATTTGAGTTCTCGATATAATTCCGTAATCGAGAAGTCTTATCGAATCACAAGATGATCATATATGGATTAATCTCAATCCCGAGGTGATCACGTACAACCGCTTAAACTAGGGTAGAGTTTGATGTGTTAGTAAGGATCACTTCGAAGTATGTGGTCCAACACTTCTCGTTGGCTCTATTTCGGGATGAGTGAGTAGTCTGTGCTATCACAGATATGGAATCCATTCCTTCCCTCGGGAAGTAGACAGACAGTTCCCTTATTTGTTGACCCTAGAAACTGATCGATCGGCCGAGTTCATATCATATTGGTTATGAACTAATTGATCACTCGGGGGTTAATGGTGAATAAGGATAATATGTTTCGAGAAGGGTTTACGGAAATATCCCGAATCGAAGTGAACAGTCTATGGAGGATTTATCCGTATGTAATGATTATATCGTTGGACGCTTTCGACTCATAAATTGAGTGTAAGTTATCTATATTCGATAGAGTTCGTTTCGGGTTTATGGTGGTGTAATCCCGGAATTAATAGGTTGGATATAATTATTCGTTCGATGAATAATTTTATTCGATTTATTGTAGCTACTAAATATGGGTCCATGGTCCCCGACGTGGCTCCTAATATAGCATATAGGTTTCTCGTCGTTGCACCTCAATTATAATTAAATAGTGGATTGGGCTATTTAATTGATATGTGGATTAATTGTTTAGTTGGACTAAATAATTAAATACACGGAAAAGACATTTTTCGTGGACTCGGCCCAAATTAGTGTGTTGACCTTTTGACCTAATTGGTCAAATATGGTTTTGTGCGTGTGAACCTTTTAATAAAAAGGTGGCGCCACTTTTGTGGTTAATAATTATTAGGAAATTAGTTTTCTTGGATAATTATTTAATGTGTGATTTATCTTTTATTTGTTAAATGATAATTCATGGAATATTAGATAATAATATGATTTATCCTAATTTGTTTGGGATAATTATTTTATTTATCTTTTATTTGGAAAAAGGATTAATGGAATAATTATCTCTTAATTATTTAATCCTTGGAGGTTAAGTTTTACTCTCCTATATAAAGAGAGTTACCCTAAGCCTTTTGACACACATTATTCACGCCATTAGTGTAAGAATATAGCTTGGAATTTTCGGCTATAGTTCTTTGGGTTTCGAGTTGGAATAATCTTCGGGATTATTCCGGTAGCATATCAAGGAGGTCCGGCGGCGGGAAACACCATCCACCTGGTGTTGCTGGGAGACACACGTTGGAAGGCTGTGGCTTCTCAAAATACGTGTTCTTGGAGATCTATCGTTCTTGGAGTTAAGCACCATAAAAAGGTAGGCTCCTAAACCCCCTTGTAGGTTTAGATCTTTAATTTATGTTCTTTGTTTCGTTTAGATCTAGATCCGATACTTCCGCCGCGTAATCGGGTCAATCTATGATTGATCCGACGATATTACTTCTAACAAGTGGTATCAGAGCCTTTGATCTAACGATCAAAGTATATGAATTTTAGATCTTGGAGTGGAAAAGCATGCTTTAGATGTTTTATTTCGTTTTTTTGGTAAATTTCGAAATTTAATCATGTTGTATGCTTGTGAATGTTGTGGTTGAAGAGATGGATTGGGGTTGGTATTGTTTACCCGTAGATCTATTTTGTAGCTCCTTTGTTTAGCAACAATTGAGCATAGGATTTGTATTTTTTTATGTCTTTTTCGAAATTCTATGTAAAAGTAGCATCTTTTATTGTAATTTTGATGTTCCGGGCTCGAAAAGATGAAGATCAAGGCGAAACCCAAGTTATGAACGAGGAGAAATGGTTAAAAACCTGTTTTAAATTAAAAACTGCGCTACAGGACTTTCTGCGACGCTAAAAGCGTCGCTATAAGTCTGAAAATCGACGCATTATTATTTTTTTTTTCTTTCCTCCAGCGGCTGTATGATATTTTTTTTCAGCTGCTAAAGTTTTTCTTAATAATCCTTTTTATTTGGATAAAGAGCCTTTTAGCTTCAAAAAAAAAAAAAAAATTTTTGGAATTATCTTTTTTTTGTTCAGCCGCACATAACAAATATATATATATATATTTGATTGAAAAGGTTTTTATTACAAATAAATTGGATTTATTTAATTAAAAAGGCTTTCTCCTCTCGGGTGTTCGTGATCCGGCGGTTCGAGTTCAAGATTCGAAGATCAAGACTCGAAGACTTAGTATATTTTTTACTTTTCCTTAGAAAATAGTTAGTCGGGGGTACCAACGGTCCATCTCGGTGTTTACTTTTCGGTATAATTTTGTGTTTGATCAAGATTACGTGCTTAAAACCGGAAAATTGCCATGACTTGCATCTTCATGATTCCACTCCAATGCATACACGTAGTTTTTAATTTCGAATTAAAATAGACGTGTATAACTCGAATAATTAGTATGAATGCTTATTAATTTAATATGTGGTAGTTAAATAATAAGTAGCTAATTATAAAAACCGAGGACCCGGGTTTTGTCAATCGTTACGATTTTAGTGATGGATTCTCGGTGAATCCCACTTGGATAAATCGTTGAGCTTTTCGGTGATGGCTTCTTAGTGAACCCACCTTAAACATAAACGAGATTACGCTTTGGGTTACAATTTAGAAATCGGAGAATCTTAGTACATGGGTTCGGAAATGGTCTAACCATGGTTGGGCGAGTTCAACCAAGCTTCGGCTCAATCGACTCCCCTCCACGTGTGATGTACGTTACAGCAGTTCGACAGGACTTAGCATAGCCGATAAGCCTTCGGGGTAAACGGGGCTTCTCTTGCCGGATTGGCCTGAACTGTCACATATGTTCCAACGAATAAGACGGCGTAGGCTTGCCTACATAACCGACCCTATTCGGAGTACTTTGATTTGTTGTTTCTTATTGTCAAGACCGCAACCGTAATTAGTAAACCCACCACTTTTTCAGAATATTGAGTGGGAGCGGGGAAGGCGACAGCCAACCCCACGGCCTCTACTATAAATGCAAGCACGTGAGAGAAGGGTGACGCCTCGAGCCGCTTTGATTCCGGCCCCCTGCGGGTGGTGTTCGCCCCTATCAAAATTCAAGGCTTGGTTTCCGAAAGGATAGGATTTCGGGTACTCGTTGAGTCACTGACCGACCCTGCGGCGGCATACTCGGGGCGTACTTTGAGATCTGATATAGTAGGTCACACTCTTTATGGATATTTTTGAAATATCTAGGCTAGAAAAGGAAGGTAATCAGTGATTAAGGTCCGGGATGTCTGATTCTCGTGAGATGTTTGATTCTCGAAGTTTAATCATTGAGAGAGATTGTCTCAGTTTAATCGTCACCTCTTTGACTGACCCTGCGGCGGCACTGAGGTGTGAGATTAAATCCTTGGAATGGTAGGATAGACTTTATATAAGTTTATTATTCCTAAAATAAAAATCTAGTAGTGAAAATTTATTTTTTGAATTTAACTTTTTCGTCATTTTATTTACAACTAAATCTCTAGGTTACTAAACTCGTTAGTAATAGGACTTCATTAAAAATGTGGAAAGTAACAAGTACGTTGTGAATTATCAACAAATGCAGTTAATTTTCGGAAAAGATTTTCTCTTGAGCCTTTAAAAACTTAAGTGACATAGTATAAGTATGTCACGGGTGTCACTCATGTTGAACGAGAGACGACCATACTTAGTTTACAAAAGATGATATAGGACTATCAGACGAATTCATTTAGTGAATTTTAAAAGTGTAATTACACAACAAATTTCTAAATTGAAAAATTGGAAAATCATATACATAAGGCGTTTCTAGTTAGACGGTATTTGGAACCGATAAACTAGTGGGAGCCTTAGCCTTATGATTTGTTGTTTTTCTGAATCATTAGAAATGTGTAATGGACTGCACTAGAGTTTTTCCATTCATTGGAAAAACAAGAATAAAGCGTTACTAGTTAGACAAGATTTGGAACCGATAAACTAGTGGGAGCTTAGTTCGGAGATTTTATAATCTTTGAAACATCATGAACACAAGCATTGCTAGTTAGACAAGATTTGGAACCGATAAACTAGTGGGAGCTTAGTTCTAGGTGATGTTCTAATCTTTGAAAAAATCATAAATACAAAGTATTGCTAGTTAGACGGTATTTGGAACCGATAGACTAGTGGAGCTTTGGTCTTATGATTTGACGATAAAAAAAATCGATAGTCCAAGCAAGTAACACTAAACATCCCACAATTCAAGAGTAGTGACTACTCAAACGAACTCGCTAGTTCAAGACTCGTTTCCATCTAAGGAAAGTCGAGAATGGGAAAGAACGTTTATACGTGTTAGTCGTCTAAACTACGTAGTTTTAAGGCTAAACCGGAAAATTAATAAATTGGAAATTAGAGGATAAGGAAAGTGATTTCGGATCACTGACCAATGCATCCTTAGTAATTTTCTCGAAAGCTAAAGTTCTTTGGAAGAACTAGGTAGCTTTGCATTAAACGATAAACAAAATAGACAACGGGCAGTTATTTCAGATAGACTAGTGGGAGTGATATAAGGAAATGAATCTCGGATTCAATTCTTGAGTATCACAGAAAATTCATTTTCTGTTTTCGGATTCGTTGGAACGAGCGTATTCATTTTCAATAGGATAATTTGTTTGTCTTATTGACGATAAATATAACATTCGTAGCACCAACCTAAGACTCGGACTATTGTTTGATAAAGTCAGAACCACTAAGCATTGCTGAAAAGGTATTAGTAACGCATCTTAAAATATATAACCGCAAATGGTTTCCATATTTCGATAAACGCCTCTTTCTACTCTATTAATTAGTGTATGTTCCATAAAGACAAGATCTGAAGACTGGCTTAGGGTGGTTCCTATCTCCCAGTCAAAGGAACACTATCTCAAAGGAACAATGACTAAGCTTCCTTTCAATCGGGAAAGGGTAATAGATTTATGGAAGTTACATAGCTTGTTCATATCAACCTTCGGGGTCATATGAAAGATACAAGCTGGTGGGAGCTTCTGAGTAGTGACATATTGTCTGATAACTACTCGAAACTCCGGTAAGTTTATTCAAAAATATTTGGGGGAAATCTCTGATTTCACCAGAGATAGAGTATTCCATACTCAGAAATAGGTTGTTGCGTAGTCTTCGGGATTGATGCTCAGCCTGCCTCCCAGTGAAATGTTTTCACTAAGGGATACACCATAAATTTGCCTTACATAGTTATTGATGTGCTACGATACGCTGCTGAACTCATTTAAGATATTGGTTGCAAAATAACGGGTTACGAAAAACCGAGAAGTCTACCTAAAAGATGCCTACGCATTTGTGGATAAAAGAGTGAATTCGGTTCACCCCACTTCCGTAAATAGAGGCGTTTAGCACCGAGTGCTTGAAGATAGGACTGGAAATTTTGCGTGCACGTTCAGAGCGTGAAATATCTTAATGCATTGGGTGAAGGTTGGTTATAAAACTCATAAAATCAGAGAACGACGGTGACACTGTCAAACTCGGTCTGATAGAGTCTATAAATAACAACCTTTGATCTTGAAGTATTTGTACTCAAGATGTTACTAACTGATTTGTTCAGCCCACATCCAACACCGGCAGTTGGTGAAAACACTAATAAAAACTACTAAACTAGATCAGTATATCACTCCACCCCAAACGCAGTGGGAGTATGGTTTGTCCATTACCCATTGCAGGACCTTATGGTCAATAGGGTAGATTGATGACCTATAGTCCTTCGTGGACTGTATAGGATCCTGATCATAGAGGTTGGTTTAAAAGCCATAACCTTGTGAATGGAGTATGATACTCCAGTTCTGTTGAAACTCTTGTAGAACCACCTGAGTATCTCAGGCCCAGTGGGAGTAATTGGAACTACACGGAGAAGAGTCGAATGAATAGGAAAGTTTAACTTTCAACGCAAAGCTGAGTAATTTAGGGGTGATTCCCTAAAAGGTAGAGAGTTAACCAGACCGTGATCTCTCTTATCACTCAGTCTTGCTTGATTTCGTCAGAAAGCGAGAAATATGGGTGATTCCCTAAGACTTCCTTGCCGAACAATGGAATCTGAATTCATTCAGAACAGAAGGGTTTTAGCTAAGAACATAATGGATTCGTTAAAACGCAGAAAATAGGGGTGATTCCCTAAGACTTTTTTGCGAGACTAACGGTATCTTAATTTATTCAGAAAGAACCTTTTTTTGGCAGGATGCCTGCCATAGCTTATATCCTTCGGGCATTAAAGCAAACCTCTAGGTCATTTCAAAGTCATATATTTTAATATGTGGACTTGACCAGAAATGTTGATAAGTCTTTTGTAGACTGGGCATCAATATTAGTAAAGTAGTATATAGATTAGTGTATGTGAATGATAACACTGAAACAGTTGGGAACAACATGGGTGTGTTATCTGAAGTCAGAATCTGACATGCCATCGGGATTCATTCTAAAATATTTTGATTCGGTCAAATTCACGAGAATCGATCATTGGCAAAAAAACGTTTGTAATTCGGTCAAATTCACGAGAATTCGGTCAAATCCCATGCCATCGGGATTCATTCTAAAATATTACGAAAAAAAACGTTTGTAATTCTCTTTGAAGTACTGATGTGATATCGACCAGAACGATAAATAAGGCACGCCGGCGCAAACGGCAAGCAAAACGGAGGCCAGAATGGCCTTGTACAAGGAATCAAAAATCACATAGTTAAGTACTCTATGGGTACGAAAAAAAGTACGAAAAAAAATGTTTGTAATTCTCTTTGAAGTACAGATGTGATATCGACCATAACGATAAATAAGGCACACCGGCGCAAACGGCATGCAAAACGGTGGCCAGAATGGCCTTGTACAAGGAATCAAATATCACACAGTTAAGTACTCTATGGGTACGAAAAAAAGTACGAAAAAAAATGTTTGTAATTCTCTTTGAAGTACGATGTGATATCGACCGAACGATAAATAAGGCACGCCGGCGCAAACGGCAAGCAAAACGGAGGCCGAATGGCCTTGTACAAGGAATCAAAAACCACACGGTTAAGTACTCTATGGGTACGAAAAAAAGTACAAAAAAAACGTTTGTGATTCTCTTTGAAGTACCGATGTGATATCGACCGAACGATAAATAAGGCACGCCGGCGCAAACGGCAAGCAAAACGGAGGCCAGAATGGCCTTGTACAAGAAATCAAAAATCACACAGTTAAGTACTCTACGGGTACGAAAAAAAGTATGAAAAAAAACGTTTGTAATTCTCTTTGAAGTACTGATGTGATATCGACCAGAACGATAAATAAGGCACGCCGGCGCAAACGGCAAGCAAGACGGAGGCCAGAATGGCCTTGTACAAGAAATCAAAAATCACACTATTAAGTACTTTATGGGTACGAAAAAAAGTACGAAAAAAAATGTTTGTAATTCTCTTTGAAGTACTGATGTGATATCGACCAGAACGATAAATAAGGCACGCTGGCGCAAACGGCAAGCAAAACGGAGGCCGAATGGCCTTGTACAAGGAATCAAAAATCACACAGTTAAGTACTCTATGGGTACGAAAAAAAGTACGCAAAAAAACGTTTGTAATTCTCTTTGAAGTACCGATGTGATATCGACCGAACGATAAATAAGGCACGCCGGCGCAAACGGCAAGCAAAACGGAGGCCGAATGGCCTTGTACAAGGAATCAAAAATCACACAGTTAAGTACTCTACGGGTACTATAAAAAGTACGAAAAAAAATGTTTGTAATTCTCTTTGAAGTACTGATGTGATATCGACCAGAACGATAAATAAGGCACGCCAGCACAAACGGCAAGCAAAACGGAGGACAGAATGGCCTTGTACAAGGAATCAAAAATCACACAGTTAAGTACTCTATGGGTACGAAAAAAAATACGGAAAAAAAAGTTTGTAATTCTCTTTGAAGTACTGATGTGATATCGACCAGAACGATAAATAAGGCACGCCGGCACAAACGGCAAGCAAAACGGAGGCCGAATGGCCTTGTACAAGGAATCAAAAATCACACAGTTAAGTACTCTATGGGTACGAAAAAAAGTACGAAAAAAAACGTTTGTAATTCTCTTTGAAGTACTGAGGTGATATCGACTAGAACGATAAATAAGGCACGCCGGCGCAAACGGCAAGCAAAACGGAGTCCATAATGGCCTTGTACAAGGAATCAAAAATCACACAGTTAAGTACTCTAGGGTACGAAAAAAATGTTTGTAATTCTCTTTGAAGTACTGATGTGATATCGACCAGAACGATAAATAAGGCACGCCGGTGCAAACGGCATGCAAAACGGAGGCCAGAATGGCCTTGTACAAGGAATCAAAAATCACACGATTAAGTACTCTATGGGTACGAAAAAAAGTACGAAAAAAAAAAGTTTGTAATTCTCTTTGAAGTACCGATGTGATATCGACCGAACGATAAATAAGGCACGCCGGCGCAAACGGCAAGCAAAACGGAGCCGTAATGGCCTTGTACAAGGAATCAAAAATCACACACGTTAAGTACTCTATGGGTCCGAAAAAAAGTACGAAAAAAAACGTTTGTAATTCTCTTTAAAGTACCGATGTGATATCGACCGAACGATAAATAAGGCACGCCGGCGCAAACGGCAAGCAAAACGGAGGCCGAATGGCCTTGTACAAGGAATCAAAAATCACACGGTTAAGTACTCCTATGGGTACGAAAAAAATACGAAAAAAAACGTTTGTAATTCTCTTTGAAGTACCGATGTGATATCGACCGAACGATAAATAAGGCACGCCGGCGCAAACGGCAAGCAAAACGGAGGCCGAATGGCCTTGTACAAGGAATCAAAAATCACACAAGTTAAGTACTCTATGGGTATGAAAAAAAGTACGTAAAAAAACGTTTGTAATTCTCTTTGAAGTACCGATGTGATATCGACCGAACGATAAATAAGGCACGCCGGCGCAAACGGCAAGCAAAACGGAGGCCGAATGGCCTTGTACAAGGAATCAAAAATCACACAATTAAGTACTCTATGGGTACGAAAAAAAGTACGAAAAAAAACGTTTGTAATTCTCTTTGAAGTACCGATGTGATATCGACCGAACGATAAATAAGGCACGCCGGCGCAAACGGCAAGCAAAACGGAGGCCGAATGGCCTTGTACAAGGAATCAAAAATCACACGTTAAGTACTCTATGGGTACGAAAAAAGTACGAAAAAAAAATTTGTAATTCTCTTTGAAGTACCGATGTGATATCGACCGAACGATAAATAAGGCACGCCGGCGCAAACGGCAAGCAAAACGGAGGCTAGAATGGCCTTGTACAAGGAATCAAAATCACACGAGTTAAGTACTCTATGGGTACTAAAAAAAGTACGAAAAAAAACGTTTGTAATTCTTTTTGAAGTGCGATGTGATATCGACCGAACGATAAATAAGGCACGCCGGCGCAAACGGCAAGCAAAACGGAGGCCGAATGGCCTTGTACAAGGAATCAAAAATCACACAAGCTTAAGTACTCTATGGGTACGAAAAAAAGTACGAAAAAAAACGTTTGTAATTCTCTTGAAGTACCGATGTGATATCAACCGAACGATAAATAAGGCACGCCGGCGCAAACGGCAAGCAAAACGGAGCCGAATGGCCTTGTACAAGGAATCAAAAATTACTCGGTTAAGTACTTATGGGTACGAAAAAAAGTACAAAAACATTTGTAATTCTCTTTGAAGTACCGATGTGATATCGACGAACGATAAACAAGGCACGCCGGCGCAAACGGCAAGCAAAACGGAGCCCAGAATGGCCTTGTACAAGGAATCAAAAATCACACGTTAAGTACTCAATGGGTACGAAAAAAAGTATGAAAAAAAACGTTTGTAATTCTCTTTGAAGTACTGATGTGATATCGACCAAAACGATAAATAAGGCACGCCGGCGCAAACGGCAAGCAAAACGGAGGCAAGAATGGCCTTGTACAAGGAATCAAAAATCACACACTTAAGTACTCTACGGGTACGAAAAAAAGTACGAAAAAAACGTTTGTAATTCTCTTTGAAGTACTGATGTGATATCGACCAGAACGATAAATAAGGCACGCCGGCGCCAACGGAAAGCAAAACGGAGGCCGAATGGCCTTGTACATGGAATCAAAAATCACACAATTAAGTACTATATGGGTACGAAAAAAAGTACGAAAAAATGTTTGTAATTCTCTTTGAAGTACTGATGTGATATCGACCAGAACGATAAATAAGGCACGCCGGCGCAAACGGCAAGCAAAACGGAGGCCGTAATGGCCTTGTACAAGGAATCAAAAATCACACGTTAAGTACTCTATGGGTACGAAAAAAAGTACGAAAAAAAACGTTTGTGATTCTCTTTGAAGTACCGATGTGATATCGACCGTAACGATAAATAAGGCACGCCGGCGCAAACGGCAAGCAAAACGGAGGCCGTAATGAAGTTGTACAAGGAATCAAAAATCACACGTTAAGTACTCTACGGGTACTAAAAAAAGTACGAAAAAAAATGTTTGTAATTCTCTTTGAAGTACCGATGTGATATCGACCGAACGATAAATAAGGCACGCCGGACAAACGGCAAGCAAAACGGAGGCGAGAATGGCCTTGTACAAGGAATCAAAAATCACACGTTAAGTACTCTATGGGTACGAAAAAAAGTACGAAAAAAAACGTTTGTAATTCTCTTTGAAGTACCGATGTGATATCGACCGAACGATAAATAAGGCACGCCGGCGCAAACGGCAAGCAAAACGGAGGCCGAATGGCCTTGTACAAGGAATCAAAAATCACACGTTAAGTACTTATGGGTACGAAAAAAAGTACGAAAAAAAAACATTTGTAATTCTCTTTGAAGTACCGATGTGATATCGACCGTAACGATAAATAAGGCACGCCGGCGCAAACGGCAAGCAAAACGGAGCCGAATGGCCTTGTACAAGGAATCAAAAATCACACAGTTAAGTACTCTATGGGTACGAAAAAAAGTGTGAAAAAAAACGTTTGTAATTCTCTTTGAAGTACTGATGTGATATCGACCAGAACGATAAATAAGGCACGCCGGCGCAAACGGCAAGCAAAACGGAGGCCAGAATGGCCTTGTACAAGGAATCAAAAATCACACGTTAAGTACTCTATGGGTACGAAAAAAAGTACGAAAAAAAACGTTTGTAATTCTCTTTGAAGTACCGATGTGATATCGACCGAACGATAAATAAGGCACGCCGGCGCAAACGGCAAGCAAAACGGAGGCCGAATGGCCTTGTACAAGGAATCAAAAATCACACGAGTTAAGTACTATATGGGTACGAAAAAAAGTACGAAAAAAAACGTTTGTAATTCTCTTTGAAGTACCGATGTGATATCGACCGAACGATAAATAAGGCACGCCGGCGCAAACGGCAAGCAAAACGGAGGCCGAATGGCCTTGTACAAGGAATCAAAAACCACACGAGTTAAGTACTCTATGGGTACGAAAAAAAGTACGAAAAAAAACGTTTGTGATTCTCTGTGAAGTACTGATGTGATATCGACAAGAACGATAAATAAGGCACGCCGGCGCAAACGGCAAGCAAAATGGAGGCCAGAATGGCCTTGTACAAGAAATCAAAAATCACACAGTTAAGTACTCTACGGGTACGAAAAAAAGTACGAAAAAAAACGTTTGTAATTCTCTTTGAAGTACCGATGTGATATCGACCGTAACGATAAATAAGGCACGCCGGCGCAAACGGCAAGCAAAACGGAGGCCGAATGGCCTTGTACAAGGAATCAAAAATCACACTAAATTAAGTACTTTATGGGTACGAAAAAAAGTACGAAAAAAAATGTTTGTAATTCTCTTTGAAGTACCGATGTGATATCGACCGAACGATAAATTTGCGCAAACGGCAAGCAAAACGGAGGCCGAATGGCCTTGTACAAGGAATCAAAAATCACACAGTTAAGTACTCTATGGGTACGAAAAAAAGTACGAAAAAAAAACGTTTGTAATTCTCTTTGAAGTACTGATGTGATATCGACCGAACGATAAATAAGGCACGCCGGCGCAAACGGCAAGCAAAACGGAGGCCGAATGGCCTTGTACAAGGAATCAAAAATCACACGCTAAGTACTCTATGGGTACGGAAAAAAAGTACGAAAAAAAAACGTTTGTAATTCTCTTTGAAGTACCGATGTGATATCGACCGAACGATAAATAAGGCACGCCGGCGCAAACGGCAAGCAAAACGGAGGCCGTAATGGCCTTGTACAAGGAATCAAAAATCACACTTTGTTAAGTACTCTATGGGTACGAAAAAAATACGAAAAAAAAACGTTTGTAATTCTCTTTGAAGTACCGATGTGATATCGACCGAACGATAAATAAGGCACGCCGGCGCAAACGGCAAGCAAAACGGAGGCCGAATGGCCTTGTACAAGGAATCAAAAATCACACGGTTAAGTACTCTATGGGTACGAAAAAAAGTACGAAAAAAAAACGTTTGTAATTCTCTTTGAAGTACCGATGTGATATCGACCGAACGATAAATAAGGCACGCCGGCGCAAACGGCAAGCAAAACGGAGGCCGAATGGCCTTGTACAAGGAATCAAAAATCACACGAGTTAAGTACTCTATGGGTACGAAAAAAAGTACGAAAAAAAAGTTTGTAATTCTCTTTGAAGTACCGATGTGATATCGACCGAACGATAAATAAGGCACGCCGGCGCAAACGGCAAGCAAAACGGAGGCCGAGAATGGCCTTGTACAAGGAATCAAAAATCACACGTTAAGTACTCTATGGGTACGAAAAAAAAAAGTATGAAAAAAAACGTTTGTAATTCTCTTTGAAGTACCGATGTGATATCGACCGAACGATAAATAAGGCACGCCGGCGCAAACGGCAAGCAAAACGGAGGCCGAATGGCCTTGTACAAGGAATCAAAAATCACACGTTAAGTACTCTATGGGTACGAAAAAAAGTACGAAAAAAAAACGTTTGTAATTCTCTTTGAAGTACCGATGTGATATCGACCGAACGATAAATAAGGCACGCCGGCGCAAACGGCAAGCAAAACGGAGGCCGAATGGCCTTGTACAAGGAATCAAAAATCACACGGTTAAGTACTCTATGGGTACGAAAAAAAGTACGAAAAAAAACGTTTGTAATTCTCTTTGAAGTACCGATGTGATATCGACCGTAACGATAAATAAGGCACGCCGGCGCAAACGGCAAGCAAAACGGAGGCCGAATGGCCTTGTACAAGGAATCAAAAATCACACGGTTAAGTACTCTATGGGTACGAAAAAAAGTACGAAAAAAAACGTTTGTAATTCTCTTTGAAGTACCGATGTGATATCGACCGAACGATAAATAAGGCACGCCGGCGCAAACGGCAAGCAAAACGGAGGCCGAATGGCCTTGTACAAGGAATCAAAAATCACACGAGTTAAGTACTCTATGGGTACGAAAAAAAGTACGAAAAAAAACGTTTGTAATTCTCTTTGAAGTACCGATGTGATATCGACCGTAACGATAAATAAGGCACGCCGGCGCAAACGGCAAGCAAAACGGAGGCCGAATGGCCTTGTACAAGGAATCAAAAATCACACAATTAAGTACTCTATGGGTACGAAAAAAAGTACGAAAAAAAAAACGTTTGAATTTCTTTGAAGTACCGATGTGATATCGACCGTAACGATAAATAAGGCACGCCGGCGCAAACGGCAAGCAAAACGGAGGCCGAATGGCCTTGTACAAGGAATCAAAAATCACACAAGCTTAAGTACTCTATGGGTACGAAAAAAAGTACGAAAAAAAAACGTTTGTAATTCTCTTTGAAGTACCGATGTGATATCGACCGAACGATAAATAAGGCACGCCGGCGCAAACGGCAAGCAAAACGGAGGCCGTAATGGCCTTGTACAAGGAATCAAAAATCACACGCTTAAGTACTCTACGGGTACGAAAAAAAGTACGAAAAAAAACGTTTGTAATTCTCTTTGAAGTACCGATGTGATATCGACCGTAACGATAAATAAGGCACGCCGGCGCAAACGGCAAGCAAAACGGAGGCCGTAATGGCCTTGTACAAGGAATCAAAAATCACACGCTAAGTACTCTATGGGTACGAAAAAAAGTACGAAAAAAAAAACGTTTGTAATTCTCTTTGAAGTACCGATGTGATATCGACCGTAACGATAAATAAGGCACGCCGGCGCAAACGGCAAGCAAAACGGAGGCCGTAATGGCCTTGTACAAGGAATCAAAAATCACACGCTAAGTACTATGGGTACGAAAAAAAGTACGAAAAAAACGTTTGTAATTCTCTTTGAAGTACCGATGTGATATCGACCGTAACGATAAATAAGGCACGCCGGCGCAAACGGCAAGCAAAACGGAGGCCGAATGGCCTTGTACAAGGAATCAAAAATCACACAGCTAAGTACTCTATGGGTACGAAAAAAAGTACGAAAAAAAAACGTTTGTAATTCTCTTTGAAGTACCGATGTGATATCGACCGTAACGATAAATAAGGCACGCCGGCGCAAACGGCAAGCAAAACGGAGGCCGAATGGCCTTGTACAAGGAATCAAAAATCACACGCTAAGTACTCTATGGGTACGAAAAAAAGTACGAAAAAAAAACGTTTGTAATTCTCTTTGAAGTACCGATGTGATATCGACCGTAACGATAAATAAGGCACGCCGGCGCAAACGGCAAGCAAAACGGAGGCCGAATGGCCTTGTACAAGGAATCAAAAATCACACGCTTAAGTACTCTATGGGTACGAAAAAAAGTACGAAAAAAAAACGTTTGTAATTCTCTTTGAAGTACCGATGTGATATCGACCGTAACGATAAATAAGGCACGCCGGCGCAAACGGCAAGCAAAACGGAGGCCGAATGGCCTTGTACAAGGAATCAAAAATCACACGCTTAAGTACTCTATGGGTACGAAAAAAAGTACGAAAAAAAACGTTTGTAATTCTCTTTGAAGTACCGATGTGATATCGACCGTAACGATAAATAAGGCACGCCGGCGCAAACGGCAAGCAAAACGGAGGCCGAATGGCCTTGTACAAGGAATCAAAAATCACACGTTAAGTACTCTATGGGTACGAAAAAAAGTACGAAAAAAAACGTTTGTAATTCTCTTTGAAGTACCGATGTGATATCGACCGTAACGATAAATAAGGCACGCCGGCGCAAACGGCAAGCAAAACGGAGGCCGAATGGCCTTGTACAAGAATCAAAAATCACACGCTTAAGTACTCTATGGGTACGAAAAAAGTAAAAAAAAAACGTTTGTAATTCTCTTTGAAGTACCGATGTGATATCGACCGTAACGATAAATAAGGCACGCCGGCGCAAACGGCAAGCAAAACGGAGGCCGAATGGCCTTGTACAAGGAATCAAAAATCACACAACGCTTAAGTACTCTATGGGTACGAAAAAAAGTACGAAAAAAAAACGTTTGTAATTCTCTTTGAAGTACCGATGTGATATCGACTCGAACGATAAATAAGGCACGCCGGCGCAAACGGCAAGCAAAACGGAGGCCGTAATGGCCTTGTACAAGGAATCAAAAATCACACGCTAAGTACTCTACGGGTACGAAAAAAAAGTACGAAAAAAAAACGTTTGTAATTCTCTTTGAAGTACCGATGTGATATCGACCGTAACGATAAATAAGGCACGCCGGCGCAAACGGCAAGCAAAACGGAGGCCGTAATGGCCTTGTACAAGGAATCAAAAATCACACGCTTAAGTACTCTAGCGGGTACGAAAAAAAGTACGAAAAAAAACGTTTGTAATTCTCTTTGAAGTACCGATGTGATATCGACCGTAACGATAAATAAGGCACGCCGGCGCAAACGGCAAGCAAAACGGAGGCCGAATGGCCTTGTACAAGGAATCAAAAATCACACTAAGTACTTAAGTACTCTATGGGTACGAAAAAAAGTACGAAAAAAAAACGTTTGTAATTCTCTTTGAAGTACCGATGTGATATCGACTCGTAACGATAAATAAGGCACGCCGGCGCAAACGGCAAGCAAAACGGAGGCCGAATGGCCTTGTACAAGAATCAAAAATCACACGTTAAGTACTCTATGGGTACGAAAAAAAGTACGAAAAAAAACGTTTGTAATTCTCTTTGAAGTACCGATGTGATATCGACCGTAACGATAAATAAGGCACGCCGGCGCAAACGGCAAGCAAAACGGAGGCCGTAATGGCCTTGTACAAGGAATCAAAAATCACACGCTAAGTACTCTATGGGTACGAAAAAAAGTACGAAAAAAAAACGTTTGTAATTCTCTTTGAAGTACCGATGTGATATCGACCGTAACGATAAATAAGGCACGCCGGCGCAAACGGCAAGCAAAACGGAGGCCGAATGGCCTTGTACAAGGAATCAAAAATCACACGCTTAAGTACTCTACGGGTACGAAAAAAAGTACGAAAAAAAACGTTTGTAATTCTCTTTGAAGTACCGATGTGATATCGACCGTAACGATAAATAAGGCACGCCGGCGCAAACGGCAAGCAAAACGGAGGCCGAATGGCCTTGTACAAGGAATCAAAAATCACACGCTTAAGTACTCTATGGGTACGAAAAAAAGTACGAAAAAAAAAACGTTTGTAATTCTCTTTGAAGTACCGATGTGATATCGACCGTAACGATAAATAAGGCACGCCGGCGCAAACGGCAAGCAAAACGGAGGCCGAATGGCCTTGTACAAGGAATCAAAAATCACACGCTTAAGTACTCTATGGGTACGAAAAAAAGTACGAAAAAAAACGTTTGTAATTCTCTTTGAAGTACCGATGTGATATCGACCGTAACGATAAATAAGGCACGCCGGCGCAAACGGCAAGCAAAACGGAGGCCGAATGGCCTTGTACAAGGAATCAAAAATCACACGCTTAAGTACTCTACGGGTACGAAAAAAAGTACGAAAAAAAACGTTTGTAATTCTCTTTGAAGTACCGATGTGATATCGACCGTAACGATAAATAAGGCACGCCGGCGCAAACGGCAAGCAAAACGGAGGCCGAATGGCCTTGTACAAGAATCAAAAATCACACGCAGTTAAGTACTCTATGGGTACGAAAAAAAGTACGAAAAAAACGTTTGTAATTCTCTTTGAAGTACCGATGTGATATCGACCGTAACGATAAATAAGGCACGCCGGCGCAAACGGCAAGCAAAACGGAGGCCGAATGGCCTTGTACAAGGAATCAAAAATCACACGCTTAAGTACTCTATGGGTACGAAAAAAAGTACGAAAAAAAAAAAACGTTTGTAATTCTCTTTGAAGTACCGATGTGATATCGACCGTAACGATAAATAAGGCACGCCGGCGCAAACGGCAAGCAAAACGGAGGCCGAATGGCCTTGTACAAGGAATCAAAAATCGTCACGCTAAGTACTCTATGGGTACGAAAAAAAGTACGAAAAAAAAACGTTTGTAATTCTCTTTGAAGTACCGATGTGATATCGACTCGTAACGATAAATAAGGCACGCCGGCGCAAACGGCAAGCAAAACGGAGGCCGAATGGCCTTGTACAAGGAATCAAAAATCGTCACGCTAAGTACTCTATGGGTACGAAAAAAGTACGAAAAAAAAACGTTTGTAATTCTCTTTGAAGTACCGATGTGATATCGACGTAACGATAAATAAGGCACGCCGGCGCAAACGGCAAGCAAAACGGAGGCCGTAATGGCCTTGTACAAGGAATCAAAATCACACAAGCTTAAGTACTCTATGGGTACGAAAAAAAGTACGAAAAAAAAACGTTTGTAATTCTCTTTGAAGTACCGATGTGATATCGACCGTAACGATAAATAAGGCACGCCGGCGCAAACGGCAAGCAAAACGGAGGCCGAATGGCCTTGTACAAGGAATCAAAAATCACACAGCTAAGTACTCTATGGGTACGAAAAAAAGTACGAAAAAAAACGTTTGTAATTCTCTTTGAAGTACCGATGTGATATCGACCGTAACGATAAATAAGGCACGCCGGCGCAAACGGCAGCAAAACGGAGGCCGAATGGCCTTGTACAAGGAATCAAAAATCACACGCTTAAGTACTCTATGGGTACGAAAAAAAGTACGAAAAAAAAACGTTTGTAATTCTCTTTGAAGTACCGATGTGATATCGACCGTAACGATAAATAAGGCACGCCGGCGCAAACGGCAAGCAAAACGGAGGCCGAATGGCCTTGTACAAGGAATCAAAAATCACACGCTTAAGTACTCTATGGGTACGAAAAAAAAGTACGAAAAAAAAACGTTTGTAATTCTCTTTGAAGTACCGATGTGATATCGACCGTAACGATAAATAAGGCACGCCGGCGCAAACGGCAAGCAAAACGGAGGCCGAATGGCCTTGTACAAGGAATCAAAAATCACACAGTGCTTAAGTACTCTACGGGTACGAAAAAAAGTACGAAAAAAAAAACGTTTGTAATTCTCTTTGAAGTACCGATGTGATATCGACCGTAACGATAAATAAGGCACGCCGGCGCAAACGGCAGCAAAACGGAGGCCGAATGGCCTTGTACAAGGAATCAAAAATCACACGCTAAGTACTCTGGCGGGTACGAAAAAAAGTACGAAAAAAAAACGTTTGTAATTCTCTTTGAAGTACCGATGTGATATCGACCGTAACGATAAATAAGGCACGCCGGCGCAAACGGCAAGCAAAACGGAGGCCGTAATGGCCTTGTACAAGGAATCAAAAATCGTCACGCTTAAGTACTCTACGGGTACGAAAAAAAGTACGAAAAAAAAACGTTTGTAATTCTCTTTGAAGTACCGATGTGATATCGACCGTAACGATAAATAAGGCACGCCGGCGCAAACGGCAAGCAAAACGGAGGCCGTAATGGCCTTGTACAAGGAATCAAAAAATCACACAGCTTAAGTACTCTATGGGTACGAAAAAAAAAGTACGAAAAAAAACGTTTGTAATTCTCTTTGAAGTACCGATGTGATATCGACCGTAACGATAAATAAGGCACGCCGGCGCAAACGGCAAGCAAAACGGAGGCCGAATGGCCTTGTACAAGGAATCAAAAAATCACACGCTTAAGTACTCTATGGGTACAAAAAAAAAAGTACGAAAAAAAAAAAACGTTTGTAATTCTCTTTGAAGTACCGATGTGATATCGACCGTAACGATAAATAAGGCACGCCGGCGCAAACGGCAAGCAAAACGGAGGCCGAATGGCCTTGTACAAGGAATCAAAAATCACACGCTTAAGTACTCTATGGGTACGAAAAAAAGTACGAAAAAAAAACGTTTGTAATTCTCTTTGAAGTACCGATGTGATATCGACCGTAACGATAAATAAGGCACGCCGGCGCAAACGGCAAGCAAAACGGAGGCCGAATGGCCTTGTACAAGGGGAATCAAAAATCTTGAAGTAATTGCCGTGTGATATCGAATGTAACATAAGTACTCTATGGGTACTCTATGGGAACAAAAAAGTACGAAAAAAAAAAACGTTTGTAATTCTCTTTGAAGTACCGATGTGATATCGACCGAACGATAAATAAGGCACGCCGGCGCAAACGGCAAGCAAAACGGAGGCCGTAATGGCCTTGTACAAGGAATCAAAAATCACACGCTTAAGTACTCTATGGGTACGAAAAAAAGTACGAAAAAAAAACGTTTGTAATTCTCTTTGAAGTACCGATGTGATATCGACCGTAACGATAAATAAGGCACGCCGGCGCAAACGGCAAGCAAAACGGAGGCCGTAATGGCCTTGTACAAGGAATCAAAAATCACACGCTAAGTACTCTACGGGTACGAAAAAAAGTACGAAAAAAAAACGTTTGTAATTCTCTTTGAAGTACCGATGTGATATCGACCGTAACGATAAATAAGGCACGCCGGCGCAAACGGCAAGCAAAACGGAGGCGTAATGGCCTTGTACAAGGAATCAAAAATCACACGCTAAGTACTTATGGGTACGAAAAAAAGTACGAAAAAAAAAAAACGTTTGTAATTTCTTTGAAGTACCGATGTGATATCGACCGTAACGATAAATAAGGCACGCCGGCGCAAACGGCAAGCAAAACGGAGGCCGAATGGCCTTGTACAAGGAATCAAAAATCACACGTTAAGTACTGCATGGGTACGAAAAAAAGTACGAAAAAAAAACGTTTGTAATTCTCTTTGAAGTACCGATGTGATATCGACCGTAACGATAAATAAGGCACGCCGGCGCAAACGGCAAGCAAAACGGAGGCCGAATGGCCTTGTACAAGGAATCAAAAATCACACAGCTAAGTACTCTATGGGTACGAAAAAAAGTACGAAAAAAAACGTTTGTAATTCTCTTTGAAGTACCGATGTGATATCGACCGTAACGATAAATAAGGCACGCCGGCGCAAACGGCAAGCAAAACGGAGGCCGAATGGCCTTGTACAAGGAATCAAAAATCACACAAGCTAAGTACTCTATGGGTACGAAAAAAAGTACGAAAAAAACGTTTGTAATTCTCTTTGAAGTACCGATGTGATATCGACCGTAACGATAAATAAGGCACGCCGGCGCAAACGGCAAGCAAAACGGAGGCCGAATGGCCTTGTACAAGGAATCAAAAATCACACGCTAAGTACTCTACGGGTACGAAAAAAAGTACGAAAAAAAAACGTTTGTAATTCTCTTTGAAGTACCGATGTGATATCGACCGTAACGATAAATAAGGCACGCCGGCGCAAACGGCAAGCAAAACGGAGGCCGAATGGCCTTGTACAAGGAATCAAAAATCACACGTTAAGTACTCTATGGGTACGAAAAAAGTACGAAAAAAAAACGTTTGTAATTCTCTTTGAAGTACCGATGTGATATCGACCGAACGATAAATAAGGCACGCCGGCGCAAACGGCAAGCAAAACGGAGGCCGAATGGCCTTGTACAAGGAATCAAAATCACACAAGCTAAGTACTCTATGGGTACGAAAAAAAGTAAAAAAACGTTTGTAATTCTCTTTGAAGTACCGATGTGATATCGACCGTAACGATAAATAAGGCACGCCGGCGCAAACGGCAAGCAAAACGGAGGCCGTAATGGCCTTGTACAAGGAATCAAAAATCACACAAGCTAAGTACTCTATGGGTACGAAAAAAAGTACGAAAAAAAAAAACGTTTGTAATTCTCTTTGAAGTACCGATGTGATATCGACCTAACGATAAATAAGGCACGCCGGCGCAAACGGCAAGCAAAAACGGAGTTTTAATGGCCTTTTGTACAAGAAATCAAAAATCGCTACACAAGTACTTATGGGTACGAAAAAAAAGTACGAAAAAAAAACGTTTGTAATTTCTCTTTGAAGTAAATATATCGGTAACGATAAATAAGGCACGGCGCAAACGGCAAGCAAAAACGGAGGCCGTAATGGCCTTGTACAAGGAATCAAAAATCACACGCTAAGTACTCTATGGGTACGAAAAAAAGTACGAAAAAAACGTTTGTAATTCTCTTTGAAGTACCGATGTGATATCGACCTTAACGATAAATAAGGCACGCCGGCGCAAACGGCAAGCAAAACGGAGGCCGTAATGGCCTTGTACAAGGAATCAAAAATCACACGCTAAGTACTCTACGGGTACGTAAAAAAAGTACGAAAAAAAAACGTTTGTAATTCTCTTTGAAGTACCGATGTGATATCGACCGTAACGATAAATAAGGCACGCCGGCGCAAACGGCAAGCAAAACGGAGGCCGTAATGGCCTTGTACAAGGAATCAAAAAATCGCTACGCTAAGTACTCTACGGGTACGAAAAAAAGTACGAAAAAAAAACGTTTGTAATTCTCTTTGAAGTACCGATGTGATATCGACCGTAACGATAAATAAGGCACGCCGGCGCAAACGGCAAGCAAAACGGAGGCCTTAATGGCCTTGTACAAGGAATCAAAAATCACACGCTAAGTACTCTATGGGTACGAAAAAAAGTACGAAAAAAAAAACGTTTGTAATTCTCTTTGAAGTACCGATGTGATATCGACCGTAACGATAAATAAGGCACGCCGGCGCAAACGGCAAGCAAAACGGAGGCCGAATGGCCTTGTACAAGGAATCAAAAATCACACGCTTAAGTACTCTACGGGTACGAAAAAAAGTACGAAAAAAAACGTTTGTAATTCTCTTTGAAGTACCGATGTGATATCGACCGTAACGATAAATAAGGCACGCCGGCGCAAACGGCAAGCAAAACGGAGGCCGAATGGCCTTGTACAAGGAATCAAAAATCACACGCTAAGTACTCTATGGGTACGAAAAAAAGTACGAAAAAAAAACGTTTGTAATTCTCTTTGAAGTACCGATGTGATATCGACTCGTAACGATAAATAAGGCACGCCGGCGCAAACGGCAAGCAAAACGGAGGCCGAATGGCCTTGTACAAGGAATCAAAAATCACACGCTTAAGTACTCTATGGGTACGAAAAAAAGTACGAAAAAAACGTTTGTAATTCTCTTTGAAGTACCGATGTGATATCGACCGTAACGATAAATAAGGCACGCCGGCGCAAACGGCAAGCAAAACGGGAGGCCGTAATGGCCTTGTACAAGGAATCAAAAATCACACACGCTTAAGTACTCTATGGGTACGAAAAAAAGTACGAAAAAACGTTTGTAATTCTCTTTGAAGTACCGATGTGATATCGACCGTAACGATAAATAAGGCACGCCGGCGCAAACGGCAAGCAAAACGGAGGCCGAATGGCCTTGTACAAGAATCAAAAATCACACGCTAAGTACTCTACGGGTACGAAAAAAAGTACGAAAAAAAAACGTTTGTAATTCTCTTTGAAGTACCGATGTGATATCGACCGTAACGATAAATAAGGCACGCCGGCGCAAACGGCAAGCAAAACGGAGGCCGTAATGGCCTTGTACAAGGAATCAAAAATCGTCACGCTAAGTACTCTATGGGTACGAAAAAAAGTACGAAAAAAAACGTTTGTAATTCTCTTTGAAGTACCGATGTGATAT